>BMAV01013698.1:0-64994 GCA_019973955.1 Trichonephila inaurata madagascariensis | reverse complement strand
TTTGCCAAATAAGTTTCGTTGTGATATCTCTGGTCCTTCTTGGGGTTGCATTTTGTGTGTCCAGCAGTGTAATTTATCAGATTTCGATAAAGCTCAAATTGTTATGGCTCGGAATCTGTGAACCTCAATTTCAGAAATCATGCGTTTGGTGGGCTGCTCTTGTGTAACTTTTTGCTAATACTTGTCGAGAGTGGTACATAGAGGGAGATACGAAACATTGTCAACCAGTTGTTTCTTAGTTACGTCACACTGATTCCAAAGAAAGAGGAGGCTATTTAGGGTTTTTATATGACTGAAGAACTACAACGACCGATATTACCAGTTGCTACGGTAATAATGTCCCACCCGACCTGTCTTAACACACTACTTAGTGTGCACTGCGGCGTATTGGACTACGCAGCTATCCGCCGTATAACGACATACATTGATGGAACAGACCATGCAAAGAGCGATAGAACATAGATATTAGAACTTAGATGAATAAAACACAGTTGCCTGTGTCCAACGAATCATGTTTTCTGGTCAATCACATTGACGGATGAATGTGAATACATCAGTTAACAACGGATACTCTATTTTCTGAATGCATAGTTGACCGAAGATAGGGTGGTGGCTGCGGTGTTATGAAGTGAAATTTTCATGGGGCACTTTAGGACCTATCAACTCCATAGAACAATCTCCAAGGTCTGCAGATCTATGTGAACATCCTCACTAACCAGGCACATATCTCAATGCAGCAGTATTTCCTGCTAGTAATGTATTTGCCAGTGAGGTATTGCCCCATTAATTAAGGGCCGAATCTCCATGTTCTGAAAAAGACTTTCTGATTTATTTCAATTCATGTTTTGACCTCCGAATTCATCTGTGTGTGACATAAATCAAATCGAATACTTATAATTTCTCCTGAATAACCTAACTTGTTCTGCTACACTATCACCTCGTAATGTGCAGTATTTTCAAGACAAATTAGTGTATGCCTGGTACCAGATATTTCAAGCTTCTTATCAGCACCTTGAAAAGTCAATGACTGGTTGGGAGATGGCGTTTTTGAGCATGGAAGTAAGTATTGCTGCATATTAAATAGATGGTTGGTATTCAAAAGCTTTTCAGTGAAATTAATGATATTTAAATGGTGTTAAATACATTAAATCCAAATAGATTTCACGTTCCGTTATAATTTTTGAAAAATGAAGGTTTTCTTTTTAAACGATTCATCAAACATTTCATGAGTTTACACATAAAAATATTTTAAAGAATATTTACTTTTAAAAAACAAAATAGTAAGACAAAAGTGCTTGAAATTATTTTAGCAAATTTAAAAAAAAATTAAAATCGTTTAATTTTTATAACTTTCATTACCTTTATAAGAAAATAATATTCTCAAGTAAAGCTAAAAAATAAGCATCCTAGAAAAGATAAAACAAAAACCACATTTCCTCAAACGAAAGTAAAATAATTTTATTTATTAAGCTCAATTAGTGTTGAAGATATCGTTTCAAGCTTACTCTAAGCAAACAAGATAGGCTCAATAATTAAATACTTGAGACTGGGTTTTAGAAAAAGTCAATGTTTATAAGTATTTTCTCCTTTATATCTTCATTAAAATAATGAATCCATGCACTTTTGTCTTTTATCCACTCATATAAATCGTAAAAAAGTATGAATAATAAAAATAAATACCAATAACGAGATAATTAAATATTTTTAATGTTTTTATCCACATCTTTCTTTTACTTCGAAAACATTCTTTTCTAAATACTTGAAAGAATATGAACTAGACTGCATGATTTTTTTAAATAAAATAAGTGAACACAAAAAACATTATTTCACAATTATCCTTTTAAAATATATATTTACTACTATTATGTGATTATATCTATCACAAATATTGAGAAAATTCTTAACAAAGGCCAATTAACAACAGTAGATAGTAAAAAAGTATGATAGTTCAATAGTAGAATTAAATTTTCATAAAAAAAGGTAATTTAAAATGTTATATTAAAAGCTAGAGAGAGATTATAGACCACATATATATATAATTTTTATTTGCAATCAAGTAACGAAGACGACAAATAGTGAAGAGACTAAGCATTTCAATTTATTTTATTAGTAACAAATTCTAAATTCCAGCAGGGTGGTCTTTAGGGGAATGAGGATTCGAAATTGCACTTACAATTGAACATTGCCAGACAAGATATTTGTAGCCATGATCAATCGACTTCTAAGACCTCTTCGTGATATCGTAACGCAATTAGCAAATGATAGTATGATTCCGAACTATAGACAGTTAACGTGGAGGATTATTGAATATATATTGCTCGAAATATTTCGTAGAAGACATATTACCAATTAGACATATGGTAGTTACAACGAAGTCACAATCTGAATTATCGAAGTCAGTCGATAATTCAGAAGCATAGCAACCTTTGGAGAAACTTTGTTTTCACTACAATATACTTCAATACCATATATATACTCTGGTGAAAACAATTGAAGGGACAAGTGTTTTCTCTTTTCATTCTTTTTTGCAATAAAAAAAACACTCAGCAAATAAAAAACCAAACCTAACAAAAATATCATCTCATATATAACCAATATAAGGGGGGGAAATGGGCCCAACCGTTACCCTAAATAAGGAAACTCGTCACTTGTCCATCACAGCAGCTGAACTACACCCTATAAGTCTAAGTGAAACATTTAAAAAAGGGTGTATAATTGCCTCTAACAGAGGTGTTTCATACTGTTTACCAAGCTCCTTATCAACCCCTGTGGTAATCACATTTACTATTATACTAAGGCACTCCTGAGCTCCTCCATGGCCATTGGAGCTGATCTTCGAGTTACAATTGACAGTTTAAGGACATCCCAAACGTATTAGATGGGATTAATATCAGGGGACATCACAGGAAATTCCTATCATTGAATATCTTCCGATTGGAGGTATTCGTCCACCAACTAGACAATAAATGGGCATACTTATCGTCCATAAAGATAAAATTCAGTCCATATTTCCCACGGAAATATCTGAAGTAGGGTACAAGACTATCATACCTGCACCATTGACTTGCCAGAGTACCTCTATCGAACACATTAAGGTTGGTATGCCTGTCTGCCAAAATGTCTTCCCAGACCATCAGACCCCCTCAAACATAATAGTCTTTTTCGACATTGTTAGAGGGCAAATATCGACTTCCGGGTTCACTCCAGATGACAACACGTCTCGAGTCACTGTCAAGACTGAATCGTGACTCATCACTGAAGAGAACCCTCTCCCAATCATGCTCTGTCCAAGACAGGTGTCTTTAACATCATGCTAGACCGGCTTTTCTTCTGTGGTTCACAGTCAAATGGATGCAGACTACAGGCTTTCTAGGTAACTTGCATTAAGTCTTTAGGTGACTGTTATCCTTGAAAAGGATGTTCCCGTTACATTATACAGGTTGTGAGGCAGTTGTCCTGCTGTCATGGACCTATGACTTTTAGCTGGTAAGTCTCAGATAACAGTCTTTAAGCGGCGTGTTGTCGCCTTTTGGGGGCCTTGACCATTTCGAAGGACCACTGTTCGAACTGTTTCTACAGAGTGGACACCCCAGTTCTTGAAATCCTGTAGTAAGGTAGCCTGTTATTGACCCGGATCGAGTCCGGATCCACGACCTTGTGGTATCTTCTAGACTAAAGATCTTTAACCCGTATCTAAATGAAGTCAATTTATTGTCCCTACAATTTAATTAAGGCAGTTTAAAAAATTGCTTTGCCAGCTTTAAAAACATTAAACCAAGTTTAAAGCCCTTTAAAAACAATTCTTGATATTTAAGACATTCCGTTGATATGTTTGGTATCTCATTGTGGTAAAATTATCTGAAGAAATGACGAATGTTTCAAAAATTATACTGTATATCTCTTGTAAAGAAAAATTTATTGAAAAATGTGATTTTTTTTTAAGTTGGTCAGATCTTTTTTTGTTGTTGTTGTCGAAAATATATAAAGAATAAGGCAGTTTGCCTAATTTGTTGCGAGAGTGCTGCAGTTATGAAAAATTACATTAAGATACACTGTGATACTAAGCACAGAGGGAAATTCTTTGCATTAGAAGGGCATTTTTGAAGTGTTAAAGTGAGTCAATTAAAATCTCAAAGCTAAATTGAAGAGTGAATGAAGAATCTGAAAACAGAGTTTGTGTAAGCTATATGATTGCAGAAAAAATTACTAAGCATGGAAAACCCATTACTGATGGAGAGTTTGTAAAATAATGTCTTCAGAGTGATGTTGTGCTTTGCCCATAACAGGCTCAAACCATATTGAATACTAGCTTGTCTGGTATATATCCTCGCAAAAAAAACCAGTTGATTCAAAAACACTGTGATCGATTTCAGATCACCATAAATTTTTATTGAATTAAGTTATTTACATAAAATTTTCAATGAGGTTTCATTTAGCAAAGTACATTTGCCCTAAACACTTAGGCCAAGCAAAAGAGCTTTTTCGACCATATTTGAAGGGTAATTTCCAGCTTTCTCGTTTATTACTTTTTGAAGCACTTTCTTGTAGTGTTTTTACTTAATGCCTATTTAATTACTTTTTTAAATATCCCTATAAAAATAATCGTAAGGAAAACAGTCAGTGGATAGTGGTAGCCATCTCAAGAGGAAGATTTTCTTTTTCATCTTGTAGCCATTTTATGGTTGATTTTGCAGTATGACTTGGTGCAGAAACTTGGTGAAAAACAAAGTTTCATTGTGGGTAAAGACGTTTATTTTCTTTGATCATGTGATTCAAAACTTTATTCTGACGGTGTCATCATCAATTTTAGCCTTTGGCTCTACATAAAGTGGTTTTGTTAAGCTTTGAGAGGAAATTCCCATCCATACCATAACACCTGACGGACAACTTGCCTTTTGCAAAATAGCGGCGTCTTTGCGACGCTTTTCGCGTAAAGTATATTGTATATTAGTTTTGCTATGAAGGAAGCAGTGCTTCATTCGAAGTTACCCATGTTTTGTATGTACCTTTGGGAACGTTGAATACAGAGACCAAAAACGTGTTCTTTATTCTACGGTTTTTGCAGAAATTTGATGACAAACTGGTTAATTCCCTTTTTCGTTGTCAATTTTTTTACCTGATGACAAATTGTCGATTGCAAAACCTGTAGTTTCTTTACTAAAGTTCTATGACGTAGAGGACTTTCTACAGCGATAAGTCTGTTCTGCTTCATTTTTTTTTCTTTTTCCCCAAGGACATTCATTCATCTACTTTTTTCCCTGGAGCTTTTGATTGCCAGCCAAATTTTATTTCTTTTCCCTGTTTTGAAAGCAATTTATTAGAAAAATGTTTTTCTGATTTTTAAATACTTTATTTATAACATGATTTGGATAACCATTCTTCAAAAGCTGTAAAATTTTGTTTCGGGTGTGAGGATCTAATTTTAGAGCCATAATTTACTAGCACTATTAAAAATAGTTAGATTGGTAACTTAAATTTTTCACTTCTGAAATATAACTGGCAGTAAAGCGATTAATATTTACCATAATAGTTACATGCTTTTAAATTTGTGTGTGTGTGTGTGGTTACACTATTTCTAAATCAATCTGTTCATTCAATAAATTAAAATAAAAAATGAAAACAATTAGAATTTTATTCTGTAGTGATGTATGAATCAACAGCTGTAACAGATACTGCACTAGTTGCCATTTTTATTCACGGCCTTGGGTTATAGACCACTGAAGAGGAATTAAACAGTGTCGTTGCACTTAAAAGACTAAAATGAGGAACAGATACGTATTCGTGTCTGGCACAAACTTTGGATACATGTGAGTTAGACTTTTAGCAATGTATCTGCTATAACCACAGATGGTGCTAAATATATGACTGGAGAGAAAATAGGAGTAAGACCACATTACTTAAATCTGATAAGAAGGCAAATGGAAAAAGAGAACTGTAATAAAAAAAAATTTACCACTGTATCATCAACCAGGAAAATTTGTGCAAGTAGTCATCCTTAAATTTTTAACATGAGATGGTTGTGGTTGTAAAAGTGTTTAATTTCATCCGGTCTAAAAATCTTAATCACTGGCACATTCAACAGTTTTTACTTGGAAGCTGAATATGGGGATATTATGTATTACGCGGAAGTACGTAGGTTGAGCCGAGGAAAGATGATTCAGTGCCTACTTTCTTTGAAGAGCGAAATTCAACAATTAATGAAATCTAAAGAGAAATCTATTCACGAATTCTGTGAAGAGAATTGTTTGAGAAACTTTACTATTCTTGTCGATATTATATAGATCATCTCAATAATTTGAATTATTATTTACTGGTAACAGATCAACTTGTTCATAATCTTTATTTCTCAGATAAAATATTAATCCTATGGGTATGTCAGTTGCTAAAAAGAATTCCATTCATTTTCCAAAATTGATGGAGAGTGCGAGGAATTTTGCAACGTGGAATTCAAAGGTACAGTGGATTTCAAATCTGAAAAAGGAATTCAAAAGAAGATTTTCCTACTTTCATAAGAAGGAAATTTTGTGATAATGTTCTTGTCATTTTCAGTAGACATGGGAAATGTTCAACCTGAACATCTAGAATTTACGGATTTGTAGTGTGATTTTGCAATAAAATGCAAATTTCTTGAAAATCCTACATTAGTCGATTTTTAGTCAAAGTACTTGACCGTAAACAAGTACCCAGGAATTCGTTAACATGCATTTTCTATGTCTTCTATCTTTGGCAGTGTGCTTTGTTCATTTGTGAACAGTTTCTTAGGAAAACGAAGATTATAAAATCAAAAACAAGAACACGGCTGACATACAGAACATTTGGAAGAAAATTTAAGAAATGAATGCTGACGTTTTACTAAAAAAAAAGTCACGCTAAGACTTAAATAACTGCCATCTCCCCGCTAATACTGTGAGTTTTTAATATTACCATTATTGTAAACGTATTTTGTAGCATCGTTTTCTGTACAATCACCTTCCTTTTTTCATATGTAAAAGAATTACAAAGTATTTTAATTAAACTTTCATTTATCTTTCTTGAAACGTATGTATATAAATATCCTACATCATCTTTTCCCAGAATCAGTTAGTCTTGTAAAACAAACCCTTTTTGCATAATTTTTCTGATTACACTATTTTTTGATAGATGTGTGGCCCAAGGATCATTGCAAATTTATTAGTGTGACTTTCAGGCCTTAAAGTTTGAAGATCTCTAATCTATAGACGATAAAAACTGGAAATATGAACGATGGTTAAACAAATAAATTCAAAAACAAAGACTGCGCTAAGCTACGGTGTTTCAAAACGTCCTTACGCTACAAGTTTCAACTAGCAAGTGAGGTATTTCACTGAAAGTCGATGACTTGGCTTCTAGATTCATTAAACATCTCTCCTCTCTTGCAAGCCTATGTGGTTTCTATAAAATCGTGCGTTTGAAACCAAATGACATATTTTTTTCCCTCTAATGTGGCTGCGTATTGGTATTTCTGCCTTTTCAGACCTAATACATTCCCCATTAGCTGGTATCACTTTTTAGTTCGGCACTGTATAGGCGATACCAATTTCCGTAAGTAATTTTGACACCCAGTTTCTTCCCCAGAGGGAGACACCTGAGCTCTGCCGATGCGAAATTTGTACTTAGGAATTTAATTTTGCCGAGAGCATTTAAGCCAAGCGGACACGATCAACGGAATTTTTTCATGCCACGTAATCATACGATATGGCCACTGTTGATTTTCTGCATCATGAAAATCCACCGACTTGGGCTGGGGTCGAACCCATAACCTTTGGTACAAAAGGCTAGCAACAAACCAAATACACTACCCTGCCGGCTATCAATAGACACATAAGTATACATAAGTGTACCCATTAACCTTTCCTAACAACGGAAAACATTTCAGAGACGGGTGTGACACATATGCATCCACCCCAAATGTCACTAACAGCTTGGTTATGCACCAGGGAATAGCGGTTCATGCTGATCTATAGTACAGGTGTATAGTATTTGCATTCACGAAAGTCTACACATTTAATTAATATTATTTAAACTACAAAATAGCTCTAAATGTCCACTGCATTTACTTTAATTGAATCTCTAGGGCCAGAATGGCGAACCAGTGGCACGCGTGCCTTCAATGGCACGCGACACAATATTTTGGGCACACAGGTGATCAAAATGGTTTGCATTTTATTTCAAAATAACTAAGTTCACTATGAAGTATTATGAACAAACGCGAGTGATCGGTCACAAGGTGGAGGTGAACACCCTTGTTTACTGTTGTCTTGCCTTAGTTAGGTCGTGGACTACAGTTGCTTATAATGCAAAATTTGTCTAAGCATAGCATAGTCAATTTTGTTGACACATCTGTATTTTAAAATGTGTGTTATATTTACGATTTTTAACTGTTATTTAATATGGCTAGTTCAGCAAAAGAAAAAAGTGCAAGATAGTAAGTGTGACAGAGAATTTCAAACTTAGTGAAGCGTTTTTCAAACTGTAGGGCACGCCCCCCTTAGGGGGCGTGACGACTCTATGAGGGAGTCGCGAGCAAGAAACAAACACAACAACAACAAAACAAACAAAACACATTCTGACATAATATATAAAAAATAAATTACACATTTACACTGATATATTATACTTTTAAATGTATCAGTGCTACACAATGTATTTTATAATTAATTTAACGATACGAAGCTAAGAACAAGTTTAAGAATTACCAGTAATCCCATGGGATTGTCATATATAAAATTATATACAAGAATTATAGCACTTAATTTTATAATTAGTATGGCTTATAATGAATCCCTTAACTACCGACTGAAAGTTACGCGATTCGCTTCCCAATGCCAACCATTTACCACGTAGATGCATGTATGTGATGTATTGGGGGGTGGAATAAAGAAGCAAAAATATTCTGAAATAAGTAAACTCTTCGAAAACATTGTTAAGGTCCTTTTATTGCATTCCAAGGCCCTCGGAATAATTTTATGGATAGCAGTGCAGAGAATAGATCGTATTTCGGAAATAAGTATATATAAGTCTGGGAAAACTAATGTTTTGACTGAGCGATACGTTTATATACGCTGGTGGTACTTAAGAGATTAAGGTCGTATCGTAGTTTTAGCGTCGAAGTATAGTATTATATTGAATTCAAAACATTGTTATTGTATGATAGGGCTGGGGGGGGGACATGATGAAAATCATGATTGTATATTGGGTCGCGAATATTGAAACTTTCAGAAGCACTGACCTAGTGAATCTATAAACATGGCATCATTAGTAAAGGCGACAAAGGGGGGTGTGTTTTATTTTTTTGAACAGTGATATGCAGAATATCGTCTGTAAAACGGTATTCTAAAACAAATCATAAATCCTCTTGTCAACCACAGAAAAAACAATTAATTGCTTAGAAACTATTTCGTAGATGACTTCAATTCAGTATGCATTCCACTAAAAGTAACATCTTACAATCTTAATATAAGTTATTTGTCGTCCAATCTGCAACAACAGAAGTCACAATAATGTTACTCACATCTATACAGTAACATTTACAACTAAACAGTACAAAAAGTTTTTTTTTTTCGTTGTAAATAAAGAATTTTGAGATGTTAGTATTTAGTTTTATTATTTTTCCAATAATCATATGTCAAAATAATTTGACGGCACTTCTATACCTCGTTATACACTTCTTTAGAAAATATGGCACGTTGATCCATAAAGGTTGGCCACCCCTGCTCTAGGGTTTTATTATTGTATTTGTAAAGGTCTTGCTGATTCTAATACCATGTTTAGACTTAAGAGTGAGAGATATAAAGTAAACAAAATTGGCTGAAGCACAGCTATAGTTGTATGCGATGTAAAACATCGGGATGTTTTAAATGCTTTCAAATACTTTGGCCTACCAAATTTAGATTATCTTACACAAGTCTTTCTTAGTGTTAAGATATTTTTCCGTCATAAATCAAAAAAACATTGTCTCTCTATAAAATGTATGTTAAAAATGCTAATTATATTTTAATTTGTAACATTTTAGCAATGTATACTATTTTATTTCCCAATACATTTCTTTTGAAACTTTATGCGCATATTTTTAACTATTTATTATCCCTAAAAATTTAAAAGATTATTCGTTCATCAGAGCTGGCTTTATGTTATTATATTTACTTCGCAGTGTTTGGTTAATAAAAATGGCATGCAAATTTAACAAAAAAAAAGAAAGAAAGAATCCCACAACAAATATTTATGTAAAGAGTTTGTAAAAGTTTATGTTTCTATAAAATTAGCATCAAATTATAATCCAAATTACAGAATACTACTTGAATTAACACTTTAATAATGAGAATTAAAACTAAGATTAATGCTAAAGTTTAGGTACTCTGAATACTCTGAATTGGTAAAGCTATGTAGAAACATTTTAAATAACATAGTTTAAATATTAAAGTAATTTTATTAACATCAGATGGCGGATGTATTTGATTTCATTTATTTGCATTGCAAATAGGAAAATAATTAAAATGGAGAATGCAACTCTAATTTAGCAGAAATTTGAATAAATTATATTCCAAACAATTAAACCAAAATTTGCTTAAGTCGAAGTAATTAATTTCAAAGAATTCAAAAAATTAGAAAATTAATAACGTTGATAAATATTTCAACGCTCATAATTTTGTTATTAAAATATATTCATTTAAATCTTGGTATTTTGTTTATTATTTTATGGAATTTACTCAAAAAGTAATTATTTGCTATAAATATTAAAAGTTCATGCTTATCTGTTTTTTATTTCGGAATAAATAAACGAAAAACTTGACTTAGCTTGTAATTAAAATTTAAAATATGTACTTCTCTCTCTCTATTTCTAAAAAGATGGATAAATATTAAATGTCAAACAAAGCATTTGTAAAAAAATTAGTTAATTAAATATTTTTATAATGTAAAGATGTAAAAATAAATTAAATTATGAATAGCTAGTTACCTTTATCTCATTATTAACTGTTCATTAGAATATAACATTTAATCATAAAATTAAAAATGAATATAAATTTTGTGAAATCAGATTTTAACATATAATATCAAGTCAATGTATTTTACAGAAATAATATTTCGGTCGCATATTTAATTAAAATTTGTTATGCAAATCAAAATATTTCAACGTATTTATAAATTTTTTTTTTTTTTTCAAATAATTGTTTTTATAAGCCCACGCATTGCAATAAAAATATGTTTGATAAATTTTACAAATTCAAGATAAATTGTAATCATTTGCATGATATTTTAAATGTTTTGTGTTTTAGAAGTAGCGAGAAATACAATATCCATTTTTAGACTGGTGATTTTAATTTACCTTTACACATTTCTGTTAAAAATGTGAAAAACTTTTCATTTTAAGCTTTTAAATCGTTTTTAAATTTAAAGTTGTGTCTCAATAAATTATCCATCTTTTCCTCTCAAAACGTTTACTGAACAAAATGAAACACATCCTTAGTTACAAATAAAAATGTAAGTATTTCTAAGAAGCGATATAAATTTTTTTTAACGTTAATTTTTCGTTATAACTATTGTTTCGACCGATGTCAATAATTTTGAATATAAAAATAGACTTATATCAAGATAATTGAAGCAAGCTGTAATCATTAACACATCAATAATCGAAAATATAATTAATGAAAAAATTCTTTATTTTTGCTTTGAATAACAGATGAAAATGCTTCTGGAAAAAATTTCAACTCATCAAACAAACAAAAAAATGTATTTCTTTTAAAAGTAAATTAACAAATTTGCAACCTATCATGAGCATTAAATATTTTACTTTTAAAAAACTGAAAAAAATTCCAAAATTAAATGAAATTAAGAATTTTCGATGCATCAATTATGATTTTTTTTTCAAACTCTAATAATATATTGTTCGTTATATCATGATTTTATACAGGTTTTGAGGGTAATTTATCTATTCATATTCTTATCAATTATTTAATATTTCATCAATACATTACTTTTTGTAAGCTAATTGTAAAATAAACTTGATACAGATGTTAAGTATTTCAAGTAAATTTTTTAATGGAAATAAATGAGGGATTTTTAAAATGTTGGTCACCATCCCCCCCCCCCCCTCTTTATGGATCAGCGTGACATCACGGACCCTCAAAATTTTGTGACCATCCCTCCCCGTCTTAAGGCGATGGTAGACCTTCATAATGTCAGATTTTGGTCGACACTGCGATTATGATTTTTTATACTAATACTACTTCTTATATTTCACAGAATAATTACGTCAAAAACTTTTGCCATTTTGATTAAAATAAAAAATAATAATTCAGTAATTATTAATCAAATAAATGTTTAAAATGCACTTTTCTTGGCTCGCAAATTTTCTCTTTTAATTTTTACGTAAAATGCTCCTTACGTTTCAAATTACGTCATATCTCTTTGAAATTTTCACAGCTTGTAAAAGAGGATATAATTGAAAAATTTGTGCATTTGTGTTCTAAAAAAATTAACGGATCATATTTTATGCTGTTTTGAATACCTTGAATGTGTTATAATTGGCGAAATATTTCATATAGTATTGAAAATTTATCTTTTTTTCATCAAATTTTACTCGGAATTTAAAATCTATGCACAGATGTATTTTTTTGCAGTTCATAAATATATAAAACAAAAATTATGTACATAGCTTAAAAACTAATGCGCAAGGAGCATTTTTAAAAATAATTTTAAAAAACTTAACTTTTTTTTAAAAAAATCTGTTTATAGTAGTTTTTTTAAAAATATATATATTTAAATTGTGAAATATAATAATCATTTACTACATTGATTCCATTTTCAGCTAATTGAGCGAGCAATTTAAGAAATTAGTTTTAATGGTCCACCTTCCATACACCGTCCATATTCTATTAAATACATGATCTAATAGAGCGTTGTTTTTTTAAAATTTTTTTTTCATAGGGGACAACTTAATGACGCCTAGACTAGTATGGCACTAATCTAGGCAGCACTTCCACTAGGCATTTCACAATGTATAAAAGAAAGGAAATCTCAACGTTACATGAGAGAATCCACGGACTCCCTAGAAAGAGGCTGCGAACTTCCAGGGGTCCACGAACCACAATTTAAGAATCACTGGACTAAATCATTTATATTCGGTGATTAATTTCCTTAAAAATTTAATTATTTTAAAGATTCCTTAATGAAGGAAAGAATTAGAGGGGATATGAAGATTTTGTAAATTACTTGTGACAAAAGTATAAAATCTTGAAAAATACACCTGAACCATAAGCCTTTTCTACAAATCTAAATAGTCTGTCTAAGGACTGCATGATCTACACAAGAGCAAGTGTAAAAATTACTTGAATTAAAGATGGTGAGACTGCTTCTCACACTTTCAATAATTGCGACCCGATATTCAATCATAATTTTCATCACATCCCTCTTCCATATACTAACAATGTATTAAATTCGATATTACGATACTCTGACACTAAAGCTGCAATACGACTTTTGCATCTTAAGAGCCACAGGCTTATATTAACGTCTAGCACAGCCCATGCGTAAATTGCCCCAGACTTATATATGCGTCTTTACGAAATACGATCTTTTTGATTCACTGCTATCTATAAAATCATTCCGAAGTCTTTGAAATGCAATAAAATGAACTTGACAGTGTTTGCGAAGGATTCACTTATTTCAGAGGATTTTTCTTATGTATTCTTTTTCTCTCCTCTCCCCTCCCCATACACAACATATGCCTGCATATGTGCAAAACGGTGGCATTGGGGAGCGAATCGCTAACTATTAAACAGAAGTTAAGGGATTAATTATAAACCGTAAAAAAATTAAATAGATAAATGTTAATCTTTGCATGTAAATTTACGTCTAAATACATATGACAACCCTTTGGGTAACCGGTAATTATTAAACTTGTTCTTAATTTAATATTGTTACATTAATTATAAAATACATTGTGCAGTACTGATACATTTATAAGTGTATTATATCAGCATAAATGTTTTTTACATTATGTCAATGTATTTTGTTTACTTTCAATAAATTAGTAATTCAATTCCCACTAATAGCTCGCACTTTCTGTCTATATATTTATTTATATATTTGTATATTTATTTATTTATCTTGGTGGAATTTTCAATCGTAATAAAATACATTTTACAGCTCTGAATTGAGCTGAAATTTTATATACAGGATCATTTTGGATGACAATGCAATAATTTAACTATAATTAATAAAAATTAATTGATTAAAACTAATTATTTAAAGAATTACAAATACAGCCACGTTGGTGACTTAACGACCCTTTTGGCGACTTGTGTCAAAATTTGTGAAAAGGTTTTTTTCTCACGTATTAAAGCATTCAGTTGCACTGAAATTAAAAGGACAATACTATACTTTAATGATAATTAAAAAAATTAATTACCACTTAATGTTGATTCTTTCATATGTATATACATATTTATATTAATTGTAACTATTAAATAAAAAAGTAGCTAAAATAAAAATTTTCCTTGTCGATCTAAGTAGGAATTGACTTAACATTTTTTTTTTATATATATTATTTAGAATTTAAACTGTATTTGGAGCTAATGACCCAAACGATTTACCGAGAAACAAAACATTGCATTAGATTTCCCTGAAAAATCCAGGAAAGTTGATTCGCCAACACAAGATTTTATTTAATATTGGTTAATTGTAATTCATCTCACAACAGACTACTTGTGTTTCTTTAGTCGAGGTTTTTGATGAATAACTTCCGAGCTTGTAATCATATTTAATATTCGTAAACTGATCTCAAATCTACCAGAAATTACGAACAAAATAATACAAAAAACATTTGCTTTATTTAATTATTAGTTGAAAAAATGTAAGAAAAACAAAGAAAATTCATCATTTTTGTTAGTAACGCAGTATTTTTCAATAGTGTAATAGGTATATTTAAGCACAGAACTTGAAGTATGGCAAAATATCTTTGAATTTATTCAATTCCTACAATTAGTTCACGATCTATATATATTTATTTATTTATTTATTTTGGTGGAATTTTCAATCGTTAATAAAATACATGTTAAAGCGCTCAATTAAGATGAAATTTTATGTACTGGATTATTTTGGATGTCAATACAATAATATAATAATAATTAATAAAAAATAATTGATTAAAACTAATTACTTAAAGAATTACAAATACACACAACCACGTTGGCATCATTTTTGGCGACTTGTGTCAAAACTTGAAAAGGTTTTTTTCTCACGTTTCAAAGCATTCAGTTGAACTGAAATTTATATACACGATTGTTTTGGATGACAATACGATACTTTAATGATAATCAATAAAAATTAATTACCTCTTAGTGTTGTTATTCTGGCCTATGTATACACATATTTATATGAATTGTAACTACTTAATAAAAGTAGCTAAAATAAAAATTTTCTTTGTTGATCTAAGTAGGAATTAACTTAAAAATATATTTTTATATTACATTTTTATTAAAAATAACCTTTTGTTTTCGACTTTTCAATACGCTCGCTCCTAGGATTATCACGTGCTCTAGGTGGCACGCCCTACAGTTTTAGAATCGCTGTGATAAGACAATGTTATGTTACCTCTTTTGTCTTATAAAAGTCGAGCAACCTCTGAATACATTGACTTTTGCACACTTTATTAAAACAACCAAATTAGACATTTTGGAAAAAACTATTCAGACATAATTTTATCTACATTTTTTATACATCTTAGCACAGAAAACAGTTATAAATATTCAATGATGATGCTCTTTAAGCTCCGCGTTTGTTTATACATAACGTCATTTTACTAGCGTGATAAATGTACGATTTATAGTTTAGTTCTCAGATGAAAATATTGTTTTTAAAGTCTCTCTGCAGTCTTAAACTCTATTCTTCTTTTAAATTTTAAAAGTTAGCTCATGTAGGATCTCTAAAATAATAATGAAGTATTTACAAATAATAGAAGAAAAATCAATAAATATGAACAGATAACGCAAACTGATTTACTTAATCAATTTCTTGAATTCATTTTCTTTTTGATAAAACATTATTTCTACTAAGAATGAGGTAGAGAGACAGAAAATAAAAACACTTTTGGTTTACTTTTATGATGTAGAAAAAACAAGGATCGTGCAGTATTCTTTACGATGATCTGAATTTTTTTTAGGGATTCACTTCATCGTATATTATAACCATGCAAATGTTTTATTTCAGAGATGATAGTTATACAATTTTTAAAAAAAAAATGGATAAAAAGATGGAGATAATTAAATCCACATAATACAGTGTAAGATGTATTAGTATGTATTTTGTCTGAAAAAAACCATTATGAGCTTATAGTTTGAAATGGAATTGATTTTCTCATTATATCATGATACTATAAAGGGTTTTTGTATTAATTTTTCAAATAACTGTATTATGTGGATTCTTAAAAATATTTACACTTGGCATGTTGTGAATACCAGTATATACTTATAAATTCATCTAATTAATTAGTATTTTCTACACATTCCTTATATTTTAAAATCCATTTCAGCTCTAGCATTTCACTCAAGAAATCTGAAGATAGCAAATTTTATTTTCAAAGAGATTTTTAAAAATTACTTCATGAGATAGATATATGCAAAGGTAGATTAATATTAAATTTCATTTTTATATTCATGTGCAATTCTATCAGTCTAGACAGGGATTAAAAGGAATGATTTTTGATGCTTCCTTAATGAACCGTTCACCAATATTCTTGTGTTATACGATATTTACTTAGAACTAATCAGCCATATTAAGCACTACTAATAACGAGCATTATTTCTATTTTGTTTCAATCTGAGAAAATTTTTGTGATAAATTAGAAAAGTGATACAAAAAAAAAATGTAAGTAACTTGTAAAATAGATTACATGAAAGATTTAACTTTATAAATGTATTTTTACAATCGTATGTTTGATCTGTTTAAAAAGAAATAAAATATACACATACAACTATTTTAAAAATCAAGATTTTATTAGTAAACTATAAACAGGATTAAATACATTTTCGAAAAAATCTTTTTGTAAAATGAGAAAGTGCGCAAGAACATGAAAGCAAAAAATGTTTGTTTTTTAAAAGATAGATTCTATTACACACATACATGCGAACACGCACGCACGCACACATATCTATATATATTATAAATAGGTGTGTCCCCCCCTCCCATCTTAGAGACTGCACGTGGCAGGCAGGGTCTTCTGTCTATCTATAGGATGGTGCGAATTAGTGCACATGTATGATTTTTTGAATTTGCGGACAATTATTTCTGTATCTTGTACAGATTATTTCTTCTCTTCATCACAACTTACAGTACGTCCCAGTTTTGTTGAAACTTCGGGCATAATCCTCGTCGTTGTCTTAGATTGAACAGCCGCACCTTGTAAACATCCGTGAAGACACTTTTTTAGGTTTACAGTCGTACCAAATCATCATTCTCTTAGATATAATGCTGATTCTTTATCGGCAAGGTGATGAATTTCGTGTAGCCCTGCCTGCAGAGTTTGGACCAACTGTTTAAGAGATGAAGGAGCATCTCTTGATCGTCTGAAAAGTAGATCGCAGGTAAGATGAAGGTCTCGGCTAAAGAGCATTCTCGATGAATCATATCCAGTTGACTCATGAATGGTACTAAGATATGATTGGAGAAACAATGAAAAATTCTTCTGCCAATCTTTCTGCTTCCTAGAGACAAGTATAGAGGGATGATTAACAATATTTCGATTGAATCTTCATACCATGCTGTCGTACTCTGGATGTAATGTTGGGACTCTTGTCTTCACCATCCCAAGTGCTTACTCAATTCTTGGAAGATGTTGGAAATGAAAAATGCTTTGGTTCGATTACATAAAGAGCGTAGATCCATTACGATAAATCCAGTTCCGAAACATCATTAATCACAGTTTTTACCTGATAAATAATGGCGTAAGCTTCAATGTTCTTTAGAGACAGCTTTGTCCTGAAAAGGGCTCTCATTGCTCCCATGCAGAAAATAATTTCAGATTCCCTCTCACATATATCTAAAGGGAAATGAGATTGTGGCCAAGACTGGAGCTTGCGAGGCCCCAGAGCCGTCAGCACCTCTCATTTTTTTTGGGGATTTTCTCAAAAATTAAACACCAGAATAAGCTCACACTTGGATTGTGCCCCCCCCCCTCCCATAGCACCATTGATATCAGTGTTCTCGTTCTAAAGGCTCCTTGGCTCACGGTTTTAATAGACCGGAACAAATTATTCTAGCCCGCTTTCGAAGTAGTCACCTTAAATCAATGAATTTTTCCGAATGATCCAAGAGCTTTGAAATGTGTACCAACTGTTCTTCTGAGCCGGCCTCACCTTATCACCTCCTTGAATGCCTAGGGTTCACCAAGCAGCATTTAGCTCACGATTCCTTGCTGGTGTTGGATCTTTTGAGAGTTTATGACGCCATGGACAACAACAACAAATAATTTCAGATATGAGGTAAAGAAGATTATTCGTCAACTTCATTCAGACGGAACTCGTCACTCTCCTACTTGGGATGCAACAGGTCGCCTCAGAATTCAAGATTATTCTACCTCTGCCCCCCGTTGGGGGGGGGGTCAAGGAACCGACATTTCAAGTGTTTTGAAGAATAGCAGATTAATTAACGAGCAGTGATCAGCAGATGACTACATAAAGACAAACTGAACTCTATACACAAAGAAATATTCTAACATTATTCACAAAAGTGTAATAGGTACTCGTTGTAAACAAGCTTGTTGATGTTCCAAAAACGTTTCTCAAGAACAGTTTTACCAGCGGGAATTCAAACAAATAGTCTCTCTCTCTCTCTATCTTTCTCTCTTATTGCAGTAAATGCACAGTAGATTCTGATTTCGACTGAGACTTTAATAAAAATTTTATACATATTATCTGATGTAAATTTCTAGAAGAATCAATCCTAGAGCCATTTTAAAGATTCCTTGATGATATCACATCCTTCAACAAATGTGTCGCCTAGGGTGATAAATTTATTATTCACACATTATGATATGGTCGCTCTTTGTTGACCATATATTTGATTGTCAGCGTGAATTAGAAGTGTAGGATTCTCAAAATGAATAGACATTTTAAAATTCTTAATATGACTTTATTAAGAATATAACTTAAACTTTTAACAATTTAGATAAATTTATATAAGTGAGAATCTAATAAACCAAACACACAGCGATAGTTAAACCGAATTGCATAATTTAGACCACTTTATCTAAATAATTATGTTATCCGCCTATTCTCAATGCTGATAATATTACAAGTCCTAATATCTAATAATCAGTCCTACCTTAATTCAAGCTAAGATTCAATTACTGTACAGAAACACCTGGGTGCGCGTGCAATGGTATGCACCTAGTAACAATGGCTCGATATCTTGTTAACTTTACGAGATAGGTCGTCAATTCACACTCGCATCTCTTCCAAATATAACTTTCCCTAAATTGCCATACTGCTTACTGAAACTTCTGTTCTTTTAAAAGCTATTTTATTTGCATTTCATAATCGCATTTCGCTTCTTGGATTTTGTTGGAAAAGAGTTGCCATTAATCTTGGCCGTCAAAGAACCCAGAGGTTATGTTACGGAAAAGAGACGCGTGAGCCCGTCACAACATGTGTCCATTTATAATTACTATTTTCGAACCATTATTATACATCTAAAGATTTCTTTTTTAATCTTTTTTTACAAATTTACTTTGTTTGTTGTCTTTTATAAAACGAATTCAGATTTGCAATATTTTATTTAAGTTTTATAAAAGGGGGAACACTTGCATATTTTCTCTGATAATATTTTCAAAAAGATAAAATTCTATTTAATCTTGATTTTAAATTATCGCAGAAAAATAAATTTTCTCCCAATTGCGAAAAGAAGGAGCTATTTTAAAAATTTACTCTAAGCAGATTTATGTCACGCTGAATTCTCAAAGTATTTGATATCATTTTTCAAGATATTAAAAACATTTGGTATATATTCGAATTTGAGGTAAAAAGTTCAAAAATTCAACTCAAAGAAATGTTCTCCTAGGAAGAAGAAATAAATATGCTCTTTATTTTTCTTTTCAAATAAAACGCTTTTAGGGTTTATTTCTTTTCTCTTTAGATCTATCTTCATTTCCTGACACTTAGTGGTGACCTATTCAAATGCAAAATGTGAGGAGCGAAACTTCCTTTTCTTGAAGAAGCTTGCTCTGAAAAGAAGCTTCACAGTTATGTATTATCCACACACAAGCCATTCTTACAATGTCTTAAAGCCTTTCAACTTAAAAAAAAATCTTCATCAGTTTTTCCAATACACGAAAAAGTTTCTTTGGAAAGAGAAGCTGCAAGAAACAAAGGATAAAAATAATGTTCACTGAACTGTATAAACTTGAATCTTTCTTTTAAAAGAATATCTTATTTGCTTAATTTCTTAGGATACTTTCAAGTTCTAGAATTCAAGTAATGCTTCATTCAAATTCTTAAGACTATGAGTAAGACTTTACTTAGTTTATACATTTCTTATATTTTAAGAATATATCAATTTTAAATTAAAAAATTTTAATACATTTGTCTTATTTTTCCCAATTTCCAGTACTTGCACTATAAACAAAAGAAATGATTCTGACTATGGTATTTGGAATGATTTCTAATGAATATATATCAAAGGTAAACGGTTTGTTTTTATTCAGTTCTTCATATTTTTAGAAATATATACAGGGTGAGCACAAATGATAGACTCGATTTTAAAAGATCATATCTTCGAAACCACTACATATGTTCAAGAAACATCTTTCAAGTAATACAAAAAACCTCAATAAGTGATACAAAAATTAAAAGAGAAATATACAAGTTTTTTCACCATCGATCAACAGCACATTCAAAATCACTTTGACTGAAATCCAAGCATGATGACAATGACAGAGAAAAGATTTTGAGTACTAGAGTATACACGGCTTTTTTTCAGTTATTTCGGTGCAACGCGCATTTAAAAATTTGCTACTAAAAAGAAGCACCAACCAATAAAAGCATTCTGCGATGGTATCATCAATTTAAGAAAACTGTTTTCTTGTGTGAAAAGAAAAGCAGAAGCCAGCCAAGCATCTGAGAAAAAGCAGTGGAGAGGGTGAGGCAGAGTGTTATTTGAAATCCAACGAAATGTACGAGAGTTACCACCTATAAAGTTAGGATTCCTCAGAAAATGTAAGGAAAATTTTACGATAAAAATTAAATTGTAAGCCGTATCATTTCCAGTTGACACAACAAATAACAGAGGGGAGTAAGTAATCATTTGTATAACATTAAGAATCATTGGTAGAGTGATGCTACAAAATGTATGGAAAGAACTGAATTACAGATTGGACGTATATCGCGTAAGGAGAGCACAAGCATCAAACATTAGTAACAGAAAAAAAACCTTGATATATTTCTCTCTTTACATTTATGTATCACATATTGTAATATGCGAAGTAGTTTCGATTATATGATTTTTTAAAATCGTGTTAAGCATTTGTATCCCCCTGTATTTTCAACTATTTGTGATTCCTATATTTTAAATGCTATGCAAAATATTTCAAATATAATTCCTTCAACTTTGTAATACCTGTATCAATAAAGAAACGAATCCTATAATCAAATACATTATGAACATTTCTTATAAATTTAGAAATAACTCACTTTTATTAGACATACTTCATTCGTTTTTGATAATCTACACTCTAATGCATACAAACATAATTCAGCATTTATTAGTTTCATAATTTTACACCCTATTAATTACAGCACATTTTGAAGAGTAATTTCAAACTATAAACAGATATTTTCCCTTTCTTTTAACTGGTTCCCAATTTCTTCCCGTTTTTCTTTTGAAATCACGGGCATTTAGTATAAAATCTACAATTCAGAAAATGCAATATTATGTAAAATTGATCAATATGGGATTAAAAAAATAAAAAGATAATTTACATATTGTTGTTATCATAAAGTCAATTTAATATTAAACCAAATTAACATCAAATATAATGCATATTAGATCTAATAAAAAAAATATTTTTAACGTTATACCATTTTAATTTTTTAAAAACAAGCAATTTTTTCCCTTTTAATTACATTTTTTAAAAGCAAGAAAAAGAAACAAATAAAAATAGTTTTTTTATTATTTGCAAAATTATAATCCCTTATATGAACTGGAAATTTAAGTTTCAATATCGGATTAAATTTTAACATTTTTTTAATTGGTTCTAAACTCAAAAACCCGCATCATGCCTCAAACTATCAATATTTCGACCCACTTTTTGATAATTTTCATTCTCCCCATACAATCTGTATTGAATTCAATAATACTATACTTTGAAAAAAATACAATACGACTTTTTGGCCCCCCAAATATATAAACGTCTCTCTCAACCAAAGCGTTAATTGCCCCGGACGTATATATACGTCTTCCCGAAATACGATCTTTTCTGTGCACTGCTATCTATGCAATTATTCAGAAGGCTTTGGAATGCTAAGGATTTACTTGTTTCAAAAGGGTTTTTTTATTTGTTCCACTTCTACCCTCTCCCCCCCGACCCCAATACCCCCCCTACGGGAAAACGGGGATTAGGGATGAATCGCGTAATTTTAATCGGGATTTAAGGAATTGATTATAAACGTACAAATTATCAAGAAAAGTTTAATTTTTTATATAATTTTATATGTAAAATGCCGCTGGGGTCACTGGTAATTATTAAACGTTATTAACTTAGTATTTAGTTAACTGTAAAATACATTGCGCAGTGCTGATATATTTATAAATGTATTATATCGTGTAAAATGTGTATTTTATTTTTATTGCAGAATGTATTGTTTTGTTTACTTTCAGAAAGTTAAAAATTGTTAAATCTCTTTTTTTTTTCAATTTTTTCAATATGAAAGGCCCGGGGGGTATCACGCCCCCTAGGGGGGCGCCCCACAGTTTGAGAAACGCCTTACATGATAAAAAAAAATTAAAAAGAAGAGATTAAAAGGCATTTCAATTATTTGGCTGTTCAAAATATTTTCATCCATGTGAGTTTTTTATGAAGCTTATAGAATAAAATAGGGTAGTTTTTTTAACCATTAACAAAACCAGGATAGATCCCTTTAGAACCGTTTTTTAAAAAAATCGGTTTATGTAAGGGGGAAAGGGGCATCCCATTTTTGGATTTTCAGGCGGAAAAAGATCTGGGGCAGCCTGCGATTTGTCATCGGTGTCATTGTTCAGCTCGATAGGGCAAGGCCATATGTCACCAAGGTGTCTTTCGGGCACGGCCCAAAAGTTAATTCTAAAACACCCACTTAAGTCCAAATCCCCGCCTTGTGACTATCACATATTTGTACCGTTGAAGAAACACCTTATCAGTCAACGATTTTTTCCGATGATGACGAAAATAGCAGTTCTGAACTGGTTCCCTGATCACCCAACTTAGTTCTTGGGGATGGAATTCAAACCCCTTCCCCAAGCAATGGGATTCCCCCCAAACCCCATGGTTGATTTCTTCTAAAAAAACTAAGTATGCCAACTCTTAATTATTTTATTTTATCTATGTATATGTCTCTTTTTTGTCCGTATGCATCTTATGAATACACACCTTAATCACTTTCCCTCCGAACACCTCTCATAAAAATTTTAAAAAGAGAGTAAAAAATCCCATAACAATATCTTCAGTGAAGAACATTTTATACCAGTGCAGCAAATCTGACATGTAATTAATGACTGTACATAAGTAAAGAAAAAACAGAAGATCCAATTCATCAAGATTCCAAAAGTTCATTTCATGGTGGAAAATTGGAGCCACGAAGAACAAGAAAAGAATTATTTAATCCCATTTTTTTTTTTTGGGCTCGCCGATTGACACAAACCCGTTATTGACAATGCGCACGGCCCAAATTTTGCAACGAATGATGGCGTCGAAGGATTTTAAATCCATCCATTATTTGAAGTTTTTTCTGTGCCCTAGAATTCTACACCAAATATGTGGGAAAAACGCACCAATTTAAAACACCAATATGTAGAAGGCACAAAAGATGGGTAAGAGAACACTTTTGGCAGAAATTTTTTACAGTCCAAACATGATTAAAATTTTAATAAGCCAAAAAAAACCTTGCAAAAAAGAAAATATATTTCTTTATAGATTTTGATATAAATTGTTTCTAAATATTTAGCTAAATTTTAAACCCTAGGCGTCAAAGTTAGTTCAATTTGATATTAACATTAATTTTTAAATTTTTTCCAACTGTGATGGCTGAGAATGCTATGAGTTTACTTTTTTATTTGTTGACTATTTATACAAAGTAGTAAAACACATGCACGAAAAATCCATTTAATTTTATTGCAGTATTGTATTTCATTTTTATTTTTTCAGCAATCATCGTTGACAAGTCACACAGGTCGTACTGCACATGACTGCATATGAGAAATAGGAGAGTCTCTCTGCTTTGATTAATACATGACCATACCGGTAACTTAAAAATTTAAAAAGAACTAATCACATGTAATACGTATTTTAATTACAGTAATATATCCAATGATCTCATGAAATAGTATTATTATCTGGACATATAAGTATTTACAGTTTTTCTAAATAACAACAAATTATAGATAAGCATCTCTTGTTAAGTTCCCTTGAACCATTTTTTTAGCTAGGCTATCGAGGCTAAAATAATTCCAAGTGCATTTGTGATATAATTGTAAAAAAATACATTTATCTGATTTACAATCAGTAAACCCTAAACATAATTATAAAAGCAATCCTTAAATCGGAAAGCATGAATGAAAGGACGAGAGGCGGTGAGAGCTCACACGATTGGTGAAGGGGATACTAGGAATGCTGGGAAAAATCGGCAGTCGGCTTTCAACCATTGAACAGAGAAGCTCGCTGGTACTGTGAACCCCTGTCGAAACGCCTCATCAAGGTGAATCCCGGAGCGTTTTCTGGAGCAGCGATACGCCATCAAATTTAGTGTAAGGCCTGGTAAAAGGGACAAAGAGACTCATGACATGATTAAAGAGGCCTTACGGTGATACTGCTATGAGTAGATAGGATGTTTTTGAGTGGCACAAGCTGTTCCGAGTAGGTAGGGAAAAGGGGGAAACAATGACCGCTCTGGACACCCTTTGATCAGCAAGATACCAACCAAAACGTGTCTCGAGTGAACAATGTACTGAACAGTGATCCTACGATGAGTATCAAAATGATTGCTGATGACCTGAATATTCCTCAAACCTAAGTATTTGAGATCGTGACAGGAACCTTAGCCATGAGCGTTCCACGTAGTAGAGTATCTTATCCCACAAGGACAAATCCTCATACCCTAACAGCCCTGACTTATCCCACCAGCCTTTTTTTTGTTAAAGAATAAAATCGACGCTCAAAGGGAAGAATCACGGATCGGTAGAGGTGGCTCAACAGGCCTTGACTAGTGAGCTAAACAGCATTCCGGTCCAGGCGTTCCTGGAGGCGTACGAAAACTGGAAAACTCGTTGGTAGTACTGTATAGATGCGGAAGAGTTCTACTTTCAAAACTTCTAATCGTTTGTACTATTGTCATGAATATTTTTTTTAAAAAAAACAAATCAGTCCTACTACTTTCAGAACACTCCCTGTATAATTTGAAACTTAAATGTCACACACACAGAGTTAAAAATACAAAAGGTCGTTCGCACTTAAAGGAAACACTTTTGATTGCTGATTTTTTACTATAAACGCCATACCTTTTTAGACGATTTTCTTCTACCTTTTAGCCATGGTTCTTCACAATAACTCTCGGTTGAATTTTCCGTCAAATTTAAGTTTTTCTTCGTATTGGCATGCCAATTTTACTCCATTCCTCTTCAACCGTTTTCCAAACACCGTTTCAGTGTTCTTGGATGCAGTACTCTTAAGACTCTTTTTAATAAATCGAAAGCCCATAAGTCCATTGGAAAATCCTCAGGGAATTTTACAAGTACTCCTTCGAATTGGATACACTCTATTCCTATTTCTAATTTTTTTTTTTTGCTAAATAAGTGGCAGTTGACTTAGGCATGTCAGTAGAGGCTTCGTGAATATGAAGATCAAATTTATCAATGTCCTTTCCATATAAGACTGGAATATCTTCATCAAAAATTGCACCTAAAATATTCTGCGGACAGTAGAGTAAATTAACTTTGGCTTTACTTGAGACTTTTTGATTTTAAATTTGCCGCTGTAACAAGATCCTGTAACTATCTTGAATCCCTTTGAGAACTTTTCCGTACACTGACGAAGCCATTTCGCAAGGTCATTTCCGTAAGTTAGACAATAGAAATTTATTTTCTTTTATTACAGTCACTTATATCACCAATGCCTCATCGAGTGTTACCACAAATTTCCATTTATAAACAACTTGGTGTTTTTCATATAATTTTCAACAATTTGTTTTTTTTTCAGCAATATGTTTCAGTAAAAGCAGATGAACTTTAGGTTTAAATATCTTTTCAACTCTAAATCACTATGAATGATTTTACTACAGTGCCAGAAGACATTCCTAGTACCTATGCAATGAATTTTTGAGTCGGAGGATTTTCGTTTGGTATCAGAGATTTCACTTTCTTGATAGTTGCTTGCATTCGAACAGTCTTTGTATGAGGTTTCATGGTCATGTTTTTATTTTTATTTTCAGCTAGACGTTTTTCTTTTTACTTTCGAATTTAATATATTATAAATCCTTTTTAAAATGCAAATAACCGATATTTTTACACCACTTTATAATTTGTTGATACGAATATGTCGATTACGAAAGCTCAATTACGTAACTTCGAGCCATCTATCAATTTTAGGAGCCATTTTCAAAATAAATCTAGTATTTTTCATTCCAATGAAAAGAAAACAGACAAACGATTATTCTGAAATTGTTAAAATTTTACCTCAAAATGTAAATGAGAAAATAAATCACAAAATCGTTTTCATAAAGGGCATACGACTCTCTGTACCATACTACGTTACGAAAGAGATACAAGATATTTAAAAAAATATGATAGTATTAGATGTTTTTGTTTCAATTATCTAGTAAAGAAATAAATAAAAACCATTATCTTTAATACATTCATAAAATTAAAAAAATAATTATATTCTTATCCCATATTTGATCGTATGTTATTATTTTAAATTCTGAGAGGTAGCACAAATTTTTTTAAAAAAATTAATATCACGAAAATAGAATAAAATAAGTAACTTAGTATTATATGAGATCATTTTTCATCAGCAGCAAACCATAAACACAGTCTATTTGCGTGTTCAATATCTCCGTAACTGTTTCTAAAGAAAAGAATTTTTTTTCTGGTAAAATAAAGCATCAAATATCTTTATTTTACAAGCATGGATAAAGTAAATGGAATGCATAGTAAAAAAAAAAATTAACCGAAACAAAACACTTTTTTAATCGAATAATTTTCAAAAAAGAAAAAAAATTATTTTTACTTTTAAAAATTACGTATAAAGGAATACCACATGTTTACTCTCAGTGCACTATTTTAAGAAGAAAAAAATTTTTTTAAAATGTATTTTTATTGGCATTTAAGTTACTGAAAAACAGTATTAATTTTGACTTGCTACTCTATGATTAATATTTTAAAAAAAATATCAGGTATCCAATTTCTTTCTATGAGATCGAGGGGAAAGATTTAAGAACTACTCAGAAAAATAAGGATTTACTTGATCGTTGGCAAAGAAATTAAAATTTGATTGAGTACTTTTTTATTAACGTTGCATTTCTAAGCTATAGGAAGGATATTGAAAAAAATACCTTCCAGCTATTAGCCATAGTTAAGTGACCAGGACAAGATATAAGCTGGTACTTCACTTCCTAGTCTTTCACAACATAATAAACTGAGGGCTTTCAGTGGAGACAGATATTACGTGCATCAATCATTCTACACCCGGGGTAAGCATTAAGTTGATCGCGATCGACTGGAGGACCACCAAGATACTTTGGATTGACCTCCTTCACTAAGTCTTAAGACACGCCCACTAAAAGAAACATATTTATGGGACAATGATGCCAGTTAGACTAGCGAATCAGCTTTTCATAAAGACTGTAGAATCAGTTTTTCACAAATCATGTGACTTCATGAGACTGTGTGTAGACGACACGTTCCAGTACTGGAAGCGCACGATGACTTTTAACACATTTTCTTTTACTATTGGGAGTAAAAGCGATCAACACGATTCCAGCCGTAGAAATGGGCTTTCTCCCAATGAGAGGAAAATAAATATTGATCAGCTCTTACAGCGATAACACGGGATTGTCTACTGAAACATCACACCACGCTTCTACGGGATTGGATTCTTGTGTTCACAGCACCCGGCAGCGAACGTGTTGAACACATACGTCGGTTACAGATTCATTGATTCACGTATGTTCGCCGCTCGTTACGTTAAAAACGCCCACGCTCTACGGTCTAGCATGTGTTCATAGTTGTCCAAACATGGAATTTACAGAAGAAAGAAAAGCAATAAACATTTTTTCAATGAAAATAAATATCATAGCAATAGCTTTTTCGACAAAATGGTCATGCGATGGTCACATGACCACTCGTGAGGTTGATGGAAGGGGAAGAAAGGTGGGATGCATCTGACCGCCCTGAAAGCGTTTTCCCTCAAAATTGGGGTCAAAAATCAAACTATCCCCTATATGGTACTCAAAGCTACGGCTAACGAGAGACATACAACTAGTCCCTTGCCACCATGAATTTCATAGGCCTTGATCTGATTCCTGATCAGGCAGCACAAGAAAAATCAACAACAGATGAAAGGAAGCAAGAAATGCCGCTGAAGTGCACTGATATTCATGTGATGCTTTAGCTGTAAAGCTTAATTTACTATTGTACCGACAAACATCTTAACAAATAATAAATACTGTAGACCTCTTCTTAGCTGACCACACCTACGCCACTAAGTTGAACACAACACCTAGAAAAATTATAAGTAGCCCGTACCCTGGAAAAGTCTGCCCACACACACCCCTGTTCTTTATATTGGGTGTTTAATGGTAGCAAGACTCAATCACATAACTTGGCATAAGCAATACAAGCCTGTGATTCATGATAGAAAGCACTCACTACCACAGCCATCTTATTTGATTGAAATAATTGTGTGTGTGTTGTTGTTTTTCTAAAAAAAAAATCTATTTAATAGATACTATGTTAAAGTCCTAATGGATATTTTTAGTAAATTTATAAACATAAATATGGTTTAACTTTCAACGAAAAGAAGACGCTGGTATATTAATAAATGTGATTGATTAAGAAGAAAATGCTTGACAAAAATAAGAATTCTTAAAAATGTTTTAATTAATTAATTTTTCTAATATTAGAAGTAAAAGTTATATCTTTGTAATCTTACAATAAACGCATACAGGATTGGATAAACTAATCAGAATTTCTAAACTATATTTAAACAAATCGCAGACATGATCTAATGTTAAAGATGCAAAAAATTTAATTTCTTTTTCAACTTAAATAATAAGTTTTATCAGCACACTAATCAACATGTAACCCTTAAAATATTTTGACTAAATTTCAAATATTTTTTTACATTTTAATAGTTTAAAAAATAATTTAGACAGAATAAAGTGTTTTTCAATTCCTACTATTAGTTCACTTTCTCCCTATATATATATATATTATTCATATTTTCAATCGTAATAAAATACTTTCTATTAATGCATTCAAAGTAGGAATTGACTTATTTTTATTTTATTTTTTTTTATAATCCTTGTTTTATTAATATTTGATTTTCTTTTCTTGTCTGTTTTGTTTTACGCAATATGTTACAATGCTTAATAAGACTTTTATAACTTTAAATGTTCGTTGCATGCAAAATACATTTTTCATTTTTTTAAAGTTATAAGAATAATGTCTCCATTTATATATTAAGAGGACACACAGTACGATAAAAATCAGTCCAAAAATCAAATCTAATTTTCTTTTAGCCTAAATTAATTTTTATATACTTTTCTATGCTGTACCAAAATTTAAAAGCTTTAAGATTAAGAAACGTAGAGTTTTGATAACTTTTACGTTCACTTTTATTCACGTCCCAATGGCAAATCAACACTTTAAACTGACTTATTTTAGAAAAATAAAATAACTAGTTTGACTTCATTTAAAATGTTAAGTAAGGCTATTTTTCTATTGTGCCTAATTCTTGGGGAAAAAATTTTTCACTTGTTGCTAATAGTACATGGAATAAAAGTTGATATGTATTTTTCAATCAAAGCAATACTTATTTTTTTTTAAAAAAAAACTTGAATATGAAATTTACATATTTTTTAAGGCAGCGTTTCTCAAACTGTGGGGCGTGACAACTCTACAAGGGGGGCGCGAGCATATTGGAAAGTCAAAAACATAAGATTATTCAAAAAAATTATTAATTTATGGAAAGTAAACAAACAAAATGCGTTCTGACATAATAAAAAATAAAACACACATTTACACTGATATATTACACTTATAATTGTATCAGTGCTACACAGAGTGTATTTTATAATTAATTTAACAATACTAAGTTAAGAACATGTTTAATAACTAACAGTGGCCCCATGGGATTCTCATATATAAAATTATATACAAAAATTATCACTTATCTTGATAATTTGTATGGTTTAGAATTAAATTCTTAAATGCCGATTAAAATTTATGCCAATTTGTTGGGGTGGAGGAACGAATAAAGAAGCAAATAGACTGAAATAAGTAAATCCTTCGCAAACATTGTCAAGGTCCTTTTATTGCATTCCAAAGCCTCTGGGATAATTTTATGGATATCAGTGCACAGAAAAGACCGTACTTCGGAAAGACGTATATATACGTGCGGGAAAATTAATGCTTTGGCTGAGCGAGACGTTTATTTACGCTGGTGGCACTTAAGAGGTTAAAGTCGTATCGTAGTTTTAGCATCAAAGTATAGTATTAATGAGTTCAATACATTGTTATTGTATGAGGGGGGGCGCGATGAAAATTATGATTGAATATTGGGTCGCGAATATTATAACTTTGAGAAGCACTGTTTTAAGGAATTTTCAATAAGCATTTATAAAAAGAAATGTTGTACGAATACCAATCATGTTATCAAGTAACCCATACCCACTTTTGCTATGCATAGTTTGACGTATTATGTAAATCAAATTTCATATATGTAAGTATATCATTGTATGATAAGTAGCATTTTAAAATTACTTCATAATTTTTTTCCATTAAAATTAATTGGTTATTTTTTATGAAATCTTGAGTATAAAATCTATTTTACATCATACATAAACATAGGAGGCAAATAAAAATATTATGAAAATCATTAAACTAAGAAAAAATTGAATATTGTTCCATGTCCCTTTATCTTGTCAAGATAAACAACTTTTTAATGATAACACTACAAATCTGTGTTAAATACATACTTTATTGCTGTAAAGAATTTGAATAAAGAGTAATTGAAATATTACTTTTAATTTGTCGTAAGATAATATGAGGGGAACCCAAAAGTAACTGAAATTTGTTTTATTTTTTTTAATTCTGTTTTTTTAATTGAACTCTACATTAGCCCCCTTCAAAGTATTGTCCATTTTCATTAATACAATTTTCCCAAAGCTTTTGCCACCTCTCAAAACAGTTCTGGAACTCTTAAGAGGGATACTGCTCAAAGCCATTAGCGTATTTTCATTAACTTCATCAGCAGCACTGAATCGTTTTCCTTTCATCTAGGAAATGATCTAAAGGATAGTTTTCTCTCCGAATCTCTTCATCCAAGAAACCAAAAAAAATCCGACACAGTTGGATCGGATAAGTATGATGGATGAGGCACAAGCGCAATGTTGTTTGTCAAAATTGTCTTACAATCGTGTGGCTAGCAGCATTGTCATGAACGTGCTCTATAACACGTGTTCGTTTCCTTAGAAACTTAGTCAATGGTCTTTCGACGATTTTAATCAATTACACGTTTGATTTTAGCAATGCTCTTGTCATTTTTTATAGCCAAAGGCCGCTGTGGACTTGCCCTGTCTTCAGTTGACATGTAGCCAACTTTGACACAGGATAACAACACGTAGACATGTGATTTTCTCAAAGCATCACCATTAAATGCTTGTCGAAAGGATCCCAACGGTCTCGGCTGCAGTTTTCTCTAACAGAAAGCAAAACATCACTTACATTCTTTGTGGTCGGACTTCTCACGAATCGCCAAAGGGTTGAAAGAGGAACGTACCTAACAGAGCACCACAAGCAATCCACTTAACTCAGATTGAAGCCAGCTCACTAACAGCCGCGGGAGACCTTCTACTAATATAACCTAACCACCGCACAACTTGTAATTACAAAGCATACGCGCGCAACATATCGTTTCCGGTTATTTTTGAGTGCATCCATCGTGTTACCTTTTAAAACTTACGCAGACCAAAAAAATAACCTCTGATTTATTTTATAAAATTGATTAAGATGTAGAAAAAAATACTTGTGGAAACCATTAATTAATTTATTTTTAATGTTAAAAAACTGTTCGCAGAAATAAAGAGTATATTGTTTGAAGTATAATTCTCGTCATGTCTGACTTTTTAAACTTTCTGTCCTCATAAAACAAATTTTAAACGGGAATTCAAGATTCTTTCTGCATTAATTTAAAAAAAGCTAAATATTTTAAAAATTTTTAATTTTTTTTAAGGAGATACATGAAAGAATCACTATTTTTGTATAAAAATTCCTTATAATATATTTTCTGTACATTATAATCCTCAAAAAAATTCTTTTTTTTTCTTTTGCTGTAATTTGTTCTACAATGTAGAATAATTTATGGAACAGGTTTCTTTTAATATCCAGAAAAAACAGATTTCTCAAGAATACTTTTCTTGAAGTACTTTTTCTTCATACATGTGTGAATAAATAATAATCATATCTGTTCAGTCCGTAATTGCATCTATTTTTGTCGTGAATGCCATCCACCGACTGAGCACCTCCGACAATGTTTAAATGCAACGCTCCGCATCAGTTATTGTGGTAGCTTCCATATTGAAACAGCGCGTGCGAATAACACCATATCGAAATAAAACAAATTATCGTCCAAAAGAAGCATCGCTCTTGAAGAAGTACTAACCAGCGTTCGCTAACGATCATTTGTCAACACACCAATATCCATTTCTCAGCTAAGTATTATAAAATCTCGTCATCGACAAATATCTCTCAAAATATCCTATTGTGTTTCAAACAATTATATATATATATCTTTTACTTTTCAAAAAACTTCACAGTATAGTCATTTATTTGTGACTATAAATACGATAACTAGAATGAGTTGTCAGAGCTAGAGATTCAAAACTGTCTTTTCAAAAATTATTTAAAAATTGCAAGAAGAAACATATTCAGCTTTTTATGTATGTGTTTCAGATGAAAGCTAATTTGAGGATGTTATATTTTCTTTAATATGTTTTTCTCCTATGTGTACAGAGAAATTATTTCTGAGGTTTAATAATCTCGTAACTCTAAATAATGACAAAAAAAAAATATGAGCACTACACATTTTTCGAAAGCATTAAACAAGGCAATTGTACACAAATCATATTTACTCCAAGTCTATCAAAAGCCAACTCAACTAAAGAAAAAAAAATGATTCTTCTTTAAACACCTGTTCTTGGCAAACTTCCAAACGAGTACAAAAGTGGTTTTTAGTTAACGTCTAAGACAAAATAAGAAACTGGAAGAAGAAAGTGTTTAATTTAATTTTACAATTTAATTTTGTCACCCCCAATTCTTTTTTTTTAAATTATTTGTATTGTACACGATAAAAACAGTAATTCCAGTGAATAATTTAATTAGGAGAAAATATGTTTACCTACTTTTAAAAACTTTTCAATTTTTCTTTGATAATCTGAGAAAAAATATCAATCAAACTGAACCAATAAGTTTCAAATGTAAGTGACTTTAAAACGCAGAGTACAAATCGTAGACACTTTTCACTGACATTACAGGAATGTTAATTTCAGGCAAAACTGTCATATTTTGTTTAAGGTATCCGATTACTTCGGAACTGTGATTTTAAAAAAGCGCATAAATGGATAATTGTCATGATATTTACTGTCACTTATATTAGAACGCATGTATAAAAGTATTTTAAGGACATTTTGACAAAAAAATGATTTAAATACAATATTTCGGCAAAAAATTAACTTAGAATAACCATTTTTCAAAATGTTCTCCTTTTGTGAAAATAGCTTCTATTATAATATTTTGCCTGTATATAGTTCAGACCTCTGTACAGAGGCTCAACTATGATTTTTGAAAACTTCACATTATTTTCAGAGTTACAACCAATTGAAATAATTATCGGCGTTTTTTCGTAAAATTTCTCCCCTCTGTTGTCGTAAAACATGCATAAACCCACTTCTAAGTAATATATTTCAAAAATTCTAGTACAGAGGTCTGAGCTATATACAGGCAAAATATTATTATAATAGAAGCATTTTTCACAAAAAGATAATGTTTTTAAAATGGGTCATTCTATGTTCCTTTTTTGTCAAAATATTGTACTTAAATAATTTTTTATTGTAATACTATTCTTAAAACAATTTTTATATACATTTTCTAATCTAAGTGACACTAAATATCATAAATATTATCCATTTATACGCATTTGCAAAATCACGGTTCCGAACGTAATCGGATACCTTAAGTTATTGTAGTGTTATTGTCCTTTGATGATCGACAGCGTGCATTGTGTCTTGTGGTACACTTATGGCTCTTTAGATAGCATTTTAAAATTTTCCTTTCAACTCAAACGTTTCCTGTTCATCACTTTTCTCAAATTTATTTTCGCTATTTTTCAGCAGTTTTTTCCCTTGCTTGTTCATTTTCAACTTCTTTCAATAGAGATCCCAAATGCCTAGCTCTTTTTTAATTCTGTTAATTTACATTTAAAAGCTATAATAAGTCGCACAACACAGCAATCAAAACCCCTAAGTAGTTCACAGGGGGAAAATGTAGCATATTCATAGAAAATATTTTGGAACAAAGGTGGTCACACTGGGAACTCAGCCAACACAAGTACCTTGAGTTTGTAAAAACACGTTTGCCATTCCAAAAAAAAGGAGAGAGATGTGGCAAATACTTTTTAATTCTGATGAAGATTGCCAAATGCGAGAATACTCTGACAAGGTCATGGCTAACAAATAAACAGTTTTTCCAAAATTAAAGACTTCGTGAGCCTGGAGTGAATCTCTGCCCCACGCCCCTGCTCCTGGGTGATTCCTAAATTTCAGTGCTGTTAATTAGTTTTATCTAAATCAATTTAGCAATGTTAAATAAACCATTTTAATATTTGTTTAAAATATTTTAAATCTTAATTGCCAGTTTTGTTTACATTATCGAATGAATGAAATAACTTTGGCAATTACTTTTTTTTCAAAAATAAAGATGTTATTCTTAGTTAAAAACTTAATACGATAAAAGAATTCATTTTTTTATTTAACTTGATATATGATCGTCCATTTATTGCATCAAATTAGCTATAACTGAATCCTATATATTCCTTCTTGAAGAATACGTCTTTAGTTTTTTTAGTTTGTGTCACCTTGCTCTCAACTGTTGTCGAGATTTATAGATTAACTTCTTTTTAACTTCTTTCAGCAAACTTAGTACCTAATTGTTCCTTCCTGATCAAAACAAATAAAAGATAAATAAAAAATACACTTTTACACATAATGTCTTCAAAATACACTAAGTATTGCAACAAAGTATAAATTTGATTTACTTTCAGATCCGATTCTTAAAAAAAAGGTCTAATGGCTTATTTCCTCATTCTGATCGTTCAAAAAAAGTGTGGTTTCCTTCCTTCAGATACTCTTCAGATAAAATCGGAAATAAGTAAAAAATAGGAAATATTTCCACTTGTATTTTCTTTTAGGAGCTAAGCCAAAGGGATAAAACACAGTTTTTTGTTTTTTTGGGGCTATTCTCTTTCTTTTAATTCCTATTATTAGTTCACACTCTCCCTATATATATATCTTGTTCAAATTTTCAATCGTTAATAAAATACTTTTTATTCATCCACTAAAGTTCAAATACATTTTTTAAACTTGTAGTGGATGACATTTAAGGTTGATACAGTTTTTCAAATATTAATTTATATTGATTAAATTTTATTTTTTAATTTTAAATTTTTTCTGCGTTATTTCTGACCAAGTTACAACTAAATACAATAGATGGCGCCACCTAAGTTCAAATAAATTTTTTAAAACTTGTAGTGGATGACACAATATTAATATATTTTTTCAGAAATTAAAATTCTTTAATTAAACTAAACCTGAAATTTTTTCTTCGTTGACCTAAGTAGGAACTGACTTTAATTATATATGTATATATCACTTGTTTTATTTCACTTTAACATTTAGATTCCTTTTACGCTGAATCTTCGGTATTATTGATTTATTTTAATTTAAATACTTTAGTAGAGCCTTTAAAGTTTTTTCATTAATGCTGATGAATTCAAGTATATTGTAAAAATTACCATTTGTGAATATTAAACGAGTTTGGTTTAGCATATATTTTCTTAATCTTTTGATTTACTTGAGGATTTTAATTGTATATTGCAGTGCAATATGTGTTTAATCCGATGTATAATTTCTTTCTCCAAATTCCAGGAATAATTCTTCACTTTTATGTGCTTGTTCTGAATAGCAAATAATTTATGAATCCCTTATTCACTGTTTTTCTGATAATGCGAGTAGTTCATATACTTCTTCAAACTTAAGCGCTAAAAGAACTATTTACATTTTCTATAACCTGAGTTTTTTTATCCAATGACTTTAAAAATAAAGGTTTGATGAAATTATACTTAATTTAAATTGCTGTTGATAATTTATTTATTACACATGACTATTAAAACAATAAAATCCTCCAAAGAAATTTACTGAGAGCCATAACGAAAAGTTAATTATTTTAACATGTTCAGTATAAAAAAAGAATATTAAGGTACATTTTCGGGGGAGAGGGAGTAGTTTTCCTAAATCTAATTAAAATAAAACATAAATATTTTTCTTTTTATAAATTTAACAATAAATATTTTAATACAGATGTTTACACTGAAGTATTTGAGTCACGGGATACCCCCTAATATTGACTCAACAAAATTATTGGGTCTGTTTGCAGAAATATTAATTATACTGCCCCTACATTCATCCCAAATTCCGAAAATGTTACAGATGCAAGTTTTTCGCTTCAACTAATCTTCGATCATGTGCTGTACAGGCATAGGTATCGTATCTGGCTATCTAAGGGACTGTATCGTTCATTAAATAAACCAGAAGGTTTCGAGAAGTAACTGGGAATGATTTGACCATGGTGACAAGGCTTATTTCATCCTAAAAATTCCAACTTTGCTTGGATACATATAGCCCATGAATGGTTGCAAATGATTTTCAAGTAACTGAATATCAGAGGTGTTGAACTGAAAGTGTTTGAGGCGTGTATTCATGAGATGCGTAAGGACAGAAATAAGACAGATTTATAGATAGAAACAACAATATTTAATGAGTGAAATGCATACAAAGTTTGTTAAAAAAAAATCGTGACTTTTATGTAGGCGTCCCATTTCTTAGGAAGGTTACAAATTCCTTCCGCAAAGAACGATATCGGTTGATCATAGAATCAGTTTAGAACATAACCGATGGAAACTTTTGACTCATATGTGACGTCACGAATTTTTGGATGATCATTTCCCTTTGATTGCAGTGTCAATGTGCATAATTAGCTTTTCTGTCACAACTTTGTGCTCCTGACCAGGCCACTGGCAAATCCTGTTGACCGTTGCCAAAATATCTCGCCAACTTTGTCACCGTGGGCTACGACATTACATGTGAAATTACGAGGTCCGTCACCAAAATTATACATATTTTAAAAAGTCCTTAAGGATTTAAAAAAACTTTAAAAGTTTAAATTTTACAAGCATTTTGCAATAAATCTAAATTATTTATACGGGATTATTACTACTTAATAATGATCTTTATTAAATACGATTAAAAAAACTTCAAAAGTTTAAAATAAAGAAAATTTTAAAGATGGTACCCAGTCCCTTGAAAATATGTGTTTCGATGGATTTCCTAAATATTGCTTGAATAAGTCTATTTTCTGGTTTGGTGAACAAAAATAAAAATAAATGAGAATATTAATAACTAAAATTGTTCCATTGCTAGAAAATAAGTGTATAAAAGTTAATAAAATACTTATATATTGAATATGAAATTAGTTTTATAGCTATACGTAATATTTTTTTTTCATTACAGCATTGAGTTAATAAACATAAAAACAATTAATAAGAAAATTGTTGCCCTTTATGACTCAAGATATTTTTTGATATTGAATTTGTAGCCCTATCAAAACTGTGGTTGAATCAGCTATAAGACATTTACAATTAAGATGAAATATAATATATATAAAAATAGTTAAAAAGGGAAGAAAACTATTAGAAAGCCAGAACAAATATTATCTTATTAGAACTGAGAGTATATTTTAGCTATTTTCCTTCCGACTAATTACGTTTATCATATGTCTCGTCTTGACAAAAGAATTCCTTGCTCAAAATTATTAAAAAAGTAGCATTGTCTTGTGTTTTACACTTTGGAATTCACTTTAATTACACAAGAATGCAATGAATCCATTTTAAAATATATATTATTTTTTATTCTGTGTCACTGTACAATATCACTGTAATGACTTTAATTATACAAAAACATTTTGTACTGTAAAACAAATCAACTTAGGGAAGAAAAAGCACAAATAAGTAAACTTTTCTCTGAAATAAATAAATCCTTTATAGACACTGTCAAGTTTATCGTATTGTATTCCAAAGCCTTCTGAATAGTTTTTGCTGATAGCAGTGTAAAGAAAAGCATCGTATTTCGGAAAGGCGTATATATGAGTCAAAAGTGGACAATGTACCGGTTGAGCAAGACGTATATATACGTCAGTGGCAGTTAAGGGTTAAATGGCAGAACTGAATAAAATTTAAAACTCAAGAAAATTTTTAAAAATGAATCAAAAATTGAATTATTCGTGTTTTTCTCTAAATAATTTAACTAACCATTTCTATATGTTTCGTTGACTCTTTTTCAAGTATTAATGAAAAACTTGAAACCAAAGAATAAAAGTTAAAAAGTATTTTTAACTGAGTGTAATTGTTCTTTTTTGTATCATGATCGCACTTACTGGTGAAGATTGTAAGCAAGCAAGAAACGCAGTTGTTTTTGATAACAATTAAATTTTTGATTTTCGGATAGCAAAAAAACAGCGGCATTCAACTGGAAGAGAACCAAAATCTTTCTAAAATTATTTTCGTATTTAAAAAAATTAGAAGATCAAAATAAAATGATTCTATTATCATCACAAATGTTAAAAACTATTGAGAGTCAGATAAAATAGTATTTCAAAATAATATTGCAGAATGAATAGAGGGGGAAAAAAAGAAAACTAGGTTTTTCGTAAACATAGATTTTGAAATGCATCAATTAAAATCTGCAATTTATTGCCTTTATTGTCACAATTTTACTCAAACCAAATATGTACCTAAAACTAATAATCTCTTCGAAATCAATGAGGGTGGGGGGATCTCCTAAGATAACAAAGTATATTTGAAAAAAGCATTTCTTAAAAAATTATTAATGAGGAAAACCCGGGTTTTAATTAAAGAACTTTTAACATTATTAAAAATTATTTCTGAGAGACGAAAGAAAAATGTATAAAAACAGTATTTCCAAGAGCTAATTGAAGTTCGAAACATGTAACACTAACGCTTAATATATTCACCATACTTCTGGTGTACTGAATCAATTAATTACACACTAATTGAAGCTCGAAACATGTAACACTAACGCTTAATATATTCACCATACCTCTGGTGTACTGAATCAATTAATTACACACTAAATCATTATTTTCCTTTTTTCAGATAAAAAGTTTCATTTATTATTTAGATTCATTATGATTCATTTATCACTAAAGAAAAACTGACCATACCTATTTCAAAAATTAGAGCTTTTTGATTTGCATTTTTCAATTTACCTACGAAAAAAAATAGTACACTTCACATTTTCATCTTAATTTCATTCGCTAATTATATTTATGCTTACATACTCATCACATAATTAACAATATGTTTATGTAGTTTTAAATTTCAACATTTAAAAATGAAGATAATTTTGCCTTGCTGTGAAAAAAATGCAGTAAAATTATGAAATTTTAGAAATGCTTTTGGTTGTAAGAAAACGATGGGAAAAAAGAAAATTGTTCAGTTTCTTTAGGTACATGATAATAACATCTCTTCGTATATATGTCACAGAGAAATGACGAAATTAGGAATTTTATCAAATCCTAAGAGTTGTGATCAGTTGACTATGTTAAAATAATGACTCTTCAAAGTAATTTCCTGATGAAAGTGATTTTATCAAATCCCTGAACTGTTTCAGTGAAATGATGAAATGAACTAGTCAGGATTTGCATTGGCAAAATGCTGTCCAAAATACTGGAAGGCACCTGTGGGGTCGAGTCTTTGTACTTCCTAACCAAACAGGCACTACTATCGATCCCCCAAATATCAACCCCATATATTTAAAAAAGGGCACCATAAAATTAACATGTGGATTGATATTTTAGTGCGTAAGCCCTCCCCTGCCTAACGCAGGTCATCATTGGTAAAGAAACTTTGTAGGGGGAGAGGAGCAGGCCAAGTCGATCGACGCCAACTCGTACACATCTCCGGTTTCCTGCTACACATTTCCGTCCGTTATCACGAAATCACTCCCACAAATCTCCAGCAACTCTGAGGAAAGATGTTACACATAAAAAATACTAGTCTCATTTTCTAATTATTTGTTAATTAGTTTCGAATAAATAATTTGTATTTAATTGACTATTGTTGTATTACCTACTTCTACGTTTAGTAATGCACCATATTTGTTAAATAAACTCTTTTAGACTCTTTTGATAATATTATTTCATCATTTCACTGAAAAAGAACAGGGATTTGTTCAAATCCCTTACTTTCATCAGGGAAATGATTTTGAAGAGACGCTATTTGTAACTCTATGAATAATTAGTTTTAATCAATTAATTTTTATTAATTAGAATTAAATTACTGTATTGTCATCCAAAATAATCATGTATATAAAATTTCAGCTCAATTGAGCGCTTTAAAATGCATTTTATTAACGATTGAAAATTCCACCAAGATAAATAAATAAATATATAGAGAGTGTGAGCTAATAGTAGGAATTGAAAAAGTGTATTGCCTTTACTCGTAGCAATACATTAATAAGGGATGAAGATATAAAGCATAATATACAGTGAAAATCGTTTAACACTAAACTGAGTGTACTAAAATATCTTTTGTATTAAAGGATATTTATAAAAACATATATTCAACAAATTTAAATTTATTAAAGTACATTTTATTTACATCGATATGTATATATGCATGCATTTAATAAAAATCAATGAAATAAAGAAATTCACAAGAACTTAACGAACTTTAATGCAAAATTTAGTAATCCAAAAGATTTAAAGATTTCCGTTTCCGTCTTCTGATTTTGATCAACAAACTTAAGAAGTTCCCTCTTCATTTTAAGAGAAATAGAAGTTTGTTTTCCCCTGAGCTCTTTTTCAGTGTGCGCATAAAAAATGCACTTTTAAAATATTTTGCCTGTATATAGCTCAGACCTCTGTACAGAGGCTCAACTATGATTTTTGAAAAAATCAAATTATTTTAGAGTTACAACCATTTGAAATAATTATCGGAGTTTTTTCTTAAAATTTCTCCCTTCTGTTTTCGTAAGACATGGATAAACCGACTTCCAAGTTATGCATTTCAAAAATTCTAGTTGAGCCTCTGTACAGAGGTCTGAGCTGAATACAGGCAAAATATAAATACAATAGAAGCATTTTTTACAAAAGGAGAACATTTGGAAAAAAGGTTATTCTAAGTTAATTTTTTGCCAAAATATTGTATTTAAATAATTTTTTGGTCATAATGTTCTTAAAACAATTTTATATATGTATTCTAATCTAAGTGACACTAAATATCATAAATATTATCCATTTACACGCTTTTGCAAAATCACGGTTCCGAACGTAGTCGGATACCTTAAAGGGTTACATAAATAGGCAGCGTTAAGGCTATTCCTAGAAGTGGCAGGATTAGCGAGAGTGAAGCAAGAGTTGATTTTTACACTTGACTAGAACTGGAATACCACTAAGACATTTTCTGAGCTACCGAAGGGGGCATATGCTGAAATTTACTGAAGTAAATGATCACATAAAAAATTCATAATAATACTTACAATATATCGGAAAAACATGTCTAATTACAATAATTTGAGCATAATAAATAAAAATATTCCGAGTAAGATTTTTGGTTTACCCTTATATATTGTCTAACTTTCGAATTAAATTGTAATAATTCAATTTAATTCAAAATTTTAAGTTTAATAATTCTAAAAACACCAGTTAGTATAAAGAAATATTAATTTTTACCAGTTCAATAAGTATACACTAACACCTTAACTAGTTTGCCTGCGCATCGTACAGGCTACCGAAAGATGGTTACAATCAATTTGTCCGTACGCTGTATGGGCACTGATATTTTCTATTTTCCATTTTTAATTCTTATAGTGAGATTATTAGTGTTAGATGTTTTTAAAAGATTCAGTTTGTCCATGGTTCTGAAATACTTCCCGATTCTCTTTTAGTGAAGGCGGGTTTTTTATCGAAGGAAGGAATTTAGTTTCTTCAAAATATTCGATAAAGAACAGGGATTGGCAAGGCAGTGTGCACTATGTAGCTTGAGAAGAAATGGAAATGGAAAGATAATCCATAAAAGCCGATATTATTTCTATCCATGCTTCAAATTTTGTGTACATGTACATATGCATAAAAACACAAAATCCTCAACCATGTGTAAAAAAAGGAACGAACACGAAATTTTTTTGAAAGTATAAGAGAAATTCATTTAAGGTGTATGAAACATACTTCATAGCATGCAGAGTGTACTTCAAAAAAGCAAACATTTAGAGAGAGGTGTTTTTGTTCCTCAATTTTAAAATAGTGTGAAAACTTTAAAGTTATTGTGAAAAAGTTAAATGTAGAGTACAAACTTTAAAATTTAAAAAAAAAAAAGTTTTTTAAAAACCATTTTGGGAAAAAAAAACAATTTACTGCTTAAAGGATTAAGTTTATTAACATTAAAAAAATAATAAAAAAAAGAAAAAATAAAGAAAATAAAACTCTTATATGTTTCTGACCTTTTTAATACAACGAACTGACTTTGGGCATTTAATTTTTAACAAATTTGCTCATATATTTATTTTACAGCCATAAACATTAAAATAATTTTGCTCATACAAGAACGCATAAGTACTGCGAAACCAAATGATTTAGTCTACATTTCTCTACACTCACTCCAAAATTTGCTAGAATTCTTCTTTGTATTTGATTTTCAAAGCTGTCTGTATCAACAAATCATACAACATCAAACAGGGAACAATATCGAAGCTATAATAGCAACAAAAAAGAATTGATCAGGTAATAAGATTAAGCATTTGCGTCCTTTTAAGCTTTGCTACATTCAGCCAACTGTTTTATGGGAATATTCGCAAGTGTATCCTTCCGTTTGATTCCACTAAAACCTCGCTTGTCTAAAAGTTTGTAACAAAATTCAATTCACCTGAATATTGAGTAGAAAGGAGATTAAAATGTTTCATTCCTTGTGACATTTATTGAACTTTTCCAATTCTCTCCAGTGCATGAGAAAAGTTTGTATTCCGTGCTTAGTTTAGATTATAGTTGAAGGTATATGTAAAAGCTCTCAATGTTTTCAGAAATATTTATAAAGGTTTGTATCAATATTCTTATATATTTTTCTGGAAAATATTTCATTATGAGGAGAGTTAAATCTATAGCATTGCAGCATTTTTCGTTCCTTTCTTAAAACGATTTATTGAATGGGAATTTTTATAGATTAAAATTAAATTTGTAATATTGACAAATAACCAGCTAAAACTTAAAAACAGAAACATTGAAAAAAAGGGAAGTTTTACCTAAATTTTAAAATAAATAATACATAACTTTCAAAGCTCACAGAAGTAAATATAGGAAATAACCTTGCATGAAAATTATAATAACGCTTCATGAAGAATGAGCTGTATTTTAAGAAATAAATAATTTTGTTAAAAATAGCTATTACGCATTCTGTTCTTCTAGAAAAAATTTTTTATTATGATTAAAATTTTTGCGTATTTACCTTAAACACTTTTCTAATGAATTATAGGTTTCAAACAGTTAATGTTTTTTTTTTTTTTAAAAAAAGAGTCACACATCTCATACTTTTTAATTGTATGCTATTTTTCATGGACAAAACATATATATTGGTATAAATTTTTACCTTGAAATGAACCTTTTTTTTTTGTTTAATGTGTTAATTGACTAACTATAAACAAAAAAAATCAAATAGGCGTTCCCCTTTTTTGTTTAATTTCTATAACATATAAGAGTAAAAAATAAATTGAAAATTCATTAATTCAGTGTGATTTACTTCGTCTAATATATTTTATCTGTATTTCTATTACCCAAGTAATCGATTTGTTTCCCTTTTTTATGAATGAAGAAAGGTATGTAGGGCCCTTTATTTTTAGATGGGTGTACTTTATTGGTATTCCTTTTTAAATCAAAGGGAAAGTGTTAGCTGCTTTTAAGTCCTCTTGCAAGACAAAATTTCAATTTCAGGGGAAATTTTTTTTACTCCTTTTTTCCATTCCGAAGATATTGGAAATTTTCATAAATTTTCCCTGAATGTAGCGATTTCACCCCCTTCCCGTTATGATATTAAGATTGCAAAACACGTGGAATGGGGGGGGTAAACTTTTTTTTCCGCATAATTTTCGGAAAAACCCTTTCTTTTTTTATCAATAAAAAAGGGATGGAAAAGTTTTTTTGGAAATTTGTTTTTGCCGGGTTTTTTAAATTTTTTGCTCTTCATAAACGTAGGTTAAACAACTCATAAAAAATTTTTTCATTTATTTTATTTCCTTTTTAAAAAATTTCAAATTGTTTCGTCATCCCAGAAAATGAAAACTTCGCATTACTAAAATCGTGTATTTAAATGGAATTTTTGAAATAAAATTGTTTATATTGGGCATATATTTTACTTGAAGATATCTTAAATTTCAAATAATGATTGAAAAGGAACCAACACTCACTTTTCTTTAATTATGTAATGTTTTTAATTAATTAGTTTTCGTAGATTAATTTTATTATTTTGCCAGTTTACTTTAAAAAAAGAAAAAAACTGATGTTATTCAATTGAACTACTTCCTCAAGATTAAAAAGCATCTTTTTATACAAAATTTATTTATTTATTTATTTTTTTATACCGTGTGTATTAAGCTTGGAGTCAATATAATTTATAGTTCAGCGAGTTATTTAGTTACAAATATCATCATTGAATCGGTTTAAATTTTGGTTTTATTTCTACACTATTACTTTAAATATAGTTTTAACCTTTTTTTACCTTTCGATATGAGAATCTTATGAAATATTTTTGTTAAATAAGAGAACTTTTATAATTCTTCATACGTCTCAGACGCACACAAGTAAATCTAGAATTTCACGAACAGTTTAATACATGACCAGAATTCATATTCTGCTAGTAATTCCTTGTAATTTGCATAAATATGATTGAAAGTTTACTTCATAGTTCATCTTTAGTAACTCAAATTTGCATTATTTTAAATCATATGTAATGAAAAAACCATGGTTTTTCAAATTTCGTATGATTGTTTTTATTTACATAATTCTAAATTTTTAACAATTTTATTTAATAACATTTTTTTGTTTTTGCTGATATATATATATATTGTTTTTTAAGCCTAAATGAAAAAAACATCTATTAAATAAATAATTAATTCATTTGTTGTTAAATCTTTTAATCAATAACATGTGGTGTGTGTATAATTTCAACTACTAAAGTGGAAATATTGGTAAAGATCTAAAAAGATATTTTAAAAGCTATGTAATTCAGAGTTTAATTCTGCCCGTTCATTATAACTTCTATTATATTTCTTAAAATATTAATGAAAGTTCTGTGTTATACTTTTTTCAAAGTATTCTAAAAGGTGTGGACATCTCATATTAAAAGATCTTTGAAGAACCCTAGTATATTGTTCATTGATTTGAGAATTTTTTTTAAAAAAAAAGTCCATTTCAAACTTATTTTAATCTTATTTCATCCATATTTTATTTAAATTTGAACACTAAAAGGCTTTCTGTACATCAATGTTTTATCTAATTGGCTAATTCACAAAAATTAGCATTGTATAACCCGAAAGTCTTTCTTATTTTTGAAAATATTTTTCTTAGATTAATTGGTTTAATACTTTACGTTTATTCTGCTAAATAATTAAAATAGTATAATAAGCTGTCTTTCTGTACACCAATCCAAAAGTTAATTTTTTAAATGTTTTTCCTAAACTCTTACGAATCAATTTTTTATAGATTTTGAGGTACTACGAATATTGCTTGTATGACGTGGAAATTTTAAATTCGCTCATACATTTTTAAATACTTTTCAGATTATTTTGTAAAAAATAATAAACAAATTATTTAAAAAATGATATAGGTTGATTTATTTATATAAATTAAATGAATGACAAAATTTTATTTGATCACAAAAATTGCTCACAAAAGTTACCTAAGCTAAAAATAAGCTTCATTAGTTTCTCTCTATGACTTTACTCTAAGCATTTGATCCAAAGTAAAAAACATAGATTACTTTCATAATTTTTGCAATTTTTTTTATCCTCTAAATTGTGTTATTTTTCACAAAAGTAGATTATTAGAAGTATGATTGAATTTGAAAATCTATTAGAAGAAATGGTCGAGATTGAAATTCAACTGTGAATAAAATGAACACAGCAGAAAATTCTGATCCATAAGAAAGGATTTCTCATTTTACTTCAGTATAAATTTGCTGTAAAAACGTGATGAATCGCTTTGACTTTTAAACTTGCCTCAGTTTTGGAATCGCCTGTTTTTCACATCGTTGAAAAAATTCCTGTCTAGGGAAAAACTTGAAATTTAAAAATAAAAAGTTTCACAAACTTTGAAAGTTTTTATATTTCCATAGGAAGTGACTTTTTCCAGCGATCGAAAACTAACTTGATATTTTTTCATGATAAGAACTTTTTGCTCTCTTTATAAATCACAAATTTAGAACACTTTCGAAGAAAACATTCTCTGAAATCTACCTTCTTTTTCTTATAAGATACATAACAAACCACTTCTAGAAGAATAAATATGAATCAATCTTAATTTCAATGGGCCGTTCATATTTTTCCTACCAAAATAAAATGTACTCCTTGAAAACTAGAACAGTTATTTCATTTTTATTCACTGTAAAAGGGAATGTCTTTATTTTTAAATGAATTATTTGGAAATTATAGTGAAACATAAAGAATTAGGCTAATTTATCTTCGCTTAACAATATGGCTTCTTATGTTAATGTTTCATTTCTGTAAAAAGAAGTTTCATCATATATCTGTATGCGGAATGAAATTTGAGAATATAATTATATATTAATATACCCCCCTGCCAGGAGGTATCATCTCTTCATCCCCGTGACCTAGATTTGTAGAGATAAATATAATTGACCACTCGAACCTTCCATAATAAATCTAGTTTATTATTATCTCAATATATATTAATCAATGCAACACGTCTTACTAGGAAAATCAGATCAGGAATGATACGGCGTAATTATTAATACTAAGTTAAATTAGCGTCTGAAATCCTAATCACTATCTTTGTGATAAATTAATCTCCGAATCTTTATCCATAGCAGATTCCTTAACTAGCTAGAGTCCGCTCTATAGTTAAACTTTAATAATCAATCTCTTACCGATATCACACGGCGATCAGCAACCAAGCTTTATATCTCCCTCTTGTATTCAATTCCTTTAATATTAATCTTCTTATATATATAAAATACTCTTCCCCGTCTCCATAGCTCGACTTTACTCTCTGTCAGATACAAAAACTCCATTATATATAATCATTCACTAATCTGCATATCGCGTTTTCTTCTTGAGAAGGTTGGATTGGAATGTCATTCTAATCCCAAAGATTCTCCAAGAGGATTAGTTTAGAAGGCGCGATAAAGCCCCGTCACAAATTTAAGCTATATTTGTTTTAAAAAACGAGATTGGTTTTTAATTGCATTTTCAAAACATGCTAATGACACATTTTCGAAAATTACATTGACTACCTTTAAGCCATATGTTAAGCTCCTTTTTATCATAGGATTTTTCTGTGTACTAAAGTATGTTAGAAACAATTGTTTCAGAATGAAGGAAAAAGGATAATATCATAATAGAGATATGATAAATATTATCAAATCATATAGATTCAGGTATTATAATTTTGCATAAATTCATTATAAAGCTTTCTTAATCTTGAAAAGTAGACCATCAGATATATTTTATCCATTTATTTACAGCTTTAACAATTAACAAAAATATTTTAAATAAATTTAAGAAACTTTTAGAAACAATTTATTACAAAATTTCTTTCAGTTGGAAAATTTACAAACTCTTCCAAATTAATACGTATAAAATGGTAATTATTGAAATTTTCCGTACAACAAAATATTATTTGATTTTTACAACTAAACTGTGAGGGCAGAATTAATGCAAAATAGTTTATTTAATGAATATAATAAGAGAATTCAAAGCAGAAAAAATAAAGGTTTTCTAAAATAATGCTTATAAATTCTTTAATATTATGTTAAAAGTAAATATGCACTAATTAATTTATTTTTCCATAGTTGCGACTATTTTAAGATGATTTTTAAGGCTAATTTCTTTTTTTTTTTTTTTTTTTGTTATTGTTATTCCACTATTGAGATTTTGTTCTGTGCTTAAAATTAAACACGAGGCACATCCATATATTTGATAGAGTTAATAACTAACGAAAATGTTTGTACAAATTTAAAATTTCTTAGAAACCATAATTAATATGGGTTTTTATTAAAATATATAGTGACAAAATTTATAAAAATTATTTTCAGTTAATAAATGCAATATGATAAATATTTATGTTTAATATAAAATAACTTACAACAAAATTAAATTTGATATTTTGATTGAAACTAGAAATTCTGTTTTAACTTAAGATATTGTGTTAAAAGGTTAAAAGAAAAGATTTCTCTCTAAAGTGTGAAAAATAATCATTTTTTAGAAAAGCATTCACTAAATCTTCCTTAATATTATATTAATAAAAATCTGTTCAAACTAATTAGCTAATTTATTTTTTCTTAGTTGCCACTATTTCAAAGAAGAAAGTATAAGTAAGAATAAAAAGAGAAGATTTCTTTTGTGTGTATTTTATTTTCTGTGTTCGGCCATATTATCATGTAACAGATGTGTCTGTGAATAACAGAGAAATATTTATTTATAAAAATTCTAACATAATTTACATAGAAACTTTTCCTCTGGTATGAGTAATTATTATGAGAATTAATTATATTTTATTATTTGTTTGTAAGGTATAATATATGGAATATATAAGATTTTCTTCATTTTTTTTTGTTACGAGTTTCAGGAGAAAAAAAACAATTTCTATTAAATTACATCATTTCATATATTTAATTCAATTAAATTGCAATAACTATTTTTCATAGAATTTCGGAAAGAAACTTGACTTTTAGTTACAGATATTCAAACTAGTTTTCTTAACCATCAATACTTTTGTTTAAAAATAATGAAACAAGTATCCGCAATTATTTTAGTCAGTGATATACGAGTGACAAAATTATTTTCAATTATTCAAAAAAATTCAAACTTATTCCCATACTAGCTGGTATAACCATTCTTCGCACGGGTGAATTGAAAAATTAAACAATACAGATTAAAGGATAAAGATGTTTTTAATCAGTTAATTTTACGTGAATTGCAAATTAAACAAAAAAAAGCTTTTTGCATACCTCAGCTGAACAAAAAAAGTTTGTTAAATTTTAAGTCTGTAGATCAAATATCTGATAAAAAAGAGTTTTTTTTTTATTTTAAACTCCCCTTAACTTTCTTGTGGGTCCATTTTTGAAAACACCTTCTTAAGCTGATCTCTCTTCAGCAAAAGTAACACAATGTTACAAATTTTGTGTAATGAACGCTTAAAGTAGTGTAAATAATTTGTATCTGGAAGTGTAATACGTTCATATCACTTTCTGTTTGGCATAATTCTTCGTAAGTACTTGTTCTACACTTCCAAAAAATACAGTATGGTAGTTATTATTATTTTTATATAAATTATGAAACAAATTATGAAAATTTAACCAAATGATGTAGTGTGAAAATACCAAAAGTGATTAAAGTAAGTTTTATTCTGAAATAAAAAAAATAGTCATTACACTGATCAAAACAATAAATTAGAACCGAGCGCGCACTGTCGCCTGGCGTAGACAAAACAAAAGAGAAAGTTTTGCTTCACTCATAAAAGATAGATATATGCGGGCTTTTTTGCAGATGGCAGAATTTTTTCCTACTTGCTTGACAATTATCTTTATATTTTGGACACTTCAGACAATATCTTTATAAATAAGAGCCTTATTCTGATGTATAAGCTATATTATTTTACAGTTTCATTAAAATCCATCCAGTTCTTTTTGCATGAACGCGGAACAAACATCCTTACAAACTTTCGCGTTTATAATATTAGTAAAGTTTTACTTCTAACATAAATAAGGTAACACTTTTAGAACAACGCTGTAAGCCTTAAAGATGAAAAAATCACTCTAGTTTTTACAAACGTCCTTACTCTCAATCTAATGCAAATTGTTAAACTAGCTTTCAGCTTTTAAATTAACATTAGTCAATTAAGGATAAATTTTCTAAGATTTTTAAGTTAAAATTAAAGTTTAGTCTGAATTATTTCGCACTAGAATTAATTGGAAAAAAAATGGAATTCAGAGTTCATAGTTTATATCCATGATCAAGTGATAAAGATGAAACTACTGTATCAACTCTTTTCCCTAGAGAGGGGGGGGATGGAAGGTTCTTTGTGAAAGCGGTAGTTTGCAGACGGCCGCATCTATCGAAAGAATTGCATTTATTAGTTAACTTTGCGTTTCAATAAAGTTATGAATTAAGCCATAAAAATCAATAAATATATACTAAATAAAATAAAATAAAAAAGGGAATTTATTCAATTTATTTACTATTCTACTTTCATACCTATTCTTGCAAGTACATTTAATTTTAGATTGAGTTATTCGTGTTAATTGATCGTTCTACTTTTCGTGGTGTCATTTCAGATTGTACTTCTTAAGTAAGATAATTGTTCCATAACATAATAAACACATTGTTTTATTTCTTCTATTGTGAAGAAATCCATTCTTCATTAAAAATATCCATTTCTATTCTTCATTAAAAATGTGACAAGCTACAATCCGATTTAAGCCTCTTCAATGCCACCGGCGTATATAAACTTTCTCGCTCAGCCAGTGTGTAATTTGCTCCTGACGTAAATATACGTCTTTCCGAAATACGATCTTTTCTGTGCACTACTATCCATAAAATTATTCCGGAGGCTTTTGAAGGCAATTAAATGAGCTTGATAGTGTTTGAGAAGGACTTACTTTTTTCATAGGATTTTCTTATTTATTCCCTACCTCCTCCTCCTCCCAAAAACAAACCCCATACGTTTGCATACGTGCAAAACGATGGCGTTGGGGAGCGAATAGTGTAACTTTTAATCGGCAGTTAAGGGATTAATTATTCACCGTATAAATTATCTTCATAAGTGTTAATGTTTGCATATAATTTTATATATGAAAAGCCCGTGGGGTCACTGGTAATTATTAAACTTTTTCTTATTTCAGTATTGTTAAATTAAATATAAAATACGTTGTGCATTACTGATATATTTATAAGTGTATTATATCAGTGTAAATGTTTTTCTTTATTATGTCAGATATTTTGTTTGTTAACTTTCAATAAATTAATAACTTTTTTTAATTAATCGTTTGTTTTCGACTTTTCATTATGCTCGCGCTCCCCTCCTAGGGTTATCATGCCCACTAGGGAGATGCGCCCCACAATTTGAGAAGCGCCGAATTATGGTTTTATTTAAGCTGGCTTAGTTTTGCATTGTTCGATGCAAAGTCAAAATTTAAATGAACTAAATCAAATGAAAAGCACTACACATTCATATTGACGTGAAAAAGAGAGTATCGGTCCAGGGTGCATTTTTCTGTCTTTATTCATGGGCGACAAAAACTCTTGGAAAGCCACTGTTTGCCCACTCCTGTCCTACACTACTGTTAACTCATATACCTCCTAACACTAGCACTAATTTTCACTGTGAGATTTTAATGTTAATTAAGCTATCAGACTGTATTTCCAGAATTGAGAGAGAATCTTATCCTACGAAAGATATAAAAGGAGGACTTGTAGACTATAAAAATGTACGACACAGATTCCAACATTTTATATTGATCGATTAAAATTGTTTTGATTTCTTTAGAATAAACTCCACTCTAAATAATACTTATATGTATTTCGTCGTAAGATACCAGGCCAGGATATACGATGTATATCTTTTAATAAAGCAGCATGTCAAAGATCTAATCTGGAAAAATCGATCATTGAATTTCTTCATACTCGCACATACTTTGATATTACAACAGATTATATATGGTCAATGCAGGCAAAAAAGATGTTGCCAGATATTTGAATACTGCCCCATTCAAGTACACAATAAATGCAAATGAACTAATGAAGAAGCCAAGCAATAATTGAACATATTTACATACATAAAGCACTAGCACAAAAGTACTGAAAGTACTAGCACAAAAGTACTCTTATTTTATATAACTAGATTCACAATTAAACACTTCCACTGCATGAGATCTATGAAATTCAGTTGCGTTTAAGATTATTTTTTACTGTTAAAGAATACGACAAATTTTCAGTGTCTTTTGTAAATTGCTTTATAATGCCATCGTTATACATTGTATCTTCATTATCCTTATAAAGAGGGATATATATCTCATTTTATTATCAATTTCTATTTGAAATCAATCCTTTTTTTTTTTAACAGGAAATAAGTTTTTTTAATTAGCCTGCAATACTGTAATATTAAATAAGCATTTAAACTTCCCTTTAAAGTAAACATACTGTATTTATAAAATAATTTCAATATATTTTATGGGTGTGTGTACTTTTATAATTATGCATATACTTGTTATAATTGCAAAACATTCAACATCGTACATTTTTTTCATTCAATTTTGTACCTTTACATCAGAAAATGTCGACTTTAATTCATGGGATGGTGGACCTTCACAATGTCAAATTTGGGTCAAAATTGCGATTTTGATTTTTTCTTTTTTCACTAATAATATTCTTTATAATTCATATAGTAATTCTGTCAAAGAATTTTGTCATTTTGATTAATAATTGCTGAATTATTTTTGTGTTTCACTCAAATAAATATTTAAAATGCACTTTTCTTGGTTTGTAAATTTTCCCTTTTCATTGTTACGTAAAATGCTCCTTGCGTTTCAAATTACTTCATATCTCTTATAAATGTTCACAACTTATGAAAGATGATATAATTCACAAATTTGTGCATTAGTTTTCTAAAAAAATTAACGGATCATATTTTGTGTTGTTTTAAATACCTTGAATGTGTGATTATTGGGGAAATATTACACAAAATACATAAAATCTATCTTTTTTTCATCAAATTTTTTTCTGAATTTAAAATCTATGCACATATATATTTTGTTGTAGTTCATCTACGTACAAAACAAAAATTATACACATATTTTAAAAACTAACGCGCAAGGAACATTTTTAAAAACCATTTTAAAAATTAATTTTTTTAAAAAAAATCAGTTTATAATAGTTTTTTTAAAAAAATATATATATTTAAATTATTAAATATAATAATCATTTACTATATTCATTCCATTTTCAGCTAATTAAGCTAACAATTTAAGAAATTAGTTTTAATGGTCCACCGTTCCCATAATGCATAGCAATCTCGAAGGTTTGGCTTGACGAGTTTTTATTAGAATCAGGAATTATAAATGCCTGAAAAGAGCGAGGCCTACCTCAAAATCGTAATTGTAAGGACTTCATTACCACAACTGCTAAAAATTAACAAAATTATTTAGGCATTCATTAGTTTTAAAAAATTCATGTAATTTAATTTATTAGCTATTTAAATTCCAAAATACCTTATAATTCTTAAAATACAATTCAATCACTTGATACAAAGTTATATCTCATCTAAAATTAAAATTTGTTTTGCTATTCTGTAACCCTCCAAATTAATAGAAAGTTTCGAAGTATGCTTATGTGAATATATGAAACTCATCAATCATACTCATAAAGTAATACTGTTATTAAATTAATACTTATTTTGGATATTATTGATACATATTGCGCATTTTTCAACACACTTCCATCTTTTTACATAAATTATGATGCTTTTAAACTTCTATTTCATTTTTTTTTACTCACGTATCACTAAATATTTGACGTTCTAATTACATTACTCTTGCACTCAAAATTTTAATTAACTAAAGTAAGAAGACGTATATAATCATATATTTATGGAAAAGTTCTTAAATTAATCAAAAATAAATTTAACGAAAAGTATAGTTGAACTCATTAAATTAATTAAATGAATATATTTTATGAGCCACTTGAAGAACATTTCTGTAGAATTATATAACGCAATTATACCTAATTGGCTGACAAGACTCCAAAACAGAATTAAATTTTCAATATGCTTTTAGCTTCACTTTCGCATCTATGCTTTCGCTTAAATATGCTTTCTATACTAAAAAAATTACAAAAATTTTTTAAATCTTCTATATGCTTTAAAATTGTTAGAACATTTTTGCAAAAATAATTTCATTATCGAATTTTTTGCTTTTCTTACACAAAATTCCTCAAACCATTATATATATTACTAAAAATATCATGACTAAAATGTATCATTGAAAATTTTTAAGAAAATCTCATATGAAAAATATAATTTTGTGTATAAGAGAGATAAAAAGAAAAAGAGAGAACATAACAATTTCATGGTGAAATATTAAAATTATATGTTGAGGTACCAAACACATTTTTCTTTCTTTACTTTTTTTAAAATTCAAGAAACATTTTTAAAAAACGATTAAAACAACTCTTTATATAAATGAAAGAATAAATAAAATGATTAGAATTTTCGAAACAAAAATTACGAATTAAAATCAAAATAAAATAGAGGTATCTGTAAATTACTGGAAAACTTCATTTAACAAATTTCTATTAATTAAGATAAATTTCGATTATTCTCATAAAGGCTTTTGCTTTTTAACAATTTTTCTTCAAAGAATTATTAAGAATCTTTATTTCTTTTGAGTTTCTGACATTATTATCAACCTATTTTTCTATATAAATGAGAAACACTGTTCTATAAGAGAATGATGCCTTAATATCTGTTTAAAAAAGCTCAATTCATTTTAATATACACCACTGCTGGCCACCGTAAATGCAACACCTTAAAGGAAGCATGCAAATATTATGAAATTTACATGCATTAGTGGAGGTGAGATATGCAAATGATTAGAATTTCAGCGCAGACACACATCAAACGCGCCTGTGGCGCCCCCTCAAAGCGCTATTTATAGCTTGGAGATTTCGACGATTTCAAGTTCGGTAATTGTGTTTTTCTCGTGGTTTTTTCAAAAAATGATCAGTTATGTCTCTTAGAAAACAGCGATCAGCTTTTGATCAAGTATCAGAGTTCGACAGGGGAAGGATAGTGGCCAACCGAGATTGTGGATTATCTTTCAGAGAAATCGGTAGTCGTGTTAAACGAAACCAAACAACTGTTATGCGGATATGTGACCGTTGGATGCAGGAGGGTACGACGGACCGACGTGGTCGATCGCATTCACCTCAGTGCACCACTTCACGTGATGACAGGCAAAATGTGCGCAAGGCAGTGAGGGATCGCTCAGTCACAGCACGAACCATAGCACAGCACTGAGTCTGTAACGCATCATTCAGTGTCTGCGCGTACCATTCGACGCCGTTTACAGCAGAGTGGTCTGTCCGCAAGACATCCATTGCTTGGTCTACCCTTTACGCAGAAACACAGACGTCTCCACCGAAAATGGTGTGATGAAAGAAGGATGTGGGCGGCAGAATGGAATTAAGTTGTCTTTACTGACGAGTCACACATCTTCCTGCAACACCACAATGGTCGGATTCGAGTCTGGAGACACCATGGAGAGAGGATGCTGAACAGCTGCGTTATGCACTTCCACACTGGTCCTGCACCGAGTGTTATGGTATGAGGCGGTATTGAATATCACTCTCGCTCTCTTCTAGTACGCATTACCAGTACTTTAAACAGCCAGCGCTACATCTCCGAGGTGTTGGAGCCAGTTGTCATGCCTTACCTTCAGGACTTGGCTACAGCCATATTTCAACAGGATAATGCGCGACCACACATGGCACTCATTATCCAAAGGTTCTTCGTCAATCACCAGATTGAATTGCTTCCTTTGCCGGCTCGCTCTCCTGATCTTTCGCCGATAGAAAACATGTGGTCCATGGTTGCTCAACGATTGACCCAGATTACACCCCAGCTGCCACACCAGATCAACTTTGGCAACGTGTGGAAGCTACTTGGTCTGCTGTACCCCAAGAACACATCCAAAGTCTGTTTGAATCAATGCCGAGGTGTGTGGCAGCGGGGATCTCCAACAATGGCGGCTACTCTGGCTACTGATTCTGGCATGAACCACATTTCACAGAAGTCTATAAATTTAATCATTTGATACTTGGTCAAAACATGCTATTTACAAAATAAATTTTGTTGTGCTATCTCTTGTCTTTCTTGGTGTTGCATTTACGGTGGCCAGCAGTGTACGTATGTCTCAGGTAACGGAGATGGTAAGGCGTTATTTATTTATTATGTGACGAATTTCAGAGCTGTTGATTTGTGAATAAGAATCTTGCAATTTTTTTTATATCTTCATTTTATATTATTTCAGTGGACAACACACTCACACAGATATAACACAAATGACTATTTACAAAAAACAAAGGACAAGTAAAAAGGTTTGCATTATAAACAAGTATCAGCCGGTGATTTTTTTCTGAAAGTGAGCGTATTTATAACAATTGGCAACCGGAAGCTCAAAAACTCACATGACTTCCGAAAACGCCTCTTCTGATTAGTGGACAGGTATCCTACGAGATCATTGCATAAAAAATAATTGAAAAAAACGCTGAGTGCATATTTTTACAGTGTTAAAGTTACGATTACATCCAGTTAGGTGGGTAAGCTAACTGTTAATTATTTAAGCGAAAGTCCTGGGGGTTCAGGACCATTAAAAACTTAAAGTTTTAAAATGAAATTATAGTGAATTTGTACACGCACAAACACACACACTCATATGTAATATATATATATATATATATATATATGGAAAGTTTAATTTCAAATTTAAGTGTATAATAAATAAAACTAGAGCGAACTCTTTACTACCGGGTAGGATTGGAACATTAATAAGACTATTTAAAGGTAGGGTGAGCACTGACGCAGTGAGAGAATAAGTGAAAAGACTGACTGGTGACTCATCACTGCGATGTTAGCATTAGATTGCGCGCCAAATGGCCGCTATGTTGGATTAACTATGATCGATGCTTAATAAAGAACTGATATAGTAAAGATGATGACCTCCTTTGTTTACAAGAGGCCTGGGGCCTGATATATATATATATATATATATATATATATATATATATATATATATATATATATATATATATATAATTAAATTAGATCTAAAACAAAGTGCCCTCTTTGCCATTTAAATTTTTTTTTCAGTAACATTTTCGATACTTAAATTAAAAACTCAATTATTTCTCATAAAAGAAATTCCAAAAATAACACTTTTATTCTCAGCTGATTAGATTTTATAGTCTCCATACGTACGCTGCAACCCTCCACTTTCAAATCAAAAACATAAACTAAAAAGTGATATTTAACAGTTCTGGACATAAGTATTCAGCATAATTAAAATCTTCACTAGGCGTTGATTTTCTCTGAGCGAAAGATGTATCGATTGCTCACTGAATAAAACTGTTTTTTACAAAAGTTCTCGATGCTGACTTGAAAAGTTACATATATACATATTATAAAGTTTTGAGAGCTTAAGAGGTTGAAAAGGTATATTTGTATAATAAAGCAAAGGAGTGACGGATCAGTTAAATATCCTATAAATTAGAATGAGCATAATTTCTGATATAGAGAATCAAGAGCAAGAAATATATTAAAAAGAGTCAATAGAACAAAATGGAATTCTAATATGTTTACCAAATACTAATAGCTGTCATTAACTTAAGGCAGTTAAGTAGATTAAAGCTTTTGCTAAGGATCCTAATTTTAACCTTCAACAGAAAGTTTATACATTACAGCATAAGAAAATAATGAAGAACATAAACGAATATGGAAAATCCTTTAAGCCTAAAATTTGCACGTGTTTTCGAACAGTGCGATATTAGAAAAATAAAACAGTTATATAAATGAAAATAACTGCAAAAAGAATGATACTAGTTGACTAACTAATGAAAAAAATTGTGTTCTATGTCGAAATGACAGTTATAAAATACAAATTGCTGCATTTTTACAATGAGAAGCCTTCAGAATATTTCTGAGGAACCAATGTTTTTTCAAAATATCAACAGACATTTTATCAGTGGGTATATACTTAAGTTCTATTTCTCTCTCTCTCTCGTGCGTGTGTTACATTAATCTCCCGAATGAAGTAGTATCGTACGTCAATATTTTAATTCGTTATTGGTGCACTGATTTCTTTATAATCTTCGAACCCTGATTTCCACAATATATAATGATAGTTTATTCAGATTCGAAATTTAATTCCTTTAAAAAAAGACGTAAGAAGTGAGCTCATTTTGCTCTTTCTGAAACGTGTGGTAACTCTCACCAGAGATTCTATGTAATTTCTTCGGAAGTGAATTTTAATAGTATCTTCTCTAGCCGATAGACCAATTCAAAGAGTTAAGGAGGAAGTCGATTTCATATATTTTCGTATTCCATTAAGACATCAATTAATTCAGAAGTAAATGCATATTAAACAGCGTACAACCAAAACAATTGTCAATGAGGACTAAAATATATTTTTTAATATTTGTTAGATGCCACTAAAGGACCAAGGTGATCATTTTTTGTCAGCAATTTTGTCAATCATGATTTATCAACTACTATAGTTTGTGTAATTTTTTTTCTTAGCTCTCTGTTTGCTATACTTACAGTAAATCAAGAATTCTAGATATTTATAATAATTATTATTTAGTAGCATGCAAATGTTGGCTTGACGTAATCTGAAATAATTGAAAAATTAAATTTTATGATCGTTGAATTCTATACAATCATTAAGTAATATGTACAAAACCTGAAATGAAATCTCATTTTCTTTAATGTCTGAAGAACATTGAAATCTTGAAATCATTGAATAATTTCTTTAATGAACAATATTGAATCTTTAAACATACCAAGCAAGACATTTAGATGATTAATATTTATTTTCAAAAAAATTTCATCAATGCATTTCATCATTTCGTTAATATAGTGGATTTGTATTAAGGTATCCGACTACGTTCAGAACTGTGATTTTGCAAAAGCGTATAAATGGGTAATATTTATGATATTTAGTGTCACTTAGATTATAAAATGTATATAAATTGTTTTAAGAATATTATTACAATAAAAAATTATTTAAGTACAATATTTTGACAAAAATCAACATAGAATGACCAATTTTCAAAATATTCTCCTCTTGTGAAAACTGCTTTTATAATGATAATATTTTGCTTATGAAAAGTAAAGACTTCTCAAGAGAGCCTGAACTAGGATTTTTGAAATACATATATAACTTAGAAGAAAATTTTTATCCATATTTCAATACCACAGACGGGAGAAATTTTAAGATAAAAAAGCTGATAATTATTTCAATTTGTAGTAACTCTGAAATTAATGCGAATTTTTCAGAAATCCTGGTTCAGGCTCTCTGGAGAAGTCTTTACTTTATACAAGTAAAATATTATTTTTATAGAAGAATTTTTTATAAAAGGAGAACTTTTGAAAATAGTTCATTCTAAATTATTTTTTTTTTTTTTTGACAAAATACTGCATTTAAATAATTGGTTATCGTAATAATATTCTTAAAAGAATTTTATAAGTGTATTCTAAATATCATGAAAATTATCAATTTATGCTCTTTTTTGTTCCGAAAGTAGTCGGATACCTTAATACACTCACTTCCAAAAGTTAAGCACAAAGATGTAAAATGCAAAAACTTAAAAAAAAACAGTTTTGATTGACACAAAATTTGGCAGTAGAATATATATTTATACATAAAACAAAATCAATAATTATATACAGAAATGAAAGCAATATTAATTTTTTGTAAGTTATCAGATTATGTGATACTGGAGACTTAAACAGAATTATGTATAAAGTGAAAATAAACAGCATAAAATGGAAAAAAGGACATTAATAAGGTATGTGATCCCACCACCCTCATCTGTATGCAAAATTTACTCCTTCTAATCATGCTTTCAATTAAGTGGTCAAACACCGCAGAATTAAGCAATCGTTATTCTTCTTGTAGAGCAGTTTCCAGCTCAATAAGAGTGGCTGGAGGTGGGAAACGTGAAGATACAGCACGGCCGAAAGCATCTCAAAGATTTTCAATGGGATTAAGGTCGGGTGGATACGCTGGCCACACCATACGCGCAATCCCTTCACTTTCCAGGTAGTCATCGACGATGTCATCTTTATGGGGACGTTGCGTTGTCGTCCATTAAAACAAAAGTAGGACCAAATGCTGCAGCGTACAATCTCCCAATAAGTTCTAGGACTTCATCTCGATACCGGACAGCCGTCACAGAACCCCGTTTAAAGATGTGCAGGTCCTAATGAAATCCCAGCCCACACCATAATGCTTCTTCTTCGGAATGCATGATGTTCGATGATGTTTCGGGGCTGATTGCGTGTTCCTTGTTTACGACATATCCTTATACGCTTGTTATCTGGCCAGAGCAAATCTTGACTCATCAGTAAACATGACATTGCCCCAGTCAGACACGTCAATTGCCATGTTCCCGGCACCACTTTAATCGTGCCCCTTTGGATTGGACAGATAGAGAAACACAAACTCAAGGTACCCGGACATACAGTCCATTCATATGTAATCTTTGGCGTGCAGTAGCTGCAGATATAGCCTTACCAATGGACGCTGTAACCATAGATGTCACACGTGTGGAGGTCGCTCTGTGATTCCGCTTGGCTGCAGTAGCAATATATCGATCTTCCGCGGGGGTTGTAACCTTTGGGCTACCGCCTACGGGCCTTCGGACAACTGTCTGTGTGGTTTGGAATTGTTTCTATAAACGTGAAATTACAGAATGATGAACGCCAAAGAAAAGAGCAACATCTGTGATCGACTGTCCTGCTTCAATGCGCCCCACAGCACGCCAGCGCTTAAAATCTTCCATTCGTTTTCTGGAAGTCAAAGAAACACGTATGTCTTGAAAACAAATTATACGAAAGTTTTAAACACATTTTCTATCAGCACTTACAATCAACTTCTGTAACCTTTTATAAAGCTGACTTCTTATAAGACTGCCCTTTTTGCATATTTCTTGACATGAAAGCACGATTGGTTGTTACCTAACATATTTGCATACTGCCATTTACCACTGCAGCGAATTGAATCCTTTTCAATTCTGATTGGCTTCCGGAAATTAGCATTTTCCTCTCCGTGCTTAACTTTTGGAAGTGAGTGTATGAAAACAGGGGTGAGTGAGTGTTTATAAACGCCGTTCTCTAAAGTAATACAAGGGCTAAGGATGATAGAGCTCCTAGTTTTGAGCCTAAGTCAAGTGAGTAGGACGACACCTGAGCCGGTGCCCCATTCTCCCATATTTCCCTCCACTCCACCGTGAAGACTTTGAACACGACAGATTTAAGGGGCAACCACCCATTTACAAGGCGGATCTTCAGTGGTATCATTTATACCAAAACAACACGAAGTTTATGTATAACAGAAATCATAATTTCAAATCACGATCTATTGTCAAGGATACCTACTTAAGCCATCCAAAATTATCGTATTATTTTCAAACTCTTGCCAAAGAGAAACATTGAGAACTTTTAGCTTTAATCCTTTCAGAACCGGTGAAAGGAGAAAGAAACGCTTCCCCCGGCCAGCACGTGTCGAGAGTATATTCATGCAAAGAAGCGGGCGAATTCCACTGCTAAGCCTAATTTCATTTAAACATTCATATAAAATCTTTCATGCAATCAAATGCGCTATAATTTATAATTTACTATCATTGATAATATCTGAAAATACAGCACAAAAAATGGACTTTGACCGTCATCTAGTGTCTAGTAAAAATTATTATAAACGTTCCAAACTCAAATCACACCGGTGTGATCATGGGCCTCATAGCAGGAAAAGCACAGTCACGTATATGATACCGTGAGCCCTGGAGGAAGAAACGCGTGATCACATATGTGTGATCATGTGTCATATGTGTGATCACCCGTTCCTGACCGGGTTAAAGTACAGCAGCAACTGAGACATTGAGAGTACCGCTCCTGAACTGTAACATTTTGGTTACGAATTTAAAATTACAATACAAGTAGGAATATTTCATTCCCTTTTTTTCATTTACTTCAGTACCATTTCGTACCACTTAGTTTACCATTAATCCCACTAGCTTACTTAATATATATTTAAAGTAATATTTGTTATGTGTTGCATGGGTGGCGTAGTTGTTTTGGTACTGGCCTTGTACACACAAGTTTGTGGGTTCGACTGTGGCTCAAGTCAGTGGATTTTCATAATGCAAATAAATCACCATTGTCCATGTCGTATCATTATGCCGCATATAAAAGATCCTTTGACTTCCTGTTTGGCTTGGGTGCTCTAGGCAAAATTAAATTTCTGGTGCAGTTTCTAATCGTCAGAGCTCAGGTGCCTCCTTCTGGGGAGGAAACTGCGAGTCAAAATTACTTGAGGTGATTGGTATACTACCTATATGGGGACATCAGCTTCCAGGAAATGTACTAGGTCGGCAAAGGCTAGAAAAAAAATAATTTCACTATATAAAAATATTTGCTAGGTAAAATAAATAATCGATGTATTTTTTCATATATATAAATGTACTAAATTAAAAAAAAGAATAATCAACACAATATCTTTCTTAAACTATTGTATAATACGTCTTAAGAATTGCATAATTTAATTTTCTTTTGAATAACATAAAGTACAATACGTTGACAAATTAAGCATTCTTGACCGCAATGGAGTTATTTTTTATGTAAAGAGAAAACACCAGATTAAACTTCGGTAACTCTTATTGTGCGATTGTGCAAATACATCGTCTCAGACAGTAAATGCTTTAAATTAAATTGCAATTCCCTTAGGTTTACCAACTTCGGGACTTGGAATAAAATAAGTGTTTATTTAGCCACAAGTTCTTTCAACATTTTCCACCGAAATCATCGCGTTCCTTAGGTTAAGGCAAAACTCGTTTCTAAAGTTAGTTTGGCAATAGTAATTGTTAAAAGGAATTTGTGTAGAGGTGAATAAATTTCAATAGTACCAGATCAGTTAATTTGAGAACTGGTTTTCTTCTCTGCTGACTTGGAAGGAAACATTATTTATAGAATGTTTAAAATTAAATTCACATTTGTTCTTGGTTTAAAATCTAAATCAAGGGATGGCTGAAGAGAGAGAGAGCTATTATATATAAGATAATTTATATAAAAGAAGGGTTTAAGGGCTGTTGGAAAGCTAAAACCTTATTCTTTTGACAATTTGAGATTCTTACATTTTAAAATTGTATAGACTTTAATCTTTCTAAAAATACCTTACTTTAACCTCTAGGGTAATTAGAAGCTCTTAATCCCTATTTTTAAATAATCGTTGAAACTGTTCCACGCCCATTTTAATGACGAAAAATGTAAAAAATGTACTTCGTTTTTGCTTAAAAGTGTAACGTCTGATATAAACCATGTATCTTTTATTATAAATTGAGTCTTTTATTTTTCTTATTTCCTAACCGATTAAAAGTCTCACTGTATACATTAAAATCAATTTATCTCAAAACATAAATTTTAATGTGCGACGAACCTTTTCTGAGAAGCTACTGTTCACAGGTATATAAAATTTTTATGAAATATTTATAATGATGTCTAATATATACTAAAATAAGATTTTTGCAAAAAACTCAAACATTTATTTTTTACAAATTTTCTAGGTGAAAATGGGTCAAATTTCGCAATATTTGATAAAATATTTCATAATTTATTAAAAAATTCAAATTAGCTAAAGGCTCATTTCAGTATAATAAGAAAGGTTTCTTTAATTGTGTGAAAAATTTTAAGCATGTACATATAACAGATTTTGAGAAAAGGTACATCGAAACAGCCAATTTAACAATGTCAGTATATATAGAGAGAGAATTCAACACCCCTTAAGGAGTTTTGTGACTGGCCAAATACCCCTTTTGTTTATAATACTGTGCGAAATCCTATTGAAAATAATGCATAGAATTTCTAAAGCCATTACAAGAAAAACGTGACTTATCTAAAATTACATTCAAAAATGCATAGTCAACGCAAAATCTGTGTACAAGTTATTGCTAGATTTTCGACGCTAATACAAATTCAAAGCATAATATTGGCTAAGCTGTAGCACTTAGCAAAAAGTTTTAAATTAATAATATTAAAATAATTTTTTAGTACATGTACAATATAAAAATAAATGCTACAGACACTTGATAGACTCCCGGAATATATTTTATGTCTTAAAATATTAC
>BMAV01013697.1:0-32333 GCA_019973955.1 Trichonephila inaurata madagascariensis | reverse complement strand
GCCATTTACATTTTAAACCAAATCAGTCGTACAACATCCAAAATTTAAAAACCACTAAGTTATTCATGGGGAAAATGGCATGTTCAAGAAAATATTTTTGAAAAATAGTGGTCATGCTGGGAACTCGGTCTAAACAAGTACTTTAAGATTCTAAAAAAACGTTTGCCACTCCCAAAAAAGGAGATATGTTATCAATTCATTTTAGCTCCCATTAAGACCGTCATATTAGAGGATTCTCTGCCAAGGTTATTGGTAACAAATAAACAGTTTTCCCAGAATTAACGATTCTTGTATTATATGTTTCAGTATACTCATAATAATAAATATTGGCCAATTAATCCTTCAAAGTGCTCAATATGCTTATCCATGTATCATAAAACTCTTTTACATTGTGAAAAAAAAGCGCAACAGAATTATATAATTTACAACTTCCCTAAAAAAAAAGGATGCAGGTAACCCTACCATAAGTTCGAAAGCCAGCAAAAGTAATATTTTAGATTAAAAAAGAAACATAATAAAAAAAATCTCTCATCGTAGGATTACAGCAAAGCAAACAAAATATTTTTTTTTTATTTAGTTATTGGATCAAAGATAGCTAAAGAGCGTTCAAAGTAGAATCTTTTATTTTTGATGACCTTTTTTCACCAGATGATATATATAAATCATATCAATGTAAATCTGCATTTTTTCATTATATCAGAAAGTATTTTGTTTTTTTTCATTCCAGTAAATTAATTTTTTTAACCTTTTATTTTTCGATATGCTCGCGCCCCCTTAAAGGGGGGTTATCAGTACTCAGGGGCGCCCCCCCACAGTTTGAGAAACACTGGACTATTGTATAAATTCTTAGCTGAAGAAATTTAACAAGCTAAGTATAATAATTCCTTGAGGTAAGCAGGATATTTGGAAGGAAAATGATAGAAAGTGGGGAAAAAACCAAGTTACAGCAAAGAAACATAAAATTAGAAAATTACACTCAACCTATTTAAAGTTCAGTATATATAATTTACAATACAACGAAAGGAGATATTTTTTTTCTTTTGAAATAGTAATAATTTCCCAAAATAAATATCTCTATTCCACTGTGTCCAATAACGCCTTTTTTATACTAAACTTTTTTTTTTCATTCTAGCAGCAGAACTTGATGAATATATCATTCGCTGGAGTGAAAACACTCCACGAAAACACACATGGAGTAACAACAACAAAAAAACTAAACTACAAATAAACAATAAAACAAACAATCAAAAATAGAAAAATACAAGCGTGAACACAATCAGAAAGTCAGCCAGATTACAGAGCTTGTAACTGTTCTCTGACCCTGCAGTATCTATCGTAAATGTTACCAAAGACAGTAGGGAAAATCTCCAGGTGCTCAGCATTCATTAGGGAATTCTTTCTGCACGAAACACAAATTGGAGAGGTGTGAGAAGTTTTCACCTCTTTCTTGGGCACTTAGATATGTAGGAGGTAGGTAAGAAACACTAGCCACGATTCAATCAATCTATTTATGGATCCCACAATATAACGACACAAATTCCATTAGTAACAGTAAGAGAATGTCTCAGTGCTAACCACGTAAGTGGAACAACGACGAAATATCCGAAAGATTAGGAGACTATCAAACTCGATCCTTACTTTACATAGGATGTAATCTATTATCCGATTTAATCTAATATTAATTTAATTTCAGTGATCAATTGCCACTTTAAATCTTTCTCCTAATATGTATTTATTCACAATAATTCAATTATGTTACCTTGTGACGGGGCTTTATCGCGCCTTCTAACTAAAAACCCTCTTGGGAAATCTTTGGGGCCAGAATGGCAACTCTTTTCAACCAACCCAAGAAGAGAACGCGATTATGCAGTTTAGGAATGTGTATATTTTGGAGCTTTAGTAGTCGAGTGGAGGTTCTATGAGGAGGTCTAATAGGGCTAAAGGAGGTTCTGTTTTTATAGAAAGTTCTAGGAAGTGCTAGGAGGAGTTCTATGAGTTAAAAAGAAGTCTCTAAGAAGGAGAGTACTAATTTCGTTCGAAGCCCGAAGATTATCCATTTGCCGGATATTATATTGATTGGATATAGATCAGGGATTTGATAATATGTGGATGATGAAGAGATGATAACAACAACCAGTGGGCTATCACAACCTGTCAGTAACAATCTCACCTGATTTCTGGTTTATCTCCTCTCCTACTCTCTATTCTAGCTAGAAAACTTCGACCATATATAGTAACTTAATTTGTATATCACGATTTTCTTCTTCAGAAGGGTTGGTTGTTAATAACGTGAATTGATAACCCAAAGATTTCCCAAGAGGATTAGTGGAAGGATCGCGAATAGATCCGCCACAGAGGGAAGGACCTCTTTAGTCTATATAGGCACGGCAGTCGTGCCTGGTTTTCAGTCTGCAGGAAGCAACCGCAAGCTGTCTCGAGTGATTTGGACTCTCATTTGGCGTCTCCCTCCAAGACTTATCACAAATTTGTTCATATATTAAAGCTTCATATTACTTTTCCATCCTATTTTTAATGACTCTGCTTATAAAAGAATACGAGATTCCTCTCTGAAAGCATTAAAAAACACCATCACTCTTTTCTAGCTAGAAAATCAGCTCTCTCATTTCCAAGAATATCACAATGGGAGGAAACCCAATGTAAAAGAATATTCTTTTTTTACGGTCAAAAGCAATCCAAGATTTTCTGTACAATTATTAATTTGAATAGAGTCTGAAAAATCCAGAGATGTTATAGCTAGTATTGCAGAAATGGAGTCAGAAAATATAACGACATTCTCAAAAGAAAATATAACGACATTCTCAACATTTCTCTAAACAATACTTGATTAATAGTCGTTCTATAAAAAATAGCTTCTACTTCACCTTCAAAAGAAGTTGTGTTTGGACCATTTAATGGTGAAGTAGTTTTATACTAAACTAGAAAATGCAATATCCTTCCCCTTTCGGCATATTTGCATAAAGATCTTTAAAAAGGTTGCAGGAGAAGTAGAATTAATGTAGCAAGAATGTACTTATAGTAATTGACTACGTTCGGGAACCGTGTTAAAAGCGCATACAAATGGATATTTTCATGATATTTGCAAATACTAGATAATAATGTATAAAATTATTTCAGCGACAAGCTTGACAAAATTATAAATGGAAGCAATATTTGGTAACATATATCTTAGAATAATCTTTCTCGGGCCGTTCTCTTGTGAAAAATGCTTCGATTATAATAATGTTTTGCCTGTATATATCTCAGACCTCTCTACAGAGGCTCAACTAGAATTTTTGAAATATATAACTTAGAAGTGGATTTATCCATATTTTACGACAACAGAGGGGAGCAATTTTAATAAAAAAACACCAATAATTATTTAAATTGGTGGTAACTCTGAAAATAATGTGAATTTTTCAAAAATTCTAGTTGAACCTCTGTAGAGAGGTCTGAGCTATATAGAGGCCAAATATTATTATAATAGAAGCATTTTTCACAAAAGGAGAACATTTTGAAAAAAGATTATTCTAAGTTAATTTTTAAGCCAAAAATATTGTATTTAAATAAATTTTTGTCAAAATGTCCTTAAAAAAATTTTATACATGTATTCTAATCTAAGTGACTCTAAATATCATGACAATTATCCATTTATGCGCTTTTTTAAAATCATGGTTCCGAACGTAGTCGGATACCTTAAATTAAGTTATCAAAATCAGAGTGAACTTTATAAATTAACCTAATTTAAATGTATTTGTTACTTCGGATAATACGCACTTTATCAATTTATTTTAATAGAATAAGGGACAATAATAAAAACGATAAACTTATTTTTTATCGAAATTTATTTTTTCTTTTTAACTTAAACTTTAAACTTTAAGTTGAATCTTTAAGCAGAACAGCTTAATTGTCTTCCTGAAACTAAGCTTTCTATTCTAAATGCCAAGCTCTTCCACACATCCTACACTATATTTAGAAACCCTTATTTAACAACAAACTCTTAAACCATAGGATACGTGATTTTAAAACAATTATCCTGGATACGAGCTTCCTTATATAAATGCTGTGTTGTTCGACGATAACGTACATTAAAGATATTAAAGCAGCCGAGAATGGTAACACAAATTGACATAGAAAGATGATGCAATCTAAGAACTATGTTGCGATAGAATTTAATTAACTACCAGGGTTCTATTACAACACTTTTCGTGGAATTTTACTTGTTTATTTGAGGAGGAGATTTTCAGAATTTTTAAAATAAGGTTTCTGTGAATTTGGGTACATAATTGAAGCAGAAAACTTTTGCTAAATATAAACAAAAGAGGTTTCTGTGTATTTTATAATATCCTTTTTAAGACTAGAGAGCTTTAATATGAATAAAATAAAAGATAAATAAATTATTTAATATATGAGTTATTTTTTACCGTGCATTAATTTTTTTTTTTTTGTTCCTTTTTTAAAAATTTTGCAATTTAAATAATTTCCGCTTAAAGCAAAATTTGAAAAATACTGAAAAATGTGTTTCTTACACTTTTAAGATATTTTTACTGAAGTTTTTATGAAATTATGTCTGATCAAATAAACTACTAAACTTTCTTATTACTACCTGACGTAATTTTAGGTGAAGTATAGAACTAATAAGCCCAGTGGTCGAGTAGTAGCGTATCGCGCTTCCCCACCACAAGTCCGGGTTCCATTCCCAGGCTGAGCAAGGTCGACTCATCCTTTCATCCCTGCCGCAGTGAGTCGATAAATGAGCAGCAAGCTTGCTTGGGGACTTAAACACTGGGGGTCTCACTTCAGACTGACCACCTGATCGGGACATCTGCTCATGCACCTCAGCACCGAATGGTCACGTATACTAAGATGGATGTAGTAGGCCCTGGCCTTCATAAATTGTTGCACCACTGAGTTTGAGTTTATACAACTAATAACTAATATGATATTTGTTTATAGTTCTTAAACTTTTGAGGAAGATTTTAAGAATAACATATATATTTTCAAGAACTCAGTTTTGATAATTTTATGCAATACAATTTCAGCTTAGTTGCGATGAATTTCTTAGAAATATTAATAATCTCATAATGGAGAATAACAGATACAACCTTTTATAATTTAAATCTTAAATCATAAGTCAAACTATGAAGATATTGCTATGCTACATCACATTGATTTTCACCAATGAATGTGATTACTTGTATGTACGGTAGAGCCTGTTTTTCTTATGTAAAGTTCTCTAAACTCGTTTATTACTTTTATCAAAACAGACATTACAGATGCTTGGAAGTTAAATTAGGCACTGAAATCTTAAAATGATATTAAAAGCAGAAACCTCTTATGAAAATAAGAATGAGAATTTGAGATTTTATATCCTTATAAACAATGTATTTAAGGAAATAAATAATAAGATGGATTTTGTGTATGGAAATCAGCACAAATGTTGCTTTCTCTGTGAAGTATTTTCTAATAATGTGTTCCTTTATCAAATTTGCTGTAACATTGCAATTTCATTGGTTGCATATATGTATCTTACGAAAAGGATTAAGATACATACTATTCCACAGTTTGAAAGATATATTGTAAAATTCACAAAAACTATTTCCTCTGATCAAAATTTTCAACTTTTAATTGATTATCGAAAATCAAAGAGACTTTACAAATTAAAAATTTTGCTTTTCTATAAAAACTTGAATGTCAAAGACATTCTTCCCTCGCCTTTCTAAACGCTCTTCTTATGCTTTTCATGGGTCAGAAAAAAGTATGTATAAATTATCTCTAATTTATTGCAAAATTAAATACAACTAACTAATCATTACTTTAGTTTTTAGTTAAACAAAAAAAATATTGCCAAAGAAGATAATCAAATTAAACAAATTTTTAAAACAATATGAAATCTCTTTTTATCATGTAGTTCTCAAAAATGAAGCTCTTTTTCAAAAACTTTTCAATTTATCTTCCTTCTTCGACGCTAAAATGCTTGAATGGAGTTGATATTGCTGTGAAATGGATTTTCACATTTGCTGCCTTCTGAAGGAAACACACATCAAAAAATAAAACGTCTAAGTTCCGTTAGATACAAAGTCAAGAAATAATATCGAATCTCTCTCTGTGGAAATACAGAACATACGAAGCGTAACACACACACACACAAAACCGAGACTAGACCAATAAATCATTTTATTTACAAAATCAGAGTTCACCGTGATATTATCACCTTTAAAGTAATCCCCTTCAGAATTAACACACGACTGGCTTCGGTGCTGTCGTAGTTGGTAACAGTTCTGGAAGGAGGTATTTTGGCCCTTCAGGAGATTCTTCGGTTTTTCCTCAACCTCTTCAACTGAGGTAAAAGGGGATCCTTTAAAGCAACCGTAGAAAATAAAAAAATGCCGTACGGAGTCAAATCAGGAGGATGCCCCTTCACAGTAATATTTTTGCTGGTCAAAAACTGCTTGACAGATAGGGCCGTGTGAGGGGGTGCATTGCTCAGACATCCATCACTCCACAACTGGGGCCTTTTTTCCTTAATTTTTATATCGAAGTCTTCTTAGTACTTCAATGTAGCAGTGTTGATTAACAATCTAATCACTGGAAACACACTCAATTATTAAAATTTATGAGTTAGTAGAGCCGACTGAGTTACTGAACCGTGATTTTAGTAGGCATAAATGATATAATTTCCATGATATGCTTAGTGTCACTCTAGATTTTCAGAATACTACGTATAAAATTCTTTTATGACATTTTGACAAAATAAATTATTTAAATAATATTTCGGGCAGAAATCAACTTTAGGTCAACCTTTTCAATGTTCTTCTTTTAGAAAATGCTTATTATAATAATATTTTGCTCGATATAGCTCAGACCTTCTGTACTGAGGCTCAACTATGTGATGTTTGAAAAATTCACATTATTTTCAGAGTTACATCCATTTGTACCAATTATCGGGGTTTTTCTTAAAACACTTCTCCCCTCTGTTGTCGTAAAACATGGATAAAACACACTTCTAAGTTATATATTTCAAAAATTTAGTTGATCCTCTGTAGAGAGGTCTGAGCTATAGACACAGCAAAATATATTATTATAATAGAAGCATTTTTCACAAAAGGAGACTATTTTGAAAATGGGTTATTCTATGTTCATTTTTTCTCAAAATATTGTACTTAAATAACTTTTTATTGTAATACTATTCTTAAATCAATTTTATATACATTTTCTAATCTAAGTGACACTTAATATCATAAATATTATCCATTTATACGCTTTTGCAAAATCACGGTTCCGAACGTAGTCGGATACCTTAAAGAAGACTATCAACATTGCCTTGAATTTTGATTTGATTGATTTTAAATTTTTTGGATTTTGGGAATCCTGGAGAATTTTAATGCATCGACTGACGCTTACTTTCTGGGTTATAAGTAAAAGTGTATGCCTCATCACATGTTACAACAGATTCCATCAAATTTGCCTCTTTTGCAATGCATTCTAACATGTCCACACACACACACATCTTTACGTCACGGCGTTTGGTCATCGGATAGAACTTTTAAAACAACCTTCGCAGAAATCTACCAGTAGTTTAATTCGTCAGTTAAAATGCATTTAACAGCTTCTTTATCCAAGTTCACCAGCTCCGCCATTGTACGAACACTTTATCTTCAGTCACCCCGGATCACATCACGAACTTAGGTAATCAATCGCTGACCTTGGGCGACCAGCACGTTCATCACCTTCCACACTGTCTCTTTCCACTGAAAACCGCTTATGCTATTCAAACATACGCGAACAAAACAGTTTCATCTCCATAAGCCTCAATTAACATTTTAAATGTTTCCGTAGCTGATTTTTTAAAGTTTTTGAAGAAACTTGATATTGATTGGCTGTTTCTTTTTTATATTACACATTTTTCAGGGGTAATGCAATTGCAAGTGTTCACTCAATGACGCAGTTCTCCCAACTGGCGTGATCGATTAAATTGAAACTTGTCACATGGATAGAGGAGATGTGTGGGATGACGTCATCAAAACAGTTGTTGCCATCCTCACTCTTTTTCAAGCTACACACTTAGTCTCGATTCTATATAATGCTCATCCTTCATTTTTGTAAAACCTTTAAAAAAATGTTCGAAAACAGCAAAAAATTAGAATTTCCACCATTGCGTCTTTCTCTCATACCTATCTAATATTCGGAAGATATTCATTATCAATATTTTAACTAATTTTTACAAATCTTATAGGACAAAAATCTCACTCACCTGCTGGTAAAGAGAAGATAACAGTGTTAAAGAAAGAGAAAAGACAATAAGCCAAAAAGTTGCATCTTTCTGCCATAGCTCCTGACACTATTGTAGTAGCAGTTGTCGCAAAGGAAAGTTGGAAGATGTAAGTGGAGAACACCATCCCCATATCTTCTTCTTGAGCATCCAGAAAAAAGCCACCAATACCTAGAAAATGTTGTTGTTTTTGATTTATAGCAACAGCACTTGGTGACTACATTCTTCACTGAACGGAAAGCACTCCGCACAAATATACAAAGAGCAACTATAAATTGGGAACAATAAAACAAAGAATCAAAAAAACAATCACGAAATCAGTCAGATTGCAGTGCTTGTAACTGTTCTCTGACCCTCCAGTATCTACCGTAGATGTTTCTACAAACAACAGGGCTAATCCCCAGGTGCTCATTATTCATCAGAGAATTCTCCCCGCACAAAACACAGTTTGGACAGGGATTTAGTTTATGTAGGTGACCCGTAAGGCAGTCGTGCGCGGTTTCCAGCCTGAAGGCAACTCCAGCAAGTGCATGCCGTCTCATGTGATATGATATCTCCTTCAGTGTCACCCTCCACGATATCACTAATTTGTTTATTTAAATATGTTTCATAGATCTTTTCCGCGCTATTTTTTATTACTCTGATTATAAAAGAGTACGTGATTCCTCTCTGAAGGCATTTAAATGCGCCAGAACTTTTTATAGCTAGAAAATAAGCCCTCTCATTTTAATAAATATCAAAGTGTGATAGAATCCATTGTAAAACAATATTCTTTTACAATGTGGTCTTAAGTCCTTAAACAATCCAATTTTCTTTTTACAGATTTAATTCTGAGAGAGTCTGAAAAATCCAGAAATGATAGAAGTTATATAAGCATTCAGAAAATAAATGATGACTATGAGGATTTTACTATACAGCAGATTATTGATTTTTTAATGAATTAAAAATGAGAAAACTCAGCAAATGAAAATCCCGGTAAAGGTATATCTATGAACAAAATTAAAAGAGAATATACAGTAATAATTGAAAAGTTAACATATATTTAATTTATTACAACATGAAACAAGATAAAATAATAACCCTGAGAGAGAAATGTTAAATATTATATCTCTATATAATGATAACTAAATATTAATTTTCCTAAATGGAGCTTTAATAACGTCAAGACAAAAAGAATTCTTTTTATCATAAATCATTTATATGATCTAGGTATAATATGGGATATTGTATCTTAGCATTCTGTTGTAAATTGGATATTGTAAGTTTTAACAAGGTTTAAGTAAGCAGGATAAAATTTATTCTCACATGTAAACTCATTGTTTTTATCAAAATCAAGATAGTTTGGCAGTTATATCATTTAAATGTACTATTAGATTTGTTCGAATAAATAAATTGGTCGTTATGATGTTTCACCTATAATATTTTCTAAAATTGGTTAAAAATTGAATGGTTCTATAGTTCAAATTATCTCACTGATTTTGCAGTTTGATTGTTGAGTCTGTATCTTTATACAGTATCGTTTGCAGAGAAGGATAAACTTTAGAAGATTTCTATGACAGATTTATTTGTAATTTTTGTATAATAAATTACATTTAAGATCCTTATGTCGACAATGTTGTCTGAAGAGGGCTTAAGATTAGAAATATATGCTTTACCATAGTGTAATCATTATTAAAAAAACATAAAGTAATAAATAATTATTTTTTAATTTAATTAGACTTCACCATAATAAATGAAGATTCTATATACAAATTACTGGAGAAAACTGTATTGAAACAATATCAGAAAAACACAAGAATAAAATATGAGGAGATAAACTTTAGGATCAATTATCTTACCTATAAAAAAATTAGACCCTGGCTCCTCTCCGAAGGAGAAGGCGTATCCAAACATCCAATACCCCAAACCACCGAAGATGACGTCAACGGCATTCTTCACCATGATGTTGACTTCATTTTTCCTGTTAACGTACCCCGATTCCAGAAGACCGAAACCTGAGAACAACAAATTAAGACAGTTTAATACCTCTTTGTAAAGGAGTTTGATATTGAAATTTTTGTTATGATGTGGTGTTGTTATTGTGTGCAAGAGTTTTGCGTATAATTTAAGACATTTTAAATTTTAAACACGTTAATTAATTAAATTTTAAATATGTTAGAAGTACTCGATGTTTTTGTACAATGTATTTGATAACAGGAATAATTAAAATTAATTTTGCTTGGCTTGTTTGTATAGTTTTTTCGTAAGGCTCGTAAAGGCTCGTAAGAAATATGCATTTTTCCCTACACCTTTTTCTATTTGTAGAATTAATTTTCATAATTAAATTCAATGAAGTATCTTTTAAGTTAAAGGACAGTCATGTTAAGCATTTTTCTTATTATCATATGACTTCTCCTTTTTATTCATCTATTTGAGTATCTGTGTAATAATGTATATTTTCCTTTTCTTTAGATAGTTTATAGTTCAAAAAGTTCTAGTATAATTATATTAGGCTGATTCATGCAACTTTAGTGTAAATTATCAGTTTTTTTTGCTTAATGAAACAAAATCGAAAGCATATTTAAAACATTTGAAGATTTTTCTATAATGATCTTATTAATATATGTTAAAAATTTCAAAGTAAAGTTGTAAAATTCGAATGAGAAGAAATAAGTACATCCCTCCACACACACAATTCTACAAAACTCGATTCAAAATCTTTAAATATAGACGATTTTTTATAAAAATCAAAAACTTATTTTGAAAAACTTAATTCTATTTAACGTGAGACCCAATGTGAAAAGAATGTTCGAGTATGAAGTAAGTTGTAAAGATAGAAAATTAGGTAGATTTACATGAAATATTGGATTTTCTTTGTATGTAAAGGTTTGCCTGCTCAGTTTCTTTTGTATTCGACTGATATTCGGAACCATGATTTCTAAAGGTATAAATGGATATATTTATGATATTTGGTGACACTTAGATTAGTAACGTATATAAAAATTGTTTTAAGAATATTACTACTGTAAAAAATATTTAAGTACAATATTTGACAAAATGAACATAGAATGACCCATTTTCAAAAACATTCTCCTTTGTGAAAAGGCTTCTATTATAACAAATATTTGCCTGTATTTAGCTCAGACCTCTCTACAGAATCTGAACTAGAATTTTTGAAATATATAAATTAGAAGTGGATTTATCCATATTTTACTACAACAGGGAAGAGAAATTTTAAGAAAAAAAACACCGATAGTTATTTAGATTGGTGGTAACTCTGAAAAAAAATAATGTGAATTTTTTCAAATCTCCTAGTTCAGACTCTCCGGAGAAGTCTTTACTTTATATGAACACACACACACAAAATATTATTATTATAGAAGCATTTTTTATAAAAGGAGAACGTTTTGAAAAAAGATTATTCTAAGTTAATTTTTTGCCAAAATATTGTATTTAAATATTTTTTTGTCATAATGTCCTTAGAACAATTTTATACATGTATTCTAATCTAAGTGACACTAAATATCATGAAAATTATCCATTTATGCACTTTTTTAAAGTCATGGTTCCGAACGTAGTCGGATACCTTAAGCATTATTTATTTATTTATTTATTTTTGTCATAACTTCGTTTTGTTTCATAGTGTCCATTCACAAAGTCACATTTCAACAAAAAAGATTTTTCTCAAAAGTTTCCAATTTGCTATTTGTTTTAAATCCCATAAGTATATGAATTCAACCGATATTCATATCATTTTTATATAAGTATAAATTTGGTAATAACGCTGCAAAAGCTACACGCAAAATAAATCAGGCACTTGAGGAGAAAACTGTTTTCGTTCGAAAAGTGCAGAGTTGGTTTGAAAAATTTCGGCCTTGTGATTTTTCACTACAAAATGAACCGGGTGTAAGGCCCAAAACATGTGTGATAAATGATACTCTGAAAGCATTGGCGGAAACGAATCCAACCGTATCTATTATACCGCCAATACATAGACGAAATGTATGTCGAAAATTATTCTCCCTTCACTTGTTAATTGGCATGGCCCAATATTTCTTCACTACAACGCTCGGCCGCAACATCGTATAAAACAATTGCAAAATATAAAATCTTGCAGCACCCAACTTATTCACCTTATCTTTCACCATCGGGCTAAGCAGTGTCAAAATGAAGACAGTCTGGAAGATTCTATATCGGAGCTCATGGATTCTAAAGATCAAAATTTTTTAAGACTGGCATCTATGCATTAAAATCTCGTAGGAAAAGGTATATTGAAGCAAATGATGCATACTTTTATTAAATATACAGCTTTCGAAAAAAGATATATATTTTTACATATTCACTTAAGAGTCTGACATTTCGTATGCACTAACCTAATCTAAAAAAATTCGACTCCCGGTGAAAAAAAATATTTTATTACATTGAAAAATTAAGCATTTTCATTTCGATTCATATATTTCTTATATTTAATGAATGAACTAAAAAACAAAAAGGATTTCGATGAAAAAAAACTTATAAAGACCTTTTTTTCTTTAATGGGCTGAACATTAGGAATTAAGTCTTTGCAGTCCCGGAAAAAGAAAAATCCTTAAATGTGAGAGTCATTTCGTGGTGGCTCCTTCTATTGACGGCCTTGCAACCAAATTTTGATGCTTGAATTAATCTCAATTCAAGAACTCGTCAGATGCCAAATATTGCCATGATTTAATTTTGCCGAGAGTACCAGAGAACTACATATTATAAAAATTTATATAATATTCAAGAACTATTTTTTACTTTAGAATTAGTGAAGAAGCAGTTGACAATTAATATTGTCTTTTTTCGTGATTCTATGCTTCTAATTATCTCTTGTCAAATACAGGTCCAAACAAAAGCAATAAAAAGCAGAAACTGCTCAAAACATCACTGAAAGAATTCTGGAAAACATGTTTATGCCACCTAGAATGATTTAAGACGGTAATATTTATTTCAGATATTGCTGCAACATTAATTTTCTTTCATGTATAATATTTACACATAACACTTTCCATATAAGTAAAATGATGTTTCCAGTCTTATATAAATATAGTATTAACGAAGTCCCTAAATCCCGAAAAAAAGTTCGTTATATAGAAAATTCGTTATATAGAGGTTCACCATTCAATATACTTTATAAACCACATAAAACAAATTTTAAATTCATAAACACTATATATTGAAAAAAATTTAAATTTTTCACGCCTTTTTAAATTAATATCTATTTTATTTCATATATTTTTAACCCCCCAAAAAAAAAAAAATGCAGGGGAAAAAAAAAAAAAGAATGTCGAGGAGTACACTGTATTTTCAACATTGAGAAAATAATTTTATATTAAAATTAATTCATTTTAAGTATATTTTCTATTTAAAGTACGCTAGTAATTTTAAACATACATTATTTTATAACTAAAGTGCTAAAACGTGTTAAAAAAGGGAATAACTTGAAATGTCCAGAAATACTTTAAAAATAGGGAGGAAAAAATGAATCACAAGAGAAAAATTTCGTTATATAGAAAATGCATTTCGCGATTGGGAGGTTATTTTACGAAGAAAATCGTGAAATGTTTTGGTTCCAGAAAAGAGTTCGCTAAACAGAAAAATTCGCAATATAGAAGTTCGACTGTACATTCAATTCGTGTTGTGGTCAATAAATAAGCTATTCAAATTGAGAATATTAAACCTCGTTTAAAACTATAGTTTATTCAATATGGAAAAATACATAAATTTGGAGCCATTACAATTTTTATGCAATAAAGGTTGTTTCTGTAATTTACGTGCAAATTATTTTTATAATATTTCACAATTTGAGCATGTCATATGTAATTCCAAAAAAAAAGTTAAATCAAAAATTTTTTCTTGATTTTATAAGAGTACTAGCTGTTACCCACCCGCTTCACCGAGTATTTCATATATAATGCGTTATATGACTATATACTAATTATAAGTTACTAATATCTGGGTCCTTACCTCAAGTTTTCGACTGTATCGAAAACATTCCTATACCTCTCAGCTATTAATTTGAAAAAGACAAGACTTGAATTTATAAAACAGAAATACAATAATCTTTTACGTCCCATAAACCCTCCCCAGAACTGATTTCCTTCAAACGTACTTTAGCAAATCTCCACTTGACAAATATTTCAAGTCTATATATCTAATAGTTCAAAAACGGGAATTTTCATAACAAGGCACTCATTTTTCAAAGGCACCTCCAAAATCACTCTTGGGTTGTCGATTTGCATAAAAAACGTTTTCAGAGAATCAGTACTCAACAAAAGAAACGTTTGCACCAGCTTTCAAGTTTGTTGGTCTAAGAGTACAAAAACAGAATTGGTTTTATCTATACTTCTTCGTAACTTCTCATAAGCCTTTTTGAAGTCAATTTCCATTAAACTCATTCTTGTCGGAACTCTAATCAACAAAAGAAATATGCTTACCAATTTTCAAGTATGTGGTTCGAACAGTTCTAAAACCTGAATTTTTATCTATAATGACCCCTAACACCTCTCAACCCCTTGGGAGTTGATTTTCGTAAAATCCGTTCATAATGGATCTCTACTGCATGAAAGGAATATGCCTACCAAATTTCAAGCGTGTAAGTCTAATAGTTTCGGATATCTCTGATGAGAGAGAAAGAGAGTGTGTGAGTCGCTTTTTTCTTCTATCTATAAGTAATTGTATACCTGTGAGACATAAAAGAGATAAACAAAATTTATTCATATTCAATAGTTTGTAGAGCCTTTACCGCAAACAATTACACACTTAACTCTCCGGGATATGTTGTACACAAGTTTTGGATGATAGACAGTGGTATTTTTCTTCCATTCGGCTTGGAGAAGACATGTAAGTTCTTTCAGTGATTTTCCACGTTTGCTGTACCCCTTAATTCAGCTATCCAACTCGTCTCAGAGGTTTCCTATAGGATTCAAGTAAAGACTCTCAGCAGGCTTTGTCCAGTCGATGGATCCATTGTCATCATACCATTCCATGGTGTACCTCACAGCATGACAAATGACATAGTCCTCCTAGAAGTATCAATGACCCAACCTATAAAATTGCCATAGCCAAGAAAGCCCATTTTTATCTAGAAAAGTGGAAGAGGAGTCGGCGTTAAGCTTACTATGAATTGTGATCAAGGATCTCAGTCCATATCACAAGAGACATCCCCAGACCATAATTTAACTTCCGCCAAACTTTACTGTAGGCCCAATGCATCTAGGCAAAAGGCGTTCTCCAGACTTATGCCAAACCCAGACTCTGCCATCCGACTGATAGAGATTGAACCTTGATTCATCAATCCAGAGAACCTGTTTCTACTCATCATGGAAGTGTCTTGCACCATCTCAACTGAGTAACATGGTTGGAGTTTGTAATCAAAGGCTTATGGGTGACAGCACGACTTTAGAAACTAAGCAAATGTGTTTTCTTGCGGATGGTATTTATCGAAACAACTGTCCTGGATGCTTGTTAAAGTTACCGTAATATGTGGGCTATCGTTTTGGTGTGGCCTTTCCGAATTTCTTTGGACAGCACTCGTCGGTCTCTATCTCTTATTTTCGGTGTCTACTGGGTCAAAGAACATTCCGACAATCATTACTCACCTTCGACTTTTTAATCGCAAAAGCCATTGTCGATTTTGGAATGTTTATCTCACTGGATATGTCCCTTAAGTATAGGCCATTTTTATGATATCCGACAATTGCGACCTTCGGAAATCAGACAGCTCTCAATTTCGTGGCATCTTGCAGGCGACTAATGTCAATACTGTTTCGTACACGATATTTAAGTACAGAAGGAGTGATGTAAATCAGAACAACAGATATCCTCATTTACATGAATGTCCAAATACTACTTATTGGTAGATGGCGTATATATACCGGGTGTCCATAATTATATAAACTTGAAATTTGTAAGCACCCTGCAGCAAAAACTATACTGTTGAATTGCATGAAAATTGGGTAATGGTAAAATGAACTGATTGGAATTTTATCGAGTGAAGAAAAAACAATTAGTTTCTAAAACTACCCCTAGGTGGTGTATCACAGCTTTATTGAAAACATATAAATAATCTACAAAAGTTTACAAAACATGCTCGATATGCTGTCGACTGCTATCTGCTACCATCTGGAAGAGTAAAATCACATGTTCGACTGTTGAAAGCAACATTAACTGGGGAATGTTACGCACAATGCGTTCTATGCCTTCTTTAAGGTCGGATGGCGATGGGATTGGATGGATCACAGTACACCCTGAACTTGAAGTATCCCCACAGCCAAAAGTCGAAAGGATTCTAATCGGGGACCTAGGAGGCCAATATGTAGGAAAATGCTGGCTGGAGATTCTGTCGTCATTGAAATGGCAGCGGAGCACTTGTTTCTCACAACCGGCGTTGTGTGGTTTTATCAAATCGCTTTGCCTGAAGAGCCGGAATAACGGATTGCTCAATGTTTATGACATTTTCATATGGTAATACTTTACATTTCACAAAGCCATCTAGTGGTGGTTTTTGAAATTCATTGGTTTTTATCCCCTCGAGAAAATTCCCATCATTTCTCTCTCATTCTGCCATTACCCAATTTTCATACAGTTCTACTGCAAACTGCTCGAAAATTTCAAGTTTAATTATGGACACCTGGTGGTTCAGAATTACAAAGTCCACCCAAATAGACTTCGTGTTGCGTCAAAGTGTGACTTTAATAAAAATCAATCACTCAATAAATCTTGTCTCAAAATTCATTTTAAAAATTATGCTACTGCATTAGCTTTAGGGTAATTTTAATTGAATCATCTTTAATCGAATTCAATAGCCATTGGGTTGCTTCAGAGTGCGCGAGGTTAATAAACAATAAATAAATCAAATTTAGTACTGAAAAAGAAATATAAAAAAAATTTTTTAATCAATTCCTACTTAGATCAACACAGAAAAATTTTATTTTAGCTACTTTTTATTAAAAAGTTACAATTAATATTAAATATGTATATACATAGGACAGAATCACAACATTAAGTGGTAATTAATTTTTATTAATTATCATTAAAGTATCGTATTGTCATCCAAAACAATCGTGTATACAAAATTCCACTTCAACTGAATGCTTTAAAAAGTGTGAAAAAAATATTTTAAAGTTTTGACCCAAGTCGCTAAAAATGAAACCAACATGGTTGTATCTGCAATTCTTTAAATAATTAGTTTCAGTCAATTAGTTTTAATTCATTATAATTAAATTATCGTATTTTTACCCAAAACAATAGTGTATAGAAAATTTCAGCTCAAATGAGAGCTTTAAAATGTGAAAAAAAATATATATTTTTTCAAGTTTTGACACAAGTCGCCAAAAAATGATGCCAACGTGGCTGTATTTGTAATTCTTTGAATAATTAGTTTTTAATCAATTAATTTTTATTAATTATAATTAAATTACTGTATTGTCATCCAAAATAATCATGTATATAAAATTTCAGCTCAATTGAGCGCTTTAAAATGTATTTTATTAACGATTGAAAATTCCACGAAGATAAATAAATAGAGAGTGAGTTAATAGTAGGAATTGAAAAAGAGAAGAAAAAAATCATGATAATTTCTGAAGTTATTTTTACATGACATGTGAAAAATGCAAAGCATTTCAAAATAGAACTGACGAGTAAAGCTTGAATTTAAACGCGAATAGTTATTCTAAATCAAATACATTGATAGCAAGTAAAAATCAATATTGTTGACGGAGTTGTGCTTCGGCAGTAGATTTCAGAATTTCGCTTCGTACCTGAAGCATCCATCAACCTGACTTGTCCTTTTATTAAAAAATAAACATAAATATCTGTTTAAACTGCTGAGCAACTGGCTTTGAAATCAAGATATTCTAAGACACTGGCAGGGCTCTGTAAATATTTGACTTCTACTGATTGGTTTCTTTTGTGATCAGTTCTTGACAGTTTCTCTGAAGAATCGTTTAGAAGGTAAAATAGTTTTCTTTTATTAAAAGAATTTTTTCTGAGATATTTTACTCTGCTTCTATATTAAAAATATTAAGCGAGCGAAACAGCTTATGCTAGTTTGACACATTTTGATACTCAATCCAGGGATTTTATATGGTGTACAGAGTATTAAAATATACTTTATGAAAAATTATGTGAAAATGATGAAGGACTTATTTCTTGGTCTGATTTCTATGCTTTTTGACTTGTTCATTAAAAAAAAAAAATTGTTGATTTTTTCCTCAAATGAAATTAATCAAAGATTTTTGTAATTATGAAAAGTATTAAACTTTTCGAATTGGAAAACTAGGAATATTTCAGATATGTAGAATAGAAAAGTTTTAAGAATGCAGAGACCCCTCCCTCCATTTTGATATGTTCAACAACCACTATTGGTGAACCAAACCCCCATCATTGAAAAGAACACGACCCCATTCTTGCCGTGTCCACAATTGATGTTTTCGGCTCCACTTTAAGGTATCCGACTACGTTCGGAACCGTTATTTTGCAAAAGCGTATAAATGGATTATATTTATGATATTCAGAGTCACTTAGATTAGAAAATGTATTTAAAATTGCTTTAAGAATATTATCACAATAAAAAAATTATTTAAGTACTATATTTTGACAAAACATGAACATAGAATGACCCATTTTCAAAACATTCTCCTTTTTATGAAAAAAAAGATTCTATTATAATAATATTTGGTTTATAGCCGACCTCTGTACAGAGGCTGAACCAGATTTTTTGGATATATAAATTGATGGGGTTTTTTGCACATTTTATTACAACAGATGAGAGAAATTTTAAGAAAAAAAACGCCGATAAAATTATTTTAATTGGTGGTAATTCTGAAACTAATGTGGATTTTTCAAAAAAACCCTAGTTCAAACTCTCTGGAGAAGTCTTTACTTTATATAAGCACACACACAAAAAATTTTATTATTATAGAAGCATTTTTTAAAAGGAGAACGTTTTTTAAAAAAATTTTTCTAAGTTAATTTTTTTAAATATTGTATTTAAATAAAAAAATTTTTCATAATGTCCTTAAAACAACTTTATACATGTATTCTAATGTAAGTGACACTAAATATCATAAAAATTATTAATTTATGCGCTTCTTTTAAAATCATGGTTCCGAAAGTAGTCGGATACCTTAACCGCCATTTCCAGATGGATGTCTTTAAATGGGCAACATGCAACTAGGCGCCGAGCGTAAAGGCCATTTTCTGCTAAGCGTTTGTATACTATCTGCATGGACATTTTTCTTCTAACACAGGAGCAAGGTCACGAATAAGTTGAGAAGCCGTTGTCTACTTATGCCATCGTGCGTTTAATACGAGTGACCTGTAGATGTCTTTTTCCTTTTCGCCTTCCGACCTTCCTTGACAGTACCGCGTTTGGAATTGATTTTCGCCGGGGAAGGCCCACAGTACCATTTTAACCATCGAGGATTTCCGCGGCTCAAGTCTCGGCCAAAGGCTCTTATTTCAAAAAAATATTAAATCAGGGGTGTCCATAAAGGGGGCCCCGGGGATGTGGCCCGTCAGTACTGTTGGGGCCCGGACTTTTTTTTTAAAAAAATTTAAAAAAGGTTTTTTAAAAGTTTTTCATTTTGAAATTTTTTTTTGGGGAAACACAAACACACACACAATATATATATATATATAATATATATATATATATATAAGTATTTTTGTTTAAAAATAAAATTTTTTTGATAATAAAATGCCCTTTTAGATTAAAAATAGATTTATTTTTTTTTCAAACAGTTTTTGATTTTTCTATAATAAATTATTTTTTTAAAAAATTTCAATTACATTATCATACCCTTTTACTATGGAGGTACATGATTCTCTGTGTTGCGCTTTCATTTCTTTCCTTTTTCCGTTTGGAGTGTCCAAAAAGCAGGAGGCAATCAGAGATGTTTTTTAAAGTTAAAAAAAAATATATTCAGGACAGTAAAGATAAAGGGCAACGTATACTTAATCGTTTGTGTGTGTGTGTGAATGACAGCACTATCAAATTTCATCTATGAGTAATGTAAGATTGATTCAAAAGGAACACTGTAATTTTCTAGAAAATGGCAACTATTATTTTTTAAACATTATTTGATAATTGCATCATTATATTATAAAAACATTATTATATTATCTATGCCTGTAAAATGAAAAAAAATAAAAAAACAATAATAATTCTTTTTCTTTTTTAAAATTTTTCACTCAATAAATGTTTTTTTTTTCCCAAATCTGATAAAAAAGGTACATATTTTTTATTTGGGGGCCCGCGAAAAAATAAAGCTTCTCTGAAGGGGCCCCGGTCATTTGGGTTGGACCCCCCTGATCAAAAATGATTGAAAAAAATCATTCAAACCCGCAAACAGATTAATCTGTTTTTTTTTTAATGCAACTTTCCCTTAAAATTATAGGTGAAAATACCTGATTCCTAAATGGTCTCAGTCCTACAAAAAGTAAAAACCCTAAAAAAACCCTTTTTTTTTTTTTAAAAATTAAAAATTGGTTTTTAAATGTTATCTTTTCCCTTTTTCAAAAATATAAAATACAAATTTTTCAATTTTACGGGTAGAAAATTTAATTTTATGTCAAAAACCATTTTTTGGCCCTTTTAATTATTGGTTTGGGGGAAATTTTTTTTTAAAGCTTTAAAAAAATAGGGGTGTTTTTTTAATATTTCCGATTACAGTTTATTCATATATATGAAACATAACATAATGTACATAAACAATCTTTATTAAACTGTTCCCCAAGAAAAAGATAAATATTTTGCAATTTTTTAAACTCTTTTAAAAAAATTTCCCAAAACCCTCAGGGGGTAAGCAAAAAGAAAACTTCTTTTTATTCGATCCCGGACGGGATTCTGAAGATAAACCCAGAAAATTCCAAGGATTAAGTAATTTCAGAAGAAGAACATATAGCACCTTACTGAACAATCCAATCGAATCGAATTAAAAGCAATCATTTAAAGATGCTTATGAAAAAGAAATGAACTTCAACAAAATAAATGTGTAACCATTGGCCACTGTGAATATTTCATCATCTTCCAAATACAGCAGGAATTAATGCTTCAATAGCTCATTAAATTTTGTTTTTTTCCCAAATTTTTAAAAAGGGCAAAATTTTCCCGGGTAAGGGGAATTGGGAAACTTATACAAAACTTAGGGGATACAAGATCCGAGCTTTTGGGAAACTTGGCGAAAAAACCAAAAAAGATGCCTTACTGACTCAGAAAATTGCAAAATAATCCATTAGAAAAGGGTCAGGATGTACACACAAATTTCAAATTTTCATCATAGAGATTACGCCTTGGAGCTTTCGCCAACGTGTTTTTAGAATGTAATCCTACCCCCATAAGAAAGACCTTCATACACTACTAGATAATCACTATGTGTCCTCAGGGGAATAATCTAAAAACTGTTTTTGCATTCGTTGTAAAATATATATATATATATATATATTAGCTTTAAGCTTTTGCTCACTCAGCTTGAATGTTTTGAAAATAGACTAAAATAATTTTTTCTCTAAATCCTGCTTTTTTTCTCATTGGTTACAAAATAAACTTATTACTAATAAGTATGTTTTATCTGTGTTTCATGAAAAAATGTAAAATCACATATTTTAAATAGAAAAAGTTGTAGGTTAACTTCAACATCAATATTAGTCTCATATGCTTGTAATAAAAATTTCATAATTTTGCTTATTTAATTGAATAAAAACCTTATACTTTAAAAAAATATGTGAAAATTATTATTAAGAAAGTTCATAATGAAATAAGCGAGTTAAAAGTTTGGGGAGTTCTCAAAACCCTGCGAGTAACGATTAATCAAAACAGGCGCAAGTAATCCTGGCTAAGGAACGTTCTAACTTGTTCAAAATATTGCCTGTTAATCTCTGGAATAAATATTGATGAAAGAGTGTATAAATAATGAATTCGCAATTAATCTACAGTTTAGCAAAATTACACATTGACGAAGCGCTATGGTTTTATATAGTATTTACTTTTTAAGAGCAAAAATTAAGGTAATTACTTCCTCAATAATTACACTTATGTTATTTTAGTATATATTAAAGTTATTTTCGTTTCTGAAAACTTTATATTTAAATATTCCTCAATGCATCAAAATTTTTGATTTTCAAATTAATATGATAGTTAGAAATTGATTTGAGAGGAAAAAGATCTATAGCAATTACACAATCAAGTGAATTTAATTTTTTTTTAATTTGGCGCTGAAATCTCATGATGCTTATTTATTTCTTAGTACATTCTAAATTTCTATAAGATTAAAACTGCTTTGCGAGTAATAGCACTTTTTTTATCATTTTCGAGAGCTGAAGCTTTGTAAAAATTTCTTTGTAAACTATTTGTAATTTTAAATTCTAATATTACAATAATTTATTTTACAGGTTGTCCGTACTTAAAGTATCCAAAAGTTATGGCTTATTATTACTGAACTACCCCTCTGAATGCAATAAACTGTTCATCTGTGGATTGTTTGATTGATTGAATATTAACGTCGCACTGTTCAGCTAAACGAGGGCTTCTGACGACGGACCACGTAATTTTGAACCATGGTCAAGTGACGTGGACGACACCTGAGCTGGCACCCCCTCTCCTAACTACCACACCACACCAACGGGAGGACGTTTCAGCTCTCGATAGATTTAGCATGCATCGCTGCCCTACACGGTGGGTCTTTAGTGGCACTGGGCTCGAACTCGTGACAAGGCAGGTCACGATCCGATACCTATACCACTTGGCAACCGCGGCCACATCAGTGGATTGGAAAACACTCCGAAATTTTTGGGGTCTAGTCCGGTCGGTTGCACGTGCGCGCATTATTCGGCAATCGCACACGTTAAATTTTTTGCACCGACATCATTAATAAAGATGTGGACACCACAGTAAAGGGTGCACTGCGTAATTTGGTTGACGGAATTTAAATCAGTCACGCGTGTACTGCGACGTATTCGAACAGAATAGAATGTCGACCCTCCAACATCAAAATATATCAACCAATAGGGAAGAACTTTAAAGGAGACGGGAACTTTGGTATCTCAAACTGGCAAGTAGCCTTAAGTTTTCGTGATAGAAGACACTGTTGATCGTATGCGTGATTCATTTTGTAGGAATCCTGATAAGTCCATTAGGCAAGCCAGTAACGACATTCATTCCATTCTGCTCGAATACGCCGCAGTACACGTTGTTGTGAATTATAAGGACCAGCTGATCTGAGTGGGTGGAGCGTAGCTGTCACCCCGTTCTGACCCCACGTGGTCTATCTTGACGAAAACCATATGAAACGGATTCTGCCACAGTGTTAATCTTGAACTTGACTTCAGCGTTACTAGGTGCTGTTGTTTATCTAGGATATTTAGCGGAATTTTGATCTTGGCTTCGGCGTTACTAGAGTGCGGTTGTTTACTCAAATATTTTATTTCTTTATTTTCAGTCTAATATTTTATCTTGGTAATTTAATTTTTAAAGATTACTAAGTTTTGTTTTATTGAAGTGAATAACACCACACACGCATCAGCAGTATCAGTATTATTACAATAATCATTTTTACACACGCGTGGCTGATTTAAATTCCGTTAACCAAAGTACGCACTGCACCTTTTGCTGCGGCATCCACATCTATACTCATGAAGTTGGTGTAAAAAGTTTATCGTCTGCGATTGCTGAATAACGCGCGCACGTGCGACCGATCAGACTAGACCCAAAAAATTTCGGAGTGTTTTCCAATTCAGGAATGAACAGTTTATTGCTTTCTGATACATAGTTCCGTAATAATAAGCTATTACTTTTGGATACTTTAAGTCTGGACGCCCTGTATAATGTGTATGAAAATTACTTCAAGTTGAATGTTTTCAATAGGTAAAACAAAAGTCTATGGAACAGGAAAATATCGTTTGGATTGAGTTAATAAATTACAACTTCATTGTCTGATTAAAGCAAAAAACACTTGTTTCGTATTACACAATATATAAATATATGTAGTTCTATTTAAACTTCTTTTCTTTATTTTGAACTAAATTTAACTGACTTTTTAAATTATACAGTCGTTAGAGATATTGCTTAGGTTAAAAGTTTTCTTCCGTATTATTATCGTTTGTTCTAATTCAACAATTTATGACCTAATTTATATTCATTTATTTGATGATATAATATCGCATGTTGTGAAGGTTACGTTGCTTAAGTTGGCATCTTTTTTAATTGTTCTAGATATGTTTCCTTAAGTCGGCGAAAAGAATTGTGTAACGCCTAATCTCGACGCTGGTTGAACTTAACAAATAATTAATTTTGGTGAACTTAAGAAATATTGTCATTCATTTCGAGATATTTTGGATTATTTGGCGTGGAATACACTTTGGCTACTATTAATCACAATACTCTCGATCTAGCGAAACGGATGAACATTTTACAGTAGCCGATCACGTTATCATTTCCAAAGAATTGCAGCAATTACCTCTGACAGATTCCCTTTTGAGCAATTGAGATAGATTTTGAAGAGTAAACAAAATCTTTTTTTACATGGAACAACAACAAAGAACAGCATTTACAATCTGTCACTTTCTAGCAGTCAGTGAAGTCCGAAAACAAAAAATGTTTTATGAGGCATTTTCAATAGCACATTGGGGGATTTTTTTTATTTAAACTTATCGGAATAAATTTAGATAAATATTTCATCGTCAATTAATATTTTCACCATAAAAACACAAGCATCTTTGTTGAAAAGGAGGATGTGAAGTGCTTGTATGTCATTAAGAACACCAATAAGGTAAGCCTCTCTTTTTTATATATAAAGTGATGAATAGACAAAGTTATGTATATACAAAGTTTTGAATTGAATATTTCCATGTTTGGCATTATGAGGAATATTTCGGTATTCACTGAAAATGAAATTCTATTTAGGTGCAGCAGATAAAGTAAATATCTCGTTCTGTACTTATTTAGCATGGAATATATTTAGGGGAAGGTCAACTAATTAAAACGTCTCACCAAACATGTGACTGAAATTTTATTTCAAGTTTCGTTCCAGTCAAGTTCTTAGAATCAATCAAATATTTAAGTAGCCTTATTTTAAAACAAGACTTAATTTTATCAATTTGCAAGATCCAAACTTTTGCGAAAATTTTGAAACAGTACAGAGAAATATGGTGAATTCTAAAATATTTTTATCGAAAAGCAACAGGGCATCATGTTTATTTCAGTTTTATATAATCTCGTATGTCTGTCTCGTATATAACTAATATCTAGAGTTAATTTCCTAGACATGAAGAAAAGAATCATCAAGTTTAAATACATTTATAATTTTTATTTGTGTTATTTTGGTTTAATAAAGCGCGTTTTATATTTTAATTATACATTGAAATTTAAGGTACTTAGTTGTTTTCCGTCGACCAATGACGCCAAATAAAAAGGAGTCACCAAATGCCGCAATATGTAGCCAATAATGAAAACCGTTCTCCCACGCATTCAAACACAGTAATAATAACAATGACAACGTGGGGCGACATTTTTTGGAGATGACTTTTAGTCTTTCGAAATTGATCGACGATGTAATACGCAAGTACCAAAGTTAATATTCACCATCAAAAGTTATTTCTTAACCACCAATGAATTGTAACTGACCACTTTTCTGATGCATGCTTTCACCAGTAATGAACTTTAAAAAATGTGTTACACGATAAATTTCTCTTACAGTTCGTATTAAGTTAAAGTAAAATTTATAAGAAATTAAGCAGTTCTTTATGAATCCATTGGTCAAAAGTAGGACTTTATACTTCTTCAAGAATTCAAGAAATAATTTAAATGCAATCAAATTATTAAATATTTTACTACATTTGTGAAGTTGCTATGTTTACATTAAGAACTGTCTCTTTGTAATTTGATGCATTTCTTAGCAGATTTTTAATGAAACTAATTTTCTATTTTAAATGTTTGTATAATACAGCAGACTTGGTGAAAAGTATTTGCCTATGCAGCTAGTACAGTCACCTTAAAACGAAAACATAATAATAGTGGGTTGCCGTGTCGCCGTTGCCATGCCGTTATTTTACCATAAAATTTCTTTTTATAAATTGTCGTGTGGGGGGTGAAAAAAAAGGTTTGTGTTTTCAAGATGATGCAATCTTGCATCACCTGCGCATACAAACCAATCAGACTAATCATATGATTTTAATAGTTTCCGGGTGGGATCATGACTATAAATAGACAAGATTTCTGGAGCGAACAAAGGCTGCTTTTGTGAACGTCATGTAAACCGTACGTGTTAGTGCCTTGCTTTGTGAGATGCTACTTGTTTTATGTTTACGAGTGTTTTATTTAGTGACTAAATAAATGGGAATTTAAAAGTACCAACTCTATTCATCCTCAAGAACTGCAAATAATTTATTCTAGTCAACAAAATGTCATATTACAAAAAAATTCTTAAGATATATATATATATATACAGTGTAGGAATAAAAAAAGTAATTCAAGAAAATATCGTACTAAAAAAAGATTGGTGAAGCAAATAAAAAATATAAAAAAAGAGAGTCATTGGACTGAAATGGATCACTATTACGATTTCTGTCACTGATTTAGGACAGTGAAATAGGGTTAAGTAGTACTTTCAGAGTCCCAACCATCCCCTTCAGCAGAAGTTTTTGACTTAATAGAAAGACAGATCCCTATTAAAAATTAGGCCTTTATTTACACGTGGGATGAGAACAAAACAATTAAATAAAAAATGAATGAATATTGAAAATAGGATTTTCCAAAAGAGAAATAATTACAAAAAGAAAATTTCAAAAAGAGTTAATACAAGAAAAACAATGCAAAAAACTTAACTATATTTGTTCTAATCAATAAATTTACAAGACTATATGACCACTACTACAAGCTCACGACATGATAAGACGTGTTTTATGCAAAGAATTAAAAAACTAGATAGATAGTTTTTGTAACTAAACAAAGCGTAAGGTAGATTAAAAATAAAGTAAAAATAAAATAAAGAATTTTTTTAAAGGCTAAAATAATTTTGAAATAAATTTAAAAATTAATTTAAATAGATAATTGTAATCAATTCAATATTGACAGAACTTTTTATAATTTTTATGTTTAAATTCATTGTCAGAGACTAAATCATTATATTTTTTTATAAAATTTAGAATAATAATTCTAAAAATAGACGCGTGTAGGTTGCTACACCAGCATGGCATTTTATAATGTTGAATTCAAAAGAGTCTTTTTATCAAAAGTATTACTTATTAGCAAATTATTTTAACGTTTAATTGAAAGTTCAAAAAGTTTGTTGACTCATTATTGTAATTGGTTTTTAACAAGTCAAGGTATCCAACTACCCTAAAATCATGATTTTTTAAAAATTGACATTTTTTATGATTTGATTTTATAGGTCATTTTAATAGCTTTATAAAAATACCAAGTGTTTTATTTTCCATTCACCAAAACAAAAACTACAAGTGTTTTAATAAAAACAGATGCCATAATTTTACATAAGTTGTCAAACTTTAAAATGCGTTTTACTCGAAATGTGTTTTTTTCAAAAAGCTCAAACGGCGATTGCTCAAAAATTTTTTAATATTTTTGCCGAATTTTTTTGTGTATGTTCTGTATAACAGTAAACGTGTTTTAAGCCTCGCATTTATCATTGTTTTATTACAAAATTTACAGTTCTTTTTGTGAATATAATCACTGTTTTTTTAAGCAACTTCATATAATAACTAAGATAAAGCACTCTAGTTTTTGTAAAAATTAAAATATCTCTTATCCTGAAGGTCATTTCAAAAATAAATAGCTAAAGAATACATCAAAATTGAAAAATTGAGAATTTGTTCATTTACTATTTGTACAGAGCAAGCCCCATTTGTGTAATTTTTTGTCAATTTTTGACCATTTTTTCCCATTTTAGTAGTAATAATTTACTTTTCTCTTCTTAATTTTAGCCTCGTTTCCTTAAAATGTGCTAAATAAATCTAAAAACCACAAAAAAATCTCCATATCCATTTTTTTTTTATAAAAAAAAGTTGTCCCAAGTAGTCGGATACCTTAAAAAATATTGTAGATAATAATCAAAACTAGGAACATAATCTATACTTTATTGCTAAAAATGATTAAGTCATCTATGTATATATATATTTATATATTGGAAAATGCACAATGAAACGAGGAATGATATGACACAGATACTTTCTATTTTATTCAGTTTATTTGCACCATACACAAGACGGCTATCGCGAAAATGTGATTCGAAGTCTCTTGCCCTTAAACTGCTTCTTTTATCGATCGTTACAACAGGACTTGTTGACATCGTTTGGTAATTTTGTGTCTTTTCATTGCTCTACGACCCAGCCACTACGTTATTTCACGGTTCTGAATAAAATTCGAAACAGGAAAGAAATAATTCGAATGTGCGACTGCTTAGTTTTTTGGAGTTTCGAATTGCTAAGGAAGCGAAAATGTGTTCTTTTGTTGTTCCTTAAGGCAATAACAGATTGCGATGAGCAAGAGAACGAAATTTCTTTCTTATATTAGATACCGAGTAGATTCCTTTTGCTTTATTTCTTTAAAGTTCAGGTGATAATAAACAACTAGGATTTTTCTAAAAGTCTTGAAGGTCTTCTGTGAAGCTATTGTAAACAAGTTAGAGAGATCATAAAATAGGAATATTAATTCTTGCTTGTAATATATGGTTATAATATTGTGAAATAACATGGATGTTTTTTTTATACTTTTTAATTACAAAATAAGAGCTTGAGTTATTCTAAAGCACAAATTGAAGAATCTTTGAATTCAATTAACAATTTTCGAGAAACGAAGATTAGTTTAAACTTTCTTTTAAAATCAAAATATTTATTTTTAAAATGTATTTACTCGAATATAACCCGCACTTTTTTTGCCAATGTTAATGCTACTAAAAATTGAATGCGGTTTAAAAACGAAGGTAAAAAAATTGTTGGATGGAGCAATTAGAGCTATTACAGGTTTACGTGTTTATTTAAAAGTTTATAATACTGGTACAATAACTAGTTATTCACTTCTTATTAGCTATCATTTTAAATTTATTTTAATTTCGTAACATTGGCTATCTCTCTCCCTCTCAACAAACCATTTTAAATTATTTTTTAATTTTTTACAAAAAATTGTTGAGAATTTGAGGTGCGGCTTAGATTGGAATAAATACGTTATGAATCGATACTAACAGTGAAATATCTCAGGTCAAATTCTTTTTTAATTAGCTACTTTGAAAAACTTTTTTTCCACAACTTAAAACAAAAACAAACAAATAAAAATCTTCTTTTCATTATTTTAAATTTAAAAATAAAAATCTTAGAATGAAAATCTTGTGCTTTGAGGGAGGGGGTCTTTGATTAAATTTAAATTATATTTTTCAAAGAAACTGTGTATATATAATACGTTAAAGTGTCCGTAGTAGCCAACTGGTCACGATCGCGAACTCGTTGCTTGTGTTGCCAGTCGTAACTTGAGTCCTGAAAATCCTCCATGTAGAGGGTCCGAAACAAGCTAAATCTGCCAAGGCTCTGTCTTTATGTTGGCGTGGTTTGCAAGTCTGGGGCGTGAGGTGTCAAATCAGATGTTGTCGTAATTGTAAAAGGTTCTCAGCCCCTTGACAACCGTTAACAATTACGAAGCCCATCACCATTAATGCTAGTGTAACAACGAAAGGCTTCTTTAATAAAACAATCAATCAAATGCAGTATTAAAGAATCAAGCCAAACGCTAATAATACAACATCCCTTTTTTTTAAGAAACTCAGTGATTTTTTTTATCTTTAATATTCCAGATATTTCAGTCTCTAAAGCATAATTTCTTAATAGTCGACTCTCGCTAATTCAAACCTTCAATAATACGAACCTCTCACGAATTCGAAGTATGTGATCAGTCCCTAGAAAATCTCTTGATATTTTGGACTGAAACACGCTTTTGGGTACACCCCACGGTTTGAAGTAAAATATGTGGCTGGCCAGACTACAACACGCGATATAATTCGAAGTTATAAAACCCTCGACAATTCAAACACCCACTATCATGTAGAATCCTGTAGCAAACAAGTTGAAGCTACTGCAGGAGTAACGAAGGTTTACCCCCTGAAAATTCAGGTTTTGGGCCCCAAGTCGGATCTGCAAAGGGCATCAGTCAGATTTTGGCCTCCTAGAAATTCTCACACAACCCTAATTATCCTATTAATCCTAATTATAATCTCAAGCAATCATCATTTCATAAACAATAGTTTGCAAGGAATGCCTCACTGTATAAGGGTAAATTTTTTCAAATGGATTTATAAGTTATATATTATTGATAAATGTATTTTCATAATGGAATTTCAATTCGGGTATTTAAGTGCAATTAATAGTAAAGTAAGTGATAAAAAAATACGATAAAAGATATATATATATATATATATATATATATATGCTAATGGTTACATCAAAAATATCAACAATTAGTTCATTATTTTAAACCAAATTTTAAGAAAACGAGTTGAAGACGAATCAAATAATAGCGAGTTACAAATGCATAGATTTATTTCTCCTTTAAACGAAGCTTGCGTAACGTATGTGTATTGGTAACTGAAGTAAGATAATATGTGAGGCACTAATTCTAGAGATTAATTTCTAGTAAATGGAAGGTCAATATTTGAGTTTCATAAAGTAGTATCTTTTAGCAAATAGGGTATAACTTAACCGATAAATCTGTCCAATATTTCGCAGGCATTGAATCACATAACGCCTGATTAATATGGTGAATATTTCTATACTAATTTAATGTTTCACGAAATTTATTTCGTTGAAAGTTTGAAGGAACAAACTTAAAGGTAACGTCTCCCGATAAAGTGACCCTGTGAGAGTGGTAACGGAATAGTCATGGTCGCCAACTCGTGGCCAGTGATGCTTCTGTCTCTGTTTATGAATTATAATCATAGAGCAATTAGATCCACCGTGTAGAGATTGCAGTGCGCTTGGAAATCTACGGTAAGGGCATTCAACCGGGTCACGTCGAGCGAAACGCTAGCCAATCAGAGACTTCATTCCGCTCAAACGAACCTCTGTTGATGACGCTCAACCCTGAAGCAGACCCCTGGTGTGAATGCGGCAACGTAATGTTGTGGGGCGTGGGAAGGGAAAATGTGGTGTTAGTTGGTTCATACTCACTTTTGACCGTGTTTCAAAGTTATGAGGTCCGTCGCCAATATGGGCCGGTAGCCTAGTGGTCAAGGTATCGGGTCTTGGGTGGCTTATCACGTTTTTGGACAGTACCACAAAACTTGCCGTGTGGGGCGGCGCGTTTAAATCTGTCGAGAGCTCAAACATCCTCCCGTTGGTGTGGTAGTTAGGCGAGGGAGTGCCAGCTTAGGTATCGTCCTCATCACTTAACTATGGATCAAAATTACGAGATCCGTCGCCAAATGCCCTCGTGTAGCTGAACAGGCCCTTTTATTCACCACCCCCCGTCGCCAATAGCCCTAATAAGGCTTCGATTTGATTCCATTTGATTTTAACTTACGTGGCCCTATGAAGCCACAGGAGGTTAATTTACGATAGAACTTTTCATTTTGAACCATGATAAAGTGACGAGGACGACACCTGAGCTGGCACCCTCTACAAACTACCAGGCTACAACAAAGGGAGGACTTTCAACTTCTCTAATATAATTTCAGAATGTGACTTTAATTAATAATCTCATTCAGTCCCATACACAAATAGTGTGTATTGCTTACAGTTTCTTTTTGACTTCGACAGTGAAATATATACTTTATAATGACCTACCGTAAAATCTGGGGCATAACGTGCACTTTTAACACAAAAAATAAGATCAAAATTTACGGGTGCGCATTATACGTCGGGTATAAAATTAATAGCTTCAAAAGTAAAAAAAAATAGGCATCGAAAAAATTTAGACCTCTACATAGATCGAGGTACCCTTTATTTAAAAGAAATGACATTCCTTATGAACTTTAAGGGTTTAATTTAAATGTGTACTATTTTTTTTTAAAGATTGGGAAAAATGCCCGAAAAAATAACTTCAAAACATAAGTAAAACCAAAAAAAGGAG
>BMAV01013696.1:74925-88612 GCA_019973955.1 Trichonephila inaurata madagascariensis | reverse complement strand
ATGGGAAAGAACCATGGTAAATGACGTGGACGACACCTGCTGGCCCCCCCTTCCTAACTACCACACCCCACCAATGGGAAGACGTTTCAGCTCTCGACAGATTTAACGTGCATCGCTGCCCTACATGGCGGGTCTTTAGTGGTACTGGGCTCGAACTCGCGACAAAGCCAGCCACGATCCGATACATATACCACTCGGCTACCGCGGCCCTCCATCACAGAGGGAACATTGTTGTTCATTTCAATAACCGTCGACAAGAAAGGCAGTTCGATAATCTTGTTCTATTCGCCTTTGTTGTAGTGGTAGAACTGAAATATAATATTACAGGTTGTGTGTGTGTGTGTTTTTTTTAACACGCTTCTATAAGTTTCACTTGTATGTAATGGAATCTTTGAACTCGATTTTTACCCACTTTAAAAGGTCAGATTAATTCGAAAGTTTGAGCACTTGTCAAGGACCGATGACAATACAATACTTTCATAATTTTGTTTCATTGTCCTGATCAGGATCCTCAAAAATAAGGATAATAAGGATTCCGAGATTTGGCGATTAATTCATTATATATATATATATATATATATATATCGTTTCCAGATTTGGCGACTAATTGCATAAACCACTTTCATATTTGGCGACTAATTGCATAAACCACTTTCATATTTGGCGACTAATTGCATAAACCATTTTCGTATTTGGCGACTAATTCCATATGTCATTTTCAGGTTTGGCGACTAATTTCAAATTTAGCGACTAAAAGATTAAGGTGCAACCCTAAAACCACAAAAAGGGAAATAAAAAAAAAGACTCGTGCATGTAAATAATAATAATTTATGTTCTAACTGCTAAATATTTTTTATTTTTATAAAGCAATACGGTTAGAAGTGATGATACGAATTAACATTATAGCAATACGTTTAAAAAGGGATAATACGCGATTGATATTTAATATTTCTTCTTAACACACATTTATTAGTTAAGACCTGTATCTATACAGACGGAATCTTTGAAATATAACGATATTGGACTCATGCGAGGCCCCGTAAGCGGAGAGAATAAATACCCTTCAGACACTTTAATTAATATCCATTGAAGAGCAAAACTAATTCCAGCAGCCACGTAATTCCGGCTCCAAATATCAAACTCAAGGAAAATTCAAACAAAAATAATGATAGTTTTGAAAACTAAAAGACAAGCTTTTATTGTAGTTCGAACTAAAAATGAAAAATAAATTATAGTTTAAAAAAAAACTTAAAAACACGCTTTATGGTTAATTGAACTAAAAAGTAAAAAAAATAATTCGTATTATAAGAATAAAATGATTAACGAGAAAATTAATGTCATTGTGTGGTAAAAGCGTGGGGTGTGCTTTGTACTACATTTTTACACTAACTCAGCCTTTCGGAATAGAACTAGTACGAAATTATAACAGTTAATATAGGTAACCCCAAGCTTTCATCCCAATGACATTAATTTTCTCGTTAATCCTTTTATTCTTGCATTAAGAATTATTTTTTTTACTTTTTAGTTCGATTTACTATAAAAAAGCATGTTTTTTAAATTCTAATTTATTTTAATGAGAACTTTTGTAACCTCGTGCACCACAAATTATCACACGGGAGCTTTCACAGAAGTAAGCGTGAAGCACACATCATAAAGAAGAGAAGGATTACAACACTAACATCCAAGTCTTACCCTGGATTCGAACCCAGACCCTACTGCACCGCAGTCAGCTTCACTAACCACTATACCAGACGGGCAACTAATATTATAGGTTTGAAGGAGGATTTACAAGTTAAATCTAATCGAATTTCAAAATTACTTGACAGTGGTGCAAAATTGTGAAGTTCGTCACCCTCTCGTATCTCTTCAAATGATGATGTTAAAAAATTAGCCCCCATTAAGGAGAGACATACCGAATTCAGTATTTATCCAGAGGTCACTCAAGATATCAAGGTCAAGAGCCAAGGGAAACCCCTAGATATCGTAAACAGTGATCTATAAACTGTTCCACGGAACCTTGGGGTTCCAAAGGCATCATACCAAGGCAAATGGCAAGTTCATCCTAGCCATTAAAGTTGAATATTTTGCTTATATGTATCTTTATTTTTTTTTGTACTACTTTAACTGTTATCCTAATATAATGAAATAATATTAAAACATTTTTTCTTCATATTGTGAATGTTCTTTGCTTAAGAACTCGGGTTCCCTGAAATAATTTTGTACCTAAATAGTTTTCTAATTAAGCAAGTAATATAAAATAAAATTTTAAATCAATTTCTACTTACTCTAGGAAGAAAATCAGGAGTGATATATGTGATATACCGTAACCCTTAATCCTATGTGAATAAGCGCCTGAAATCCTAACCGCTCAACTTTAAGTAAAGTTTCCATGAATAAAAAATTCCACTTTGACTCGCTAAAGTCCGTTCTATAACTACGTTTCTAATTTTGATCCTTACATAAGCTCAGGCGTTGAACTCAGCTTTTTCCCCCTTTCCCCTCCTTAGATTACTAGGCTGCGGTAGCCCAGTGGTCAAGGTATCGGATCATGAAAGGCATGTTATGAGTTTGAGCCCAGTACCACTAAAGACCCACCGTGTAGGGCAGCAATGCACGTTAAATCTGTCGAGAGCTGAAATGTCTTCCCGTTGGTGTGGTGTGGTAGTTAGAATAAAGGGGGTGCCAGCTCAGATGTAGTCCATGTCACTTGACCATGGTTCAAAATTACGTGGTCCGTTGCCAAAAGCCTTCGTGTAGCTGAACAGTGCGACGTTAATATTCACTCACTCATTCACGATTACTAAACCTCCACTATATAACTAGTAACTAATCTGCATATCAGGGTTTTTTCTTGAGAGGGTTGGCTGTGAAATAACTCAATTGATGGCCCCAAAGATTCCCCAAAAGGATTAGTTGAAAGACTCGGTAAAGCCCCGTCATAACCTGTGCTTCATCTTTATCAACTGAAACACGCCTATTTCCTACAACTTCTGGCAAATTCGCCACTATCAACTGAAATTCAGCCACCTGTTCCCTTACTAAAGACTGTCGCTTCCACACCCATTAGTACACCTTCAAATGCATCTAAAATTCCAAAGATTTTAAAAACCAAATAAAAAGAAACAGGAGAAAGGGCTCCAAAGAACAGAAGGCCGAAATCAAAATAAAAATGAAATCTAACAAGCCCAAGAAAAGTTTTGTTCCCTACGCCAGTGCTTTTCACACACACAAACTTTCAATATATACTTGCGACCCAATATTCAATCATAATTTTCCTCGCGCCCCCTCCATACAATAATAATGTATTGAATTCTATAATAACATACTTTGAGCTAAGGATACAATACGACTTTAACCTTTTCAGTGCCCCCTGCATATATATACGTCTCGCTCAACAGGTGTGTTAAATGCCCCGAAAGTATATATACGTTTTTCAAAATACGATTTTTTTTTCTTTTCACTGCTATTTATAAAATTTTTCCCAAGGCTTTGAAATGAAAAGAGATGACATTGGCAGTGTTTGCGAAGAATTTACTTATTTCAGAGTATTTTCTTTTATTTATTCCCTTTATTCTCTCTCAATACATGACATATCCATGCATACGTGCAAAATGGTGGCATTGGGGAGCGAATCGCGTAAATTTAATCGGCAGTTAAGGGACTAATTGTAAATCATACAAATTATCAAGCGTTAATTTTTGCATATAATTTTATATATGATAAGCCCTTGGGTCAATGATAGTTATAAAACTTGTTTTTAATTTAGTATTGTTACATTAATTATAAAATACATTGTGTAGTACTAATACATTTATAAGAGTTATATCAGTGTAAATGTGTTTTTTTAGTTCTTTATTGTTAGAATATATTTTAGTTTACTTTTTCAATAAATTATTAATTTTTTATAAAAATAATCTTTTGTTTTCGACTTTTCAATAGGCTCGCGCCCCCCTCCGAATGTTATCACGCCTTTTAGGGGCGCGCGCCCCACATTTTGTGTGAGAAACGCTGCACTACACATCAGAAGACGAAAAATTAATGGATGACGTATACGGACTGCACATATCATGAACCCTACCAGAAATCGAAGAAATTAATTTAAATGTTATGTTTTAAATTTTTAAAATGTCTCTTTCACAACGAAATTGGATGGGAATGTGATTTTCGATAGGTCCTGTTTTAAATTTCCCTTTATTCGTAAGAATTTTTAAATATTACACTGTAGAAACTATATGCATATAAACTACAAAATGATTTTAAAGAATTTCACTTTTTAATTATTCACATCATATTATATTAATCTCATACTTACAATCCGTTTTAAAAATTTTAACACTTTTTAAAACAAATATTTGGCGCACAGCTTAGCCAGAATTGGCTCTTGCGCCATAAAATTCCATATTAACTCACTCACTCGACAGTTTTCGTGAAAAAAAGATGCAAGCATATTTCAACTACTAAATATGATAGATGAGTAAGTGACACTTAAAGCACAAATTAATATTACTAAATTACGTTAATATTATGTAAATATTATTTAATGGCAAATACAGTACTTTTCTTTGATTGTTTTTACACAAAGTACCTATAACACGTTGATCTACTATAAATATTTTGATATATTTTTCTAAGCACGGAAAATGGTTCCTCCAAAAGACTTTGTAGTTTTAAAGGTTCCGCTAGTTTAAAAGTTTGCTCAAAACTAACTTCACAAAAATGTTCCTTTGGTTAGTTTTTACTATCCGAGAGACTCATTTGAGGTTAGTTAGTTGGAGTTACATTTACGTCAGCCGCCCATCCGGTATAGTGTGAAAGTAACACTGACTGCTGTGCCGTAGGGCCTGGGTTCGAATCTCAGAGAAGGCATGGATGTTTGTAAATGTATAGTGTCTTTACGACATGGGGCTATTCTAAATAGCTGTTGAACCGCAAGTTCTCTAGTGAGATGAGGGGAAGGGGAAGAGAGGTGGGAAGCCTCTGAACACCCCCAGGGTGTTCTCCCTCTAAATTAAGGTGGAACCGATCCAAATCGTACTGACACCTGCATGGTGCTAAAAGCTATGGCTACAGACAGGCGTACTACTAGACCCTCACCATGATGAATTTCGTGGGCCTTGATCTGATGTTACTTTCGAAAAGGTGGCATAAGTAACACAAACAACAACATTTACGTCCCACTATAAAGCTACATTGGGGCTATTGGTGACGGACCTTGTAATTTTGAACCATGTTCAAGTGACAAGAACACTTGATCCTAATCTCCTTTTCTAACTTCCACACACCATCAACGGGAGTACGTTTGAGCCTCGACATATTTAGCGAGTATTGGCCCCCTCTGCAAAGCGGATCTTCAGCAGTACTAGGCTCGAACTCATGACCTTGACCACTAGGCTACGGGTCCATGACCTGCCACTAGGCCAAAATAAACGAATTTCCATAACATTTTTTTTATCCTTACGAATTACATTAAATAGTTGGATCCTCAAAATAACGTTAAGGAATAAGCAAATAGAGAAAAAACAGCAACAACAAAGAAATGGATATGATCCAATTATAAACCGAAACCAATTTCTAGCATTGTGAGAATATAAACAGGCAATCATTAAAAATAAATAAATAAATGCACATCAGTACAAATATATACACCAAACTTTTTTTACACGATTTTAAAATAACACGGTACAGGAATTTTTTGTTCTAACACGAATTTTAAAAAAATTGGGTCTCGTACCTTTTGGGTGAGGATGACTTGAACAAGTTTATGATAAGAAAGAAGTCGATACTGGGGAGTGAGTGAGTGAATACTAATGTCACACTGTTCAGCTACATGAGGGCTTTTGGTGACGGATCACATAATTTTGAACCATGGTCAAGTGACGTGGACGTAATTTGTTGATACTGGCGAAGTGGAAGGTGAAGTTCAGCTATTAACTGATTTAATTCGAAACTTGAAATTTGCTACAAGTATGGAACAGCATTTTATTACTCATGATCCTGACATAGAGCGTGCATTGAAATTTCTACGCAATCTTGTGTAGCAGGATATCAAGAATTGTATAATCAACTTGAGGATCCAAAAAGACAGCCGCAAAAAGATTTTCTAACAAAAAAAAAAAATAACGTATAGGACGTTAATAAAATTCTTCCTTTGAATCAAAACCAACAGTTGTGCTAAATATATCCGACACATTTACCGATGATAGCATTTTTGATCCAGTTCGTAATACACGTGTACGCGCTTGTTATCAAGTAGCGAGGAATACTCTTGTCAGTAGTTTTATTCCTAGTTTCAATTTGTATTTTTATATATTGTATGTACTCATAAAACTGAATATTTCCTGTACGCTAATTTTATTTATTTTTTGTGATAAAAATGAATTGTTTTTGTTTTATAAGTTACTTGGATTTTATTACTTTTTTACACGGAGTTTCGGGAAAATAATTTAGAGTTTTTTCATCTTATACGATTTTTGAAAATTGTGTGGAACATATCCCCAAATTTACCATATGTCACCTGTATTTTTTTTTTACACGATTTTTTTTGCATTGTTTTCCACAAGGAATGTATCCACCTAGTAACAACTATATATATTTGATCTTTACTCGATATCTAGGAAGCGAAAAGTAATGAGCAACAAAAAGGGCTGCGTAAGAAAAGGGTAAAGATCTCTATCCCTTTGAGAGGTGGTTTGATAATGAAATCACCTATTCATAATTTTCCCATGCATAAGAGTCGGAGCAAATTGATACAAAATATCCTGAAGATGATCTTCCGATGTTAATTTTGTAGTACGGCCTACTGTTAGACATTTTGAGTTTCTCTAACATGACAAATTTTTGACGTTGTGAAAAAGTTATGTATTTTAAGTTTGCGTAAGAGTGAAAGTACAAAAATCAGAAGATATAGCCAGCGTTCGGGTCTTGAATAACTCCTGAAGTATACTTTATCCCAAGTGAAAATTTTAATTTATAGCAGCGTTTCTCAAACTGTGAGGCGCCCCCCCTAGGGAGGCATGACAACCCAGGGGGGGGGGCGAGCACATCGAAAAGTCGAAAATAGAACATTACTTAATAATATCAATTTACTGAAAGGAAACAAAACACATTCGACATAATAAAAAATAAAATAAGCATTTACACTGATATAATATGTTAATAAATGTATCAGTACTGCACATTGTATTTGATATTTAATTTAACAATTACCAGTGACCCCATGGGCTTGTCATATAAAGTTATATAAAAAATCTAATACTTATCTTGATAATTTGTACGGTTCGTAATTAAATTCGTTTTGTAGATTTACGTCAATGTACATTACTGAATTCAATACATTGTAATTCTTTGGATGGGGAGGGGAGGATCGCGAAGAAATTTATGACTGAAATTGGGGTGGCGAGTATTTAAAGTTTGAGAGAACCACTGATTTATAGTATTAAAAACATTTTATTCCTGTTGTGTGTAAAGAAAGATTGTTAATATAAAAATTAATATGTAAAGTTCGCAACTATAGGATACTTATTTGTTAAAAATATGCAACATTTATATAGATTTGGGAGATAACCTGCGCGTCTAGGAATTGCTGTCGAAATGCTTTTTAATTTTTTTAATGTAATATACTGTACTGACTTTATTTTTTTAAAAATATTTATTATAAAAGTTATTTGCGTTTCAACCGTCTCCTACCCATACATTATGTTTAGTAACCGAGATATGTGCTAGCTTTTCTTATACACAAGCTGTCAAAGCCCAAGATCTATTGAAATTATCTGTAGTGACATTTTTCAGGTTCTGCATTTAATTTGTTTTTATGTTTTGTGTTTTTGCCACTCCCATTGAGAAATACTCTTTTCACTTAAATACAATGTTCTGTATGTGTGAATTCCATGTATAGCTGTGGAGAAATCTTGTGTATTTTGCAACCTAAAATCTAGGAGTTGTTTTTGCTACAATTTAGAATTTGACAAACACACATGAACCCCCACACACATGAAAAACAGTACACTTTCCACTAGTAAAGCCATTCAGCATTACAAACCATTGTACCAACGAATATAAAATTTCGTGGACACCGGGATAGAAAACAATCTAATATTCCAATGCAGAGGAAAAGCGTTCGAATATTCTTTTTATTATAATTAAAGCCTTAAAAGTATTACAAAAAAAAATATATATTATATATATATAATTCCCTTAAAAAAAACCCTGTAAGAGTTTTGAATATTTTAGGCGATACAAACGTCATAGAGAACGCGAATCCGTTTTGTCGACACATTTAAAATTCTTTCCTTTTTATTTAATTGTGGCTCGTGGAATCCATGGGTATACCTCATTAAACAGTGTTTGAAGACCACTTTATACAATGAATCTATAGGATCTTAATAGTGGATTTGCTGCATTACTTTGGTCAAATTTATCCCTCAAAGGGCTAGAGTTGCAGTCGGCAACCTATGGTACAATTCTCAGTGGCACGCTACAAATTTGGGAATTTGGACGGAAGTTGGTAATTTTGAGACGTGGAGCTTACTATAGTCCAACATCTTCAGAATTATGGTAAACAAAATCTAAATTATGAATAATTCTATATAACTAACGATAAATCAACAGCCATTTTAAGTTATTAGACGAGTTTGCTGGAAGGATTTAATTGAAGAAAACGGCATATATTTTCCCCCATATCCAAGGGGAAAAAACTTTGATATGAAAAATATTTCGTGTAAACAAAGATTGTTCTACAGCTTACAATGTTTAGAATCGTGTCAAATTAAAAATTACACCTCTGATGATGCGATACAGGAACACAGGATACGCATTAAAATATTTTTCGTATTCAACTATATTAAGGGTCAAGGTACTTATGTTATTTATTTCTTACTTTTTAATAGAGATGTTTAAAAGATATACACATGCAATTTTAAATTTATGTTGTAGGAATAGTTATATTTTACGATTATACATTATCATAAAATAAGCATCTTCAAGAGATGGAATTTTAATATGTAATAAAATTTTAAATCTATATTCTTGACCACTATCTCCCCAACTCCGCTTGGATTGTTGCGGAAATCCAATAGTTCAAACATTTCCTATTGTGGGGCAACCCGAATCATACTAGTTTTACTTGTACCACAGCTACAAAGTTGCCGACCCCTGGGCTAGAGCATCCCCAGTGCGTTTTATCAAACGTAAATCCAACACAAACTGATAGCTTATGAACGTTGCATTTAGAAACTCCGAGTTTAGAAAAATGCTACGAAATTTCGTACTACGTTTAAGTGATTAGGATGGCACCCCATTTTTCAAACTTTCACCCCCGTCAATGCAAGAACTTGCCCCAGTAAATATAATTGCATCATCTTCACTATACGATACAAAGTCTACGACAGAAGAATGACCGCCCCCTCTTCTACAAGAGATCACAAGGGAACTATAATCTTTAGTTAAAAAATATACATTATAAATCTCAGATCTTAAGAGAACGACGCTTTGTTGAAGGATAAAATAGCTACTGTATAAATGACCATATGTTATTAAAAAAAAAAAAAGTCTAAAAAAATTCAACCATTTGTCAAGAAAACATTTTTATATCTGAAAGATAACTCTTACAAGTTAGTTCAAAATAGTTCCACAAGTAGACTTGCAACAAATTTAGAAACTACAAAATTATAGTTTAAATTAACAAAAAGTTACGACACCTTTTTTGGTTTTAAAGATTTTCTAATACTTTTTTCCTCGGTATCTTTTCTTGCAGATGCGTCGCTGTGCTGCTGCGGATCTGAAGCACTTTCCTCGACTACCATTGGAGGGACATCGGCATCCAGAGTTTCAGTACTTTCCCCTTCGCTACTTTCCTCTTCACTACTATCCTCTTCACTACCTTCTGAACTATCTGTGGTCCCAGCGATCTCCTTTTGTCGCTGAGCAATTAAATCGCTCTCATTAAGGATTGGCACACATTTCAGCAAGGAAAGAATGTCATTCTTTTCAGGGACTTCAGCCGTTTCCCTCACATAGTAATGAACTTCACGGACTTTTTTCATGACGACTTCAAGACCTTCCTTTATGAACTTATCATCCAAACGAGGCTGCAAGAAGTTGATCAGCTGAATGGGTAGCAAGTGAAATACGTCGCATCCTCCCTTGTATACAGACTCCTCTCCTCTAGGCTGGATGACCAAGAATTGATCCTCTGTCCAATAGGCTGCCAGGTTTTCCGTGGAACAAGTGGGGGATTCGGGCATTTTGTAGCTGTACGTACAATCCCGACTCCATTTTAAGCCTTCTGTTAATTCCCTGCTGTTGTGCTGCATGCGGACCTGAACTCCTGCCGCATCGGACTGAATCTTTACCTCCGGCGGTGCAAGACAATCGACGTTAAGAATGACACGGAAATCGACAGGATCGCTGCTCAATTTGCATCGCTCGAATTCCCCATAGCTATCATTTAGCATAGGAGATAGAGTGACTGGCTTGCCTGTGAAGCGAAGTGCTGCTTTTACCAATCTCTTCGTGTAGTCGTTCATGGCTTGCAACTGGAAGACGAGCAAAGAGCTGGAAATTATAACAGGCTTCAGTTCTCTGAGTAGAAGAGCGTGCGTGGTTAAATAAGTATATCTGGTACACAGAAAAAGATATGCGCGCGCCATCTATGAGTCTATATAATATTAGATTGGTTGATTTGATTTTGTTCAAAAACACCTCATGTTTTAATTAGGGTAGCTTGCTTGATAGAATGAGAAATTCGAATGAGTGAGTGAGTGAATACTAACGTCGCACTCTGTAGCTACTCGAGGACTTTTGGCGACGGACCTCGTCACTTTGAGCAATCATCAAGTGATGAGGACGACACCTGAGCTAGTATCCCTTCTCCTAACCACACCAATGGGAGGACGTATGAACTCTCGTCAGATTAAACGTGCATCGCTCCTCTAGACGGCAGGTGAGAGACTCAAAACCGATGTCCTGTGGATTCGGATCTCGTATGGGGCTGCGGCAGCCTAGTGGTCAAGGTCATGGACTCGTGACTGGAATGCCATGAGTTCGAATCTGGTGTAGAGAGGGTTTAGACATGTTAAATCTGTCGAGGCTCAAACGCCCTAACTTTGGTAAGGGGTGGAAGTTAGGAGAGGGAGATGCCAGCCCAGGTGTCGTCCACGTTACTTGACCATGGTTTAAAATTACGAAGTCCACCACCAATAGCCGTCGTGTGTGTAGCCTTAAATTGCGATGTTAATATAACTCTCACTCACTCGGAGTGGCCTCAGTGGCTTAGTGGTCAAGATAACGGACTCGTGGTCGGCGTGTCATGAGTTCGAGCTCAGTACCGCTGAAGATCCGCTGTGTAGGGAAGCGATATATGTTAAATCTGTCGAGAGCTGCTCAAACTTCCTTACATTGGTGTGGTACGGTAGTTGGGAGAGGGGTGCCAGCTTAGGTGTCGTCCTCGTCACTTGACTATGGTTTAAAATTACGAGTTTCACCGCAAAAAGCCCTTGTGTAGCTGAAGAGTGTGACGTTAATATTCACTCACTCACTCACACACTCACTCAGATCTCGTATTTAGGAAAAACCATCACATGTCGGGGGTGAGAGAATTGGTTTCAATCCGCTTTTAAGTCCTAACATTACCGGACCACGAACTTGGTGAGTGAGGGTCTACATGAGATGTCGTTTCGGTCATTAGATAGCTACTCACGAAAATCACCTCACGAGATCTATCGCTAATATCCGCTGTTCCATTCTAGTACAGAGTTTATGTAAATATAGGTCGCAGTAGTTGAGATGTCAGGATCACGAACTCATGACTGGCGTAAATTCTTGATGAGTCATGGGTTCAAATTTAGATGCCACTAAAGACCTGCCATGTAGAAGAGCTGATTTACGTTAAACCTGTCGGGTCTCAAGGTCCTTACGTTGGCCCAGAGTGAAAGTTTGGAATTTGCCAGTTCACATGTCATCGTAAAATTTACGAGGTGATTTGTCAATAGCCTTCGTGTTGCTTCGTGTGTTAATAAAAATCAAATAAAATCACACGACGTAAATTATTTTTTTATTTATCCAATGGATTTCCATTTTTTATATTCAGCTTGTTTGTTTGTTAACGATACCCTTAGCAACTATATGTGAGATATTGGGACGGACCTCGTAATTTCAAACCATGATCAAGTGACACCTAAGTTGGCATCTTACTCATCGAACCTTCACACCTTATCAACGAGAGGACTTTGAGTATGGACGGATTAAACGTGCATCAGAAGTGCCGATTTATCCATTAGACACTTGGGGTGGGCACAATGAGTGAGTGAGTGAATATTAACTTCGCACTGTTGAGCTACACGAGGGCTTTGGGCGACGGACCTCATCATTTTGAGCAACGGTCAAGTGACGAGAACGACACCTGAGCTGGTACCCCTCTCCTAAATACCACACCAACAGGAGGACGTTTGAGCTCTCGACAAATTTAACGTGCATCGCTCCTCTACATGGCGAGTCTTCAGTAGTACTGGGCTCGAACTCTTGAAATGCCAGCCACGATCCGATACCTTGACCACTAGGCTACCGCGGCCACTTAGGGCGGGCTCACAGGGGCCCGGATAAGCTGTACTTGACCATTTTTCTGGTTATAAATTTCGATTCGCCAGTTTCAAGGGGGCTTGTAGATCTTCTATGTCCAGGGATTGAAATGAGCTTAAATATGGCAATGCGCACCAACCTTTTATACGGCCGATCTTTAATGCAAAATGGAATCGAAACTATGACTAATCAGAAACAATGACGGCCACGAGTTCGCAACCATAATCACTTTATTTCCGTGGTCACATAACAGTCGTGGTAACTCATTGATAATGATTGGAATTTCTTTGGTAGTGATCTTCGAATGGGCTCGAGGTTGCGGTAGCCCAGTGGTCAAGGCATCGGATCATGGCAGGAATGTCATGAGTTCGAGCCCAGCACCACTAAAGACCCGCCGTGTGTAGGGCAGCGATGCACGTTAAATCTGTCGAGAAATGAAACGTCCTCCCGTTGGTGTGGTAAGGTAGTTAGGAGAGGGGGGTTGCCAGCTCAGGTGTCATCCACGTCACTTGACCATGGTTCTGAATTACGTGGTCCGATGCCAAAAGCCCTTGTGTAGCTGAACATTGCGGCGTTAATATTCACTCACTCGAATGGACTCGATTCATCGGATGTCATTATCACATGATGTGGTACGTTAAACAAATAACCACGTGTTTCATTCGTGTTTGATTCGACTGATTTTGGCGGTATTTTCGGATTTGCATCTCTACTATCATATGACAACATGAAATCCTTTCTTTTCTTTAACTCAAAAAAAACAATAGAATTTTTATTTCAATGCGTTACTCTCTGATAGCTTTATAAATATATATTTTTTTAATTTGACATTAATATTTCTTTATTTTTATTGCAAAATTACAATGTGTAAATTTTTGGAAAGCCTATCGTTAAATTAAGTAGCTTATCTATCAATTCCGGTCGCCAAAAACACCTATCGCTAAATTAAGTTGCTTGGCGATCAAATCAGTTGGCCAAAAAAATTGGCATCACCAAGATTCCCCCCCAGTTCTGCACTCAAACACTTAATTTTTTACGTGTAAAGGATTTTGTTCAATTGAACGATTCGTAATTTTTTGAAACACAATGTAGATGGCAAATTAATTACTAAATC
>BMAV01013696.1:23525-67325 GCA_019973955.1 Trichonephila inaurata madagascariensis | reverse complement strand
GTTTCATGCCTAAATATTCTTGCATTAAAGTTCCAGCTGTAACATACGAGGATTCAAGACCATAAATTATAATTCCCCGTTTACTAATCCAGCATCTCTACCTTCACACACACAGGTTATTCAAGTTTCCTTCTCCGTCATCCATTGAATCCAATTTGGTTGCGTTTTAATTTAAGTCCCCAAGATTACTTAAGAGATATTGGAAACCTCCAATAAAATATCATGCAGCTGAATTATATTTAGCGTTTCGAATCCATTAGGATTGAGGCGAAACTTAATCTCATTTGCGGCAACCTCCTTTAACCAGAGCAATGGGTATCGAAGGAAATCTGGATTAAAACACTCGATTCGTTAGAAACAAGTTTAATACCTGGCCCCCATCTCGGCTTATGGGAAGATCACTGTATTAACTTACCTTTTCCCCATCATAGCTCGCTAAACCATTTTTCCCTTTTATAGTAGGATAACGTTGCACTATAAAGCAACACGAAGGCTATTTGTGACGGACCTCGCAATTTTTTTTAACCGCAATTGCCGACATTCTAGCTTGCACCCCCTTTCCTAACCACCACATCACCAGGTAGAATTTGAGCCTACACGGCAGGTCTTCATAAAGGACATCAGGAAGGGAACACGGGACAGGAGTTCGTGACCTTAATTACTAGGTTACTGCAGCCCTTTCCAAGTTATACATTAGTTTTAAAAACCTATCGTTTCTGATAAATAATCAGCTTTGAAACCTGTGTGTGTGTGTGTGTGTGTGTGTGTGTGTGTGTGTGAAGTCGGCAACACTAGATCTCAACTGAATGAACTTTAAGGGTAAGGTATTAAGAGCCAAATACACTTATAACCGACATTAAATTTACAATTATAAGAAAGAAATATATGATGATTGAAAACGAGTTTGCATTTGAAAGAAAAATTAACCATTATACATAACTAAATTTTACTGCACAGAAGTAAAATTCAGCGAAACATTTTATCAACTCTAGGGAATTCTTATGCATCATCCTAGTTTTAGCCATTCGAGAAAAACACGAAGCCGAAGATTGATTTTAAAAAAAAAAACACGACAGCAGTACTTGTCAAAGCTTAATTTCATAATAAAAAAATCAAGTAGACATTAAACTATATTAATTTTATTTTAAAGAAACAAACAGATTCAACATTGTAAATATAGATATTGAAAGTTAACTTCTGGAAAAAGTTAAAGAAACTGCATTCAAAACGCAGTTTACATCCATTCAGTTCAAATTAGTCTCAAAACGGGAATTCCGGACTAAATCCATAGTATTTTACAACCCTGCACAGACATGGGTTTATTTCAACTTTAGAAACTGAAGAACTCTTGAAGCCAAAACCTTTCAAGCCAGTACACTCTCCCCATGATGATAGCGTTTCGATTGTCTAGCAGAGTGGTAAATTACTTGTTCGACTGTTAGCTTATCTTCAACTATAAAAGAAGAGTTCTCGACGAACTTTCGCAATCTATACACGTACCTTTCAATATTTAATAGATTATTCCTGAGGACCAAGAGGTCGATGGAGGGTCTTATAAATCGATCCATCTCCGTCACCTCCAACTGCGATCCGGGAGGACATATCTTATCGCTTTCTTCCCTCCGTCTTCTTAATTCATCTTCACTTATTGCTTGCGGCTGTTCAACTACCTCCAGTTCCGACTGTTCAGACGAAACCGATGGTTGTTCAACTACCATCGGTTCAGCTTGAGGAGATTCTTCTGCGGTTTTCTGAACTCGCTCTTTGTGGGGTAGGGTCGGAACTTTAAGTGGGCTTGGAGACGGGCTTTCCACTACCCTCTCATAAAAGTTGGAATAGCGTTCGGCCAGCGTGCAATTTTCCCAGCCTTCCCTCAGAAGAAAATCTGGCAAAATGACCAAATAGTTATCAAGCGTCTTCAAGGCCTTTAAAGTAGTCTTGTCGATATTCTCGGGCAGTTCGTATCTGTAATGGCAGGTACGAGCGAAAGTCATGCCATTGAAAGGAGTCGGCGGTTGTTCGATTTTGATCTCTACCACATCGCCTTCTCCGTACAGGATTTTTATGTCGGACGGCTCTGCATTGCCCACGTTGACCACTATGCCGAAATCTTCTCCAGTTTTCTCTTTATACTCATCTCTCAACTTCTTTGTCACGAGAGGTTTCAGGAATAAGGTATGTTGCTCCAGCTGAGGTGGAATGAGGGTGGAAGAACCGAGAGCTGGATCCCGTTTCAAACAAAACAATCGTCTGTTTTCCATTATAAATGCAGTGAGAAATCACGCAATCAGTTCAATATTGCATAAGCAACTGCAATGAAATTTTGAAGTATTTTATATAAATCTTATATATTACGTAGCAGACTCTCATTGGTTAGTTTAAAGTCGCTGCGCTGTCCAAATGCGCGTTGATACAGTTCGCTTTCAATGATTTACAGAGGTCGCGGTAACCTAGTGGTTATAGTCACAAATTCATGGCTGAAGTGTCGCAAGTTAAAGTCCCTCAGTCTAGAGAGGGCTTATGCTCGTTAAATCTGTCAAGGCTCGATGTCTTCCCGTTGGTGTGGCATTAGGAGAGATAATTCAAAGCTCAGGTGTCATCCTCGTCATTTGACTAAGGTCCAAAATTACGAGCCAATAGCTTGCTTAATAGTGCAAAGTTGATAAAATTCTCAAATCGCAAATAATGATTTCCAGATTTAAGTCTAACTCGAAGCACAAATGAAACCCAACTTAATAGACTCTGATTGGATATATCACTATTTAAAACACAATCTAATTCCACATGCTAACTGTCGATTCAAAAGACTAACCTATGAAATATCTATTCGTTGACTAGGCACTCTTGCAAATTTTTAGTGGCCGCGGTAGCCGAGTGGTATAGGTATCGGATCGTGGCTTGCCTTGTCACGAGTTCGAGCCCAGTACCACTAAAGACCCGCCGTGTAGGGCAGCGATGCACGCTAAATCTGTCGAGAGCTGAAACGTCCTCCCGTTGGTGTGGTGTGGTAGTTAGGAGAGGGGGATACCAGCTCAGGTGTCGTCCACGTCACTTGACTATGGTTCAAAATTACGTGGTCCGTCGCCAAAAGCCCTCGTGTAGCTGAACAGTGCGACGTTAATATTCAATCAATCAATCTCGCAATTTATTAAAAAAATACTGTTAAAAAATAAAATTTTCATAATAGCTTCAAATACGCCATGACACTTCAAGCAAGCCAACCATTTAGATCTCATAACTGAAACAATAGATAAGTTGAAGAAATCACTTTGGAAAAAATTATTTATTTATTTTCATTTATCCAACGCAATTTTATTTATCCAACGTGCTTGGCTTCTTGACCATTTGACGCCGAGCCTCCCAGTACCGACTGGCTGGTATTCATCGTCCAATGCATTGGAACAGGTGGTCGCCATCCATTCTGGCATGGCTGCAAATTGAGCAGGCCTCGTTAGCATCCACGCCAAACCAGTGGAGGTATACTCCCAAAAAGTCATGTCCAGTAGCTAGGAGAAAGCGAGCAATAGCCTCGGCTCTCTTCAGGTGCCTCGGGATTGGGCCCAAAGTGACCAGTTTTCCATTTCTTTCCAAAACTCTTCGTTTTTTGGGTCATGCAGTATATTTGTCAATGTATGTGGAGAGATATGTGAGGGTAAGTGAGGGTCAAGGGGACTTCCGATTGACTCGGAAGTCCCCTTGACCCTCAGAAGAGGAAACATTGACACATACATTGACAAATATACTGCCACGAAAGATTATTAAACATCAAATCCAATCAGGAGAAGCGCAAACTATTTTCATCCGAAATATAAGCAAATATAGGAATGTTTATGCAGAAATTAAGGTATCTCCTCAAACAACCATAATATTTTAAATGCAGCCTCATAATCGTGGCCGTGGCCATGGTCGCGAACTCATGGCCGGCGTATTATGAGTTCGAGTCACAGAGTCACTGAACATCTGTCATGTAGCAGGGTTGCTTCATGTTAAATATATATAATCCTCCCGTTGGCGTGCGGGGTAGTTTGGCTCAGGTGTCGTTCTCGTCATTGACCATGATTCAAAATGACGAAGTCCATCGCCTATAGGCCTTGTGTTGCTCCACGTTAATAAACATTCACTCAAAAATTAAGAAGCTCTTCTCAAACAACAATAATTTTCAAAAATGTAGACATATAGTATTATTGAAGGCAAACCTCAGGGCCATGGGTAGCCTAGTGGTTAGAGCATCGGGCTCCAGACCAGAGGGCCTGGAGTCGATGTTCAATGCCTCCAAATACCTTCCGAATACACACGGAGTACATGCTCGTTAAATCAGTGGGTCCGAAAGTCTTGTGGGTGGGCGCAGCAGAAACCACGTGTGCAGGGGGCTGACGAATATTTCCCTTCCCACCAGTTCCATTCCTAAATTGTGGAAGTGGAGATAGGGATGTAGCCATCTATCGTGTAGATTCCAACCTGTCTCAGACTCTGGCAACTTACATTACTTCCCTTCGGGAAGGGCGCGACAAAAAGAGCAACGAAGACAAATTTCAATACTTGTTCGTGATTTTTTTTAATCCATGTTCTTAAGACTTTTTTTTTGTGCCCGTGGTAACCTAGTGGTAATGGTCACCCAACTCGTAGCTGACGTGTCATGATTTCGAGCTATAAGCACTGCTAACGACTCGCCTTGCAGAGGGAGCCAATGCAAGTGAAATGTATTGAGGCTCGAACGTCCTCCCGTTGGTGTGGTGTGATTACCAGCTCAAGTATCGTCCACGGTCACTTGACCGACGTCCATAGCCAATAGCCCTCGTGTTGTTTTATAGTGCGAAGTTTGCACAACTCCAAAATTCGCATTTTTAGGTATAAGCCGGATTGGATGACTTTTCTTCAGCAACATGGGGCCGCGGTAGCCTAGTGATCAAGATAACGGTCTCGTGAACGCGTGTTATGAGTTTGAGCCTAATACCGCCGAAGACACACCATGTAGGGGGACGATGTACGTTAAATCTGTCGAGTGACTGAGTGAGTGAATATTAACGTCGCACTGTCCAGCTACACGAGGGCTTTTGGCGACGGACCACGTAATTTTGAACCATGGTCAAGTGACGTGGACGACACCTGAGCTGGCACTCCCCTCTCCTAACTACCACACCAACGGGGGACGTTTCAGCTCTGGACAGATTTAACGTGCATCGCTGCCCTACACGGTGGGTCTTTAGTGGTACAGAGCTCGAACTCCTGACATGCCCGCCATGATCCAATACCTTGACCACAAGGCTACCGCAGTCCGAAAAATTTGTTGAAGTTCAGACATCCTCCCCTATTGTGTGGTGTGGAAGTTGGGAGAGGGATGCCATATCAGGTGTTGTCCTTGTCACTTAACTATTGCTCAAAATAACGAAGTCCGTCACCCAAAGCCCTCGTGTGACTGAATAGTGTGGATTTAATATTTACTCACTCATTCACTATTCGTCAGCAACAAGAAAAAAAAAAGGTCCTTGGTCCCGAGGGGAGGGAAAAAAAAGAGAAAGTCAGGCGGCCTCCCCGCCCCACGAATATTTTCACTAAGCCTATTACTTTGCGCATTCAGATGCGGTCCGTGAGAAATTGCAGTTTTAGTCTTTCACGTCACGTCTAAATAGCTTAGAAGTACTTAAACTATTTTTGTAAAGAAGCTTTACAGTTGTGGAAACTTTTAAAGCAGCATTTTTCTCTTTTTACGCGCAAGGGCTTAACACAACAGCTTATTTACAAACGCAATCAGCGGAGCTCTTTTCGGGTTTGCTCGTTGACATTTTTATGTTAAGCCGCATTATATATACTCTGGTAAGATAAAAACAGAATTAAAACAACCATCTCTATAAGTGAGGGATTACTCAAGCTAACAATAGAGTAGTATGTAGTTTTGTTTAACAGCTCCTTACGGTGATATTTGTATTGTTTCTTAAAGGTTTGAAATTTTTTAAAATTGGTTATTGTGTGTTGAAGTTTATTTTTATAAGAGTATTTATAAAATTTCCTTTGTACGTATTTTAAAGTATAATATTACAGCCATATGAATTGTTCAATTGATTTTTGATTTTTTAAGTTCTTTTTCTTCCTTGTGCTGTTTGTAAATTGAATCATAATTATTTATAATTTTGATCAATCCGGCTGGGTGGCGCAGTCGGTTTGTCACTGGCGCACGCCTAAGTTTACGGGTTCGACCCTGGCCCAAGTCGATGGATTTTCATGATGTAGAAAATCGACAGCTTTCTTGTTGTATGACTATGCGGCATGCAAAAGATCTCTAGAGTGCTTTTTTGATTTGGGTGCTCTCGGTAAAATTAAATTTCCAGTACATTCCGCATCGTGAGAGCTCAGGTGCCTCCCTCTAGGGAGGAAACTGGGCGTCAAATATACATTGCAACGAATGGTATTCAATCTATATGGCACCGCACAAAAAAGTGATACCAACTCCCGGGGAATGTTCTAGGTCTGTAATGGTAAATACCAATCCGCATCTTCATTGTGTGTGTGTGTGTAGGAATAATAATAATTTTGATCAATAATTAATGTACGGAACAAATGATTACAATCTCACGCATTAATTGCAATGCAGATATGCTGTTGTTACTAATGCCACCTAATCTGCAAAGGCTAGATCTAGGCCCACGAAATTCATCATGGTAGAGGGCTAAGTGACGCCTGTCGTTATCCGTAGCTTTGAGCACCGTACACGTGACAGAATGATTTAGCTCGGTTTCACCCCACTTTTGAGGGAGAACACCCTGGGGGTGGTCAGGGGTCTCCCACCACTCTTTTCATTCCACCAACCTCACAAGAGGACTTACGGCTCGACGGCTAAAGTACCCCCATGCCGCGATGGCACTATACATTTACAAACATCCATGTTTTCTCCGGGATTTGAACCCAGACCCAACGGCACAGAAGTCAGCGCCCCTAACCACTATACCGGATGGGCGACTCAATGTAGACATAAATTTCAGAATGTATTGGGTACGAGATGGTCGCGGTAGGCTAGTGGTAAGGGTCACAAATTTCCACGATCGAGTCGCCATACCACTGTAGAAACACTGTGTAAAGGGGCTAATACTCATTAAATTTGTTGCGGTTTAAAGTCCTCACGTTGTCAGTGTTGAAGCTTGAAAAGCGCTGAGTGCCAGTTCAGATGTCATCCTCATCATTTGACCATAGTTAAAAATAACGAGGCCCATCGCCAATAACCTTCTTGCTGCTTTAAGTGCGACGTTGTTAAACACTCTCTCACGTGACAGGTGAAAAGTAATATAAGTATCTGTCTGATTATCCACGACGTCCCTAGTAGCCTAGTAATCATGGTCGCAAACTCGTGCTTGCCGTTGTATTTTTCAAGCCGTGAGTTCGAGTCTTGAAGTCACCAAACACCTGCGTGTAGAAAGGCTGATGGATGCTAAATATAAAGAGGTCGAATGAGGACCTGTTGGTGTGGTGCGATAGTCAGGAGAGGGAGAGGTCAGCTCTGTCGTGGCTCAAAGTCCCCATGTTTTTTGGGAAATGTACTTACAACTCAGGTATCATCACTAGATCATGGTTAAAATTATGTGATGTGTCACCAATTAGTCCTCCTATAGCTTCGTATAATGTGACAATCATCGTCAATTTATTTGGTCAGTTGCAAAATTGACTGGAGACCCGCCGTTTAGGGGAATGCTGAATCTGGTGCTTCATCTAGTCTGTGGTGCTTCCAAAATTGCTGTGTTGTTTGATATCCACGTTTCTTCACGTCACAGGGATATGGATCTGCAATAGATCCTCCATCCTCTATCTGATAAGTATTTTGGCGCTGACAAGTGGGAAAACCTGAGTGGGAAAAACAAAGTTCACACACACACACAAAGTTTGGTAGGGTAATGCAGGCGAATAACGTCACAGTCTGGGGGTAGTAGTCTTCTGATTTCGGTGGAAAAAAAAGTCCTGAGAATTTTGAGTCAACTGGGAGCTGTAGTTTAAACGCTGTTATTAGTTGATAGCAATAAGTGAGAAAGCTCTCTAATGGCTGCCCTGAAGTTGGTGAAATAGAAATAAGAGATTGCTTGCCTGGTGGGTGCAGCGATGAGAAATTTTAAGTCAAGAATCACAAAAATAAAAATATGGAGTAAAAAATTTAGAATGAATAGTTTGCATTTTCACCACCGGTGATTGCGAAGCAATACTATTAAGGGGGATTATAAGAATCCAGGAGTATTCTCCTGGGTCTCTTAGTTTTGTCATTTAAGTAGTAATTTTGAATGTCTATTAAATTTAGATTATTGGTATTGGGGAGATTATTAAAAAATTTAATTGCAAGAGTTTGAATAAAGTTTTTAAAAGGTTTAACATCAAGGGTTTTATAGATGTAGGAGTTTCTGGTGTATCTACCAGCTCTAGTTATATTTCTAAAAAATGAATTTTGCGAGACTTCAAGAATTTCAATATTAGTATTTGCTGCGTAACCCCACACAGGGTGTTTGATACCCGTTTCTAAATTTTACTTTTAAGATCTTCTTCGTGCCTTTTCCGATCAGTTCCCCTTGTAACATGAAATTTCTTTTTTCTTTCAATGTGACCGTATTAATTCATTGCCTACTGTGGCATTACCATAGTCAAAGCATTCTCAAACCTAGTTTAAAAAATTGATCAAAGGGCAATTAAAGTTTGAACGTAGGTTAAAACGTCCTTTTCTTGGAAGATTGTGTGTGACAAATTGTGAAACTAGGACAATTCAGGATGTCCAATATTATACTCACTTATCTTAATTCTGGCAAGAAACGTCGAAATGATGGTTCTTGTAAATGCAAATTAACTTCATTAAATTTTACAAATAAATCTGTTAAATAGGCGAATTTGGTATCCACTTGATTAAAAATTTTTTTAAAATTAAAGTTATGATCTGGTTTAATGAGAGTCACTATCGTATAGACCCCCATTTAAACCTCATGGACACCTAAATTATTTTTACACTGACGTGGACCCCTTGCAGGTTGTCATAGACCCCTGGGGTTCTATATAGACCACTTTGGGAATCACTGATGTATAGGAATGTTTTGCGCTTATAGTTTCTTTTAAATATTCGTTCATGGGTTATTCTGTCAATCATTTTTAAGAGAAGTAATCAGCTATTGTTAATTTACTATGCAATCTCAGATTTTATCTCTTGAATAAATAAGAATCGGGAGAAGCCGCCCATCCAGTATAGTGGTTAGCGACGCTGACTGCTGTGCCTTTGGGGCCTGGGTTCAAATCCGTGAGAAGGCATGGATAGTGTATAGTATAGGCATGGATAGCAAATGTATAGTGCCTGCGTGGCATGGGGGCATTGCAAATATTCGTCTAGTAGCAAGTCCTTTTGAGTGGTTGATGTGAGGGGAAGTGAGGTTGGAGGCCCCTGATCACTCCTCAGGATGCCCTTCCTCAGAATTAGGGTTGAGTGAGTGAGTGAATACTAACATCGCACTATTCAGCTACTCGAGGGCTTTTGGTGACGGACCTCGTAATTTGGAACCACTTTAAAGTGATGAGGACGACATCTGAGCTGGCACCACACCAATGAGAGGACGTTTGAGCATCGACAGATTTAACGTACATCGACCCTATATGCACGGCGGGGCTTTAGCGGTACTAGGCTTGAACTCATGATACGCCGGCCACGAGTCTGTTACCTTAACCACTAAGGCTCCCTTCACACCAAACGATTTCGAGTCTGTAGCGATCTTTCCAATTCACAGCGATTCTGAATGAACAGAGATTTGACTTCACACCTCACAGGTCAATCATTCTTCCATCAGTTGCATTCGAACATGGATGCTGTTTTTAATATTTTAAGACGATTAACGTTTCTTCAAGCTATTAATTTCATTACTGTATTTTCATTTACTTTCAAGTTGAAATACATAAAACACAAAAAATATATAAGAACGGTTTTATTTATTTATTTTTTTATATTTTTCCTGTTAGTATCAAGTGTAATTATAGTCTGAAAAGTAGTAACAAATAATAAATATATATTGTAACTATAGTATAACGCAATTACTTTTACAAATAATATATCTAATGTTTTTAATGTTCTAATGTTAATGTTTATATTCTACAGCTCTTTTGTAGCATATAGCAACTAGTTTTTTGATTATGTATTTAAAAATGGTTTTCTAATACATTAATGAATTAAAAATTTTATACGCCATTTATAATTTTGTGGGTTTTATATAACAAAATTTGAGATCTATGTAGTAATAAAATGGAATCTTTTTAAAAAATTAAAATTATTGACAATATTGGTGTTTTATTTTATTTTTTCTCCCAAAATTAAATAAATTCTTATCAAGTTGATCTTTGAAGCTATTTCAAACATCTTTCAGAATATTCCTCCACCCCACAAAAAAAACAAAAACACACACACACACATTTTGCTTTAAAGTATTATTAAGTAAAGAATAAAGTTTTCAAATTTCTAAATTTGAAAAAAAGAATACATGTAAAACTAATTTTATTATTTGCGCAGGATTATTAGGGATAAAATATAGCCTACACACTCGGCGACAAGAACTAGAATTAGTTTACACAATAAAAAAGAATACTATGAATACCAAAAGTATAAGTGCCATAAAAACAAACTCCTGCTAACCCTAACAAGAACATTATTATCTTTAAATATCTGAAATCAGTTTCTTTAATAGAAACTTTATGTGATATAATCACTAATAATATAAAAAACAATAAAAATCAACACTCTATTTGTTTGAATTCACTTTTTCTTTAAGAAATAGCTCCCGGCTGCTGGTGAGTGAGGGAAGAAAATCTGACCTGCCGAATCACGCGTAAGTCAGAATGACGGCGGATTGAACCGGTTTCGGTTGGTGTGAATGCGGGAAGCGAATCTTGGATCATTTGAACTGGAAATTACGAAGCCGAATCCTGGTCGATCAGGCAAGTTTGATGGTGAATGAATCGGAGTCGTTTGGTGTGAAGGGAGCCTAAGCTACCATGTCCCCAAAATTTGGGTTGAACCGAGCCAGATCGTACTCTCACCTGCATGGTGCTCAAAGCTGCGGCTATCGACAGGCGTAAAAACTAGCCCTTTGCCATGATTCATTTCTTTGACCTCGATCCCATACCGTCTATCAGGTGGCATTAGCAACAACAAAATAAGAAAACACTGTTTTACAAATTCCCGTCGCTCAGTAATACGCCGAAATACTCCATTTGCATTCCAGGAGCAAGAATTATACCTTTTGTGCTCCCTCAACATTAATATTATTATACGAATTAAAATACAGTGTGTTCAATTACTTTCTTTTCAGCAAAACTTATCTACATGTAGTCATATGGTCATGATCGTGCTATCGGCACACACACACATTCTAGTATATCTTAAACATTTTAAGATCTAAAGCCGCATTCACACCAAGGCAGTCAGCGTCGAGCGTTGAGCGTCTAGCCAATCAGAGACTTCATCTCGGGCGGACGCTGACTGCCTTAATGTGAATGCAGCTTTAGTCTTATATATATAAAGATCTGTCGAGTAGAAAAACTAATGTACATTCAATCTTTTTAGGCTCAATGCCCTCATGTTGGCGTGTTCTGGAAGTTTGATGCTTGTTCATATGTAGTCACTTATCCATGGTGCAAAATTATCCTCGCTTTTCTTAGTATACGTATCAGTTTTTATAAATAATATTGTAAAGTATTGCAAAAACTTTCCTAGATATATGTATTAAAAAATATGTCTGCTGAAATATATTGTGTGAGCTATTAAATATTCTACGAACAAAATTTCGTACCTTATAATAAATATATTTTCAATTTACAAGCCAAAAAAAAAAAAAAACAAACAAACAATTTGTGCCCTCTCCAGATTCTCAAGAGTATATAAAAAATATTAAAAACTTCAAACTAGTTTCTTGGCAAAAAAATAAGCCATCATCATAATTTGATTGGAGAATAAAAATTCTAAAGGCAATACAGAAAGAAATAATCAAATTTTTATTTTTCTACTTTGTTATATTTTTTCCAATTTATAGAGAAAATTCATACTTTTCTAAGAAATATTTATAATATTTTCAACACATACTGTGTTAAATCACTTTCGGAAAATTCCTTATTTAATAATTTTGGAAATTATACTTTTTGGTTCATTTTCGATCAAATTCAACGTTTTTAGACGCATTGAATATTTCTTCAAACTTGAATGAATTTATTTCCTATATAATATTTAGCAGTTTGTTTCAATATATTAAATATGGAACTTTATAAGAAGTTAAAATGTAAATTTATATATACTTCCTTATTTTTAAGGCCGCAAACATATGTTAGCAATTTAACGCGGGCCGCATCATGAGGATAAAAGGGGGTGTTTAAAATGTGGAAAATTGGTCAAAATATTTTAATTCCTCTGTTTCTGAATTTTTTAATTATTATTTTTTATATTTTTTATTCTTGTCACTAACAATGAATTAGACGCATTTAAAACAATCCTTCGCAATTTCTGCAACAGTAAACGGTTTCATATGAATACCAGTAATATAACAAACTTCATAAGATGTCTTTGTTACCGCTGTGACATTACCACTGACAAAGCATTTTCTTCGGTTGAAAATTTTTTTCAAGAAAAGCCTATTTATTACATCTTGAAAGAGATCTTCGAGGAAAAGTGTCTTTGAATGATTCATGTTTATTTGTATTTTTTTTAAATTCAGCACTTTCGTGACAAAGCAAACAATTACTGAACCATGTTTGTTTTTCACTACAAAATAGTCAACCTCCCAATTGTCTTGAAGCGATATATTTTCTTCGAATATTTTTAGCTTGCAAGACATGAAGGACAGTTAAAAATTAGTTCCTTTACACAAAATTGTCACTACTCCACTGTTGTGTCTGTTATCACTAACCGCAAATAGAAAAATAACTTCAATTTGCACTCGTACGACATCGACAACAAAAACAAAATTGATATATTTGATTTCTTAACACCAAATTTTTAATATATTATTTTTAAATAAGTGAATTTTTCAGAGCAATGGTCACTTACCGGGCCACTGAAAAAGGATCGGTGGGCCGCATGTTGAGTATCGCTGGTCTAATGGTTCACACTTACTTGATGAGCAACAGCTCTTGTAGTTGACTCGGGTTTATCAGCAGCAACGTACAAGATGCTTTCTTCCAGGCTTGAACTGCGTACAGCTCTTCGTCGACCATCATCATATCTGGTAATGTGGAACAAACGTGCTTCACGAAGCTGACGATGTAACCACTGAAACGTTCTGTGATCTGGCATTCGTCGATCAGGAAACTGCGCGTGTTCATTCGTAGCGCAGTTGTCTTTATCATTTGAACGGCCGTACATGTAATCCATGTTTGTATTTTCGGCATACATAAAGTCTCCCATCGTAGACGTCAGCACAATTGCGAATGGCACTTTCCCCTACTGAGATGCATCATGTTGAACGGCAGCTAGATATCTACTGCCCTCTACGGCAAAGCAACCAACCGATAACTCCATTTCCCTTTTGTTTCCTCTGTTTGCGCCTCACCGCGTCACTTGTTCCCATACATTTCTACACAATAAATGATTGTTACACAATGCCCTGTATCTACCCTTAAAGTTTGTACCATGAATTCGGGACCACCCTACATACTTATTCGAACTCTTTGTTTCGTAATAAAATCTTACTTTATCAACACTGCATTCGAATTTACGAACAGGATTCATTTTTATTGTTTCATTTTATTTATGTTGGTGTTTACAAAGTCCTGAATTGTTCTTTTACAGATGTTTAAAAGTTTTTGTTTGAACAAGAATCGAGAACTTTCTTAGCTTAATGATGCGTTAATCAACTTTATCTGCAATGCATCAATTTTTTTCAGATTTTCTAGCGGGGATTATAATTTTTTAAAAAATAATCTCAGTTTAAAACAGTTTTCTAATTATGAACATACATTGAAAAACCACGTTTAGCAGTAAAAGTTAGCGCTACGACTACGACGACATACATTTCAGATAAGCTTGCTAGGTTCTCTCTGAATTTTTTGTTGGTTTGATTTGACTCTGTTCTATATAGATTCCCCTTTTACCACAAACCAACATTAATTTCCCCAAGGTTTGTGAAAATGAAGTGAATTGCGTCTTTTAACATATTATATAACTCTTCACAAATACAGTCGAGAGAAGATATATACTACCGGGTAGTTATAATTAAAGTTATGCTATCCAGAGGCCTGTAGAATCTGTTCTATTTAACGGATTTTGATGAAACTTGGAATACATGCTATATGGACCATGAGGAAAAGTTTTCTGTAATAATAATAATAAAAATTAGTACAAATTTTGACCACCAGGTGGCTTTTATCGAATATTCTTTATGCAAATCCGTAAAACCTCTATATAAACTTGCAGTCATAGCCAGAGAATCATTCAGCGCGTGTTTGTCATCGTTAATCATTCCTTCTTTACAGGAACGAAAATATTTGCAAACCACTATCTTTATGCAAGATGCTGCAACTCCTCACATTGGGCGTCAAGTCAAAGCACTGATTAGTGCTAACTTTGGCGAAAATCATGATGATCTAAATATTTACCGGATGTATGGCCTTCTCGCTCACTCGACTTATATCCCTGTGATTTCTGGTTGTGGGGATTTCTAAAAGACTGTGTTTGTAGAGAAGAATTTAGGAATTTACTTGATTTGAAAGCTAGCATTGCACACCATGTGGCTGAAATCCCGCGTGAGTTGCTTCGTGCTACCATTGAAAACGCTATAATGCTCTTTCAACACGTTATTGATGTCAGTGGAGCACATATTGAGCATATTCTGTAATTGAATAAATTTTAAGGATTCCAACATATTTTTTTGTCCTACTTTGGGCACCACATTTTCTACTAGTGGGCAAAATTTAAATTATTTTTTTTATTGCAGAAACCTTTTCCCCATAGTCCATATGGCATACATTCCGTTTCATCAAAATTTAATAAACAGAACGGGTTTTACAGGTCTCTGAATAGTGTAACTTTAACTATAACCACCCTGTATTTTATTATTTTCATAATGGTCTACTAGCCCTGAATTTGTATTTAAATATTAATTCATGATTATTTGTTCCAAAAATATAGAGGTATATTTTCTTGTGTCTCAGAGTTCCGACGATTATTTTGCCAAATTAAGGAAATTGTCGCCAAGTGTTGTGATATACAGCCAAAAATAAAAAAAAAAAAAGCGTACGGTACTTATGTACTATCACAACCATGCCAACATTCATGATAACTTACCAAATTGTCAATCTCAATTTTGCATGTGCCGTAGGCACTGAATTGGCAACCCTGTGCTTCGTTTCGTATATCTCCGCTTGCACAGCCATTCTAAGCTTAAACGTTTGTTGATTTGGCAAGCTTGAATACTAAAACGCGAATCTGGGATTTACCGAATTCTTAAGTAATAAAGTGTAATAATAATAATATTATTTTTTTAATAACTATTATATTTATATTATTACTGTATCTTATACTAAAACAAGCAATATAAATTTTTTTTAAGTCAATTTCTACTTTGATTAACAAAGAAAAATTTTATTTTAGCTACTTTTCATTAAATAGTTACAATTAATGTAAATATGTATATACATAGGACAGAATCACAGCATTAAGTGGTAGTTAATTTTTATTAATTACATTAAAGTGTCGTATTTTCATCCAAAACAATGATGTCTATAAAAGCTCAGTTCAACTGAAGGCTTTAAAACGTGATGAAAAAAATATTTTAAAGTTTTGACCCCCAAGTCGCTAAAAATGAAACCAACGTGGTTGTATCTGTAATTCTTTAAATAACCAGTTTCAGTCAATTAATTTTAATTAATTACAATTCAATTATCGCATTTTTACCCAATACAATAATGTATAGAAAATTTCAGCTCAACTGAGTGCTTTAAAAAATGTGAGAAGAAAACCTTTTCACGTTTTGACATAAGTCACCAAAAATGATGTCAACGTGGCTGTGTATTTGTAATTCTTTAAATAATTAGTTTTAATTAATTAATTTTTAATAATTATAATTAAATTGCTGCATTGTCATCCAAAATAATCATGTATATAAAATTTCAGCTCAATTGAGTGCTTAAAAATATATTTTTTTAACGATTGAAAATTTCACGAAGATATATAAATAAATATATAGAGAGGGTAAGCTCTAATAGTAGGAATTGAATAATAATGTACTCTATAACATTAATAATAATAAAAAGATAAAGTTAAATAATATATATTAGTTTTTCTTTTATTGGTTATTATTTATTTATAATTTCTTATTATTTTCCACTTGGTATTTTTTGACTACGTGTTCCAAATATTCCCCTCAGCGTATTCCAATTTGAATAAATCCTTGATAGGTTTTAGTGAAACGATGAAATCATATTGTCAAGAGTTTAAAGGGGTTGATTTAACAAATAGGGTGCATTATTAGACGTAGAAGTAGGTAATACAACAATAGTCAATGAAATACAAATTATTTATTCGAAACTAATTAACAAATAATTAGAAAATTAGGCTGTTATTTTGTTATGTTTAACATCTATTCTTTAAGTTGCTTACACACTAAAATATCAATCCCTATGTTAATCCTATCATGCCATTTTTTGAAAATATGAGATTGATATTTAGGGATCGATAGTACTACCTGTATGGTTAGGAAGTACAAGGACTCGACCCCCGGTGTCTCCCCCGTATAGCATTTTGCCCATGCAAATCCTGACTAGTTGATTTCATCATTTCACTGAAACAGTTTAGGAATTTGATAAAATCACTTACAACAGGAAAATAACTCAAAGAGACGTTATTTTAGTATCTTGCGTGAATTGATCATCTCCTTTAGGGATTTGATGAAATACCTAATTTCACCATTTCCTTGCTACATATATCTTACGGAAAGTGATTGAAATGTTACACTTCTTAGGAAGTGAACGTATAGTTGAGTATTTTCAAATTTATGGTATCATTCCATCAAAGAAAGAATTCACTAACGGAAAAATATATCTATTTATTTTTTTAAGATAAGCCTTATTTTTTTGGTGCTTGAATAATGTATAGTTAAAAAGCCGAATAGAGTTGAATAATACCGAATAATTTTGGTCACTTGAGTAATGTATAGTTAATTGTTGTTAAATATTTCTTTTTTTGAAAACATTTAACTGTTTTTTTTTGTTGTTAAAATGCCTGTGAATTCAAGGTATGAAACATCCTTTAAATTTAATTACCGCATTAATTTGAATCTAAGCCACACTGTTTTTCCGATGTTAATGTTAATGAAAATCGGGTGTAGTTTTGAATCGAAGGCGGAAATATTCGCTGAATGAGGGAATGGACGAAATTCATGTGGCATCATTAGTCACATGATAACTGAGCCACGTATTTTCGACAATTCAGTTCATAAATTAATGCGACGTCATTCATTATATCATAAATATAATCACGCGTTTCCAGCCAATTAGTTCATGTGCTTCACTGTTGCCAATTTTTGCTTCTTGTAGAAACTTTCTTTTAGAAAGTACATATTTGTCAACTATATAATAATGCACATAGTTAAACAAAATGCACTTAATTTAAAAGTATTCGTATAGTGTATTTTTTTTTTTAATTTTGAAAACTGTTTGAAGAATTTTAACACGTGAACTCTTTACCCAATCATATCAAGTTTTAAATGTTATCTAAACTTTACAAGTTGAACAACTAGTATGTCAATTTTTAATGATTGGGAAACACGTGATTGTGCCGTTATCATGTGATTACTCCATGGAACATAATACAACGGTTTCAGCAGTTTTCGGTTCATGTATGCTTTGAAAAGTTTCTAATAATGATAACATATTTAAATAAATTATTGACTTCTTATTGGTTTTCATTATTTTTGGAATTTATACTCCTCAAGAAACGATTTTCACATATAAAGCCCCCTATATAAAAATATTATGAGGAGTGAAATTTAAAGAAAGCGTTAACAAAAAGGCGTTACGCTCGCCTCTGCGGAACCTCTTAAATCTCTGTCCGAAGAAAGAAGGAAGAGTTTCTACTTTTTTAATATTGCGATCGTTTTTTTCTTACCGAAATTAGATAAAAAATAATTACAGAATCGGAAAGATCATTTTTATTGCTATGATACGGTATAATTTTTTTTTTTACAAAATAACGATATTTTTCATTATTTACGACTTATTCTAAAATAAGACAATATCGAGATGCGTTTTTAAGAAAAGAATTTTTCAATCATTCTGTACGGATTTCTTATCATTGTAATGTGAATCGATATTCTATATTAAAAAAACCCATACTTTGGTCTTTCAGAATCAGGGATTTAAAATATAAAATGCCAAAAGTGTTTTTCTACGATTTTTCAAAAAATTCTCAAAATTCTAATTAAACGTTTAATAACTTTGTCATTTATAAAAATAATCACATGGAACTTTTTATCTGTTTGTCAAAAATTATTATCCGTCTTCTGTGTGTGTGTGTCCAAAGATTGAAATAACTGCTTAAAAATTAAGAATTTTTAAAAAGTTTTTGTTTTTCATCTAATACCCTTTTTACAAGAATTCATTGAAGCAAGATTTTTTTTTTGCCTTTTTTGTGTAAAAGTTACCGTTGTTTGTTATCTATGCGTCAAATTCGGGAATTATAACTTAATTTAAGCCTTTAAAAAAATCTCAAACTACATTTATTGTCGTTTCGTCTATTGGCGTCGAAAACCAGTTTTTGAGCTATACGACTTTATCCTGAATAATGACTTAAACTCTGTTCCACCTTAACTTGGCAGTCCAAATTACATCTGCTGCTGGGTTACACAAGATGAGGGTGACTCTATAACAAATTAAAATCACCAAATTTGGCGAGTAAAAAAAGAAATGCGAGTGAAAAATTTATTTTTGTTTCATTATAGAAACAAAAATAAATTTTAAAAACAATTGAAAGAAACAATGGAAAAAACCAAATGTTGAAGAGGCTATAATTCTGAATGTTTTCCTTACACAGTGAATGTAAATAATGAAAATTTGAAATCCATTTTATTATTTTAAATTCTAAGAGTATTTATTGTTATATATATATAAAATAATGAATGTGACACGTATACATAAGGCGGTTCTAAACTACTGAAGAAACAGTATCATGTACTTCCACTCATACTTGGCGGCGATTTCAATACTGATTTCGATAAAGGTGAAGGATTGAGAGATTAGTACAATTAAAAACAGATCTTAACTTGGATTTTGTTTCTGGTATAGTACTGGGACGACTAGGTGTGGCACAGTCATTAATGCGATGTTTTCACGATTCGCAAATCTACTGACGTTCACGTATCATACTTTAGTTACCACAAGCCTCTTGTCAAAGTGATTAAGAATGGCGAGAGTATTAATTACATTAATATTCATAATGATATTAATAGTGAATAAAATCTATCTTTTTAACTATGTACTTATGTACTATGAGTAGCATATATTTATGTAACACAATTGATGTGTATATCATTTTACTGAATCAATATGAAAAATGTGAATAGAATGAAGAAAATACATGCATGGTTTCAGTATTGTATGAGATCGTTTATTTACCCTGTTTGCCAACTATGTAATCAAGACAACCGTACTTATGGAATAAACTCCAGTCGTACGTCGGAGCTTTTTTTTTCAATTTTAGTAGATATCGAGAAACGTTTTCCCACGATTTTTATTTTCTTACAAAAACGTGTTCAGAATTTGTGGTGTGGATTATAATCGATAGCGGCTTAGATTCGAATGAATACGGTATACATGCAAATAAACTTCAGAGCAAATTTTTAAAAATCCCCACCAATTTATTGGTTGAAATTTGACTAGGTTCTTTTTGCTGAAGTGCTGGAATCTTAGAAATGAAAGTAATTTAAATTAAGTTATAAACGCAAATAAATTTTGACGCAAATTCTTCAAATCTTCGTTTATTTATTGGTTCTTGAGCTAATATGTAAATGTCAAAATGAGTAATACAAGATCCATTCAAAAAGTATCCGACCTTTGACCAGAAAAATGGTTACTTTGCGGGCTTAGGATTCAAAGCAGACTCCTACACTGAAATTATTCAAAGTGCACCTGCACTTAACCTAGCATTTCTTTCAAAACGAAAACATTTCAGGAAGGCTTCTGGAGTGGTATTCAACTCTGCCGTCGCGTTCTGCCTTAAGTCATCTCTACTCTGAAAAACAGATACTTTTTCAATAACATTCTCATTTTCAGGAACAGCCAGAAGTAGCAAGAAGCAGGATTCAGGGTTTATAGTGTCCAGTAGGTTCTGTGAAACCGCAAGGTGGAGTTTTTTTTGTTTCACCGACAGAAGATTGGGAGAAAATTATGCAGCCGCTTTGCGCAGTCACACAAAATTCCATCTGAATAACCTGTACTGTGATCCCAACTTGTTCAGCAGTATCTTGTACGGTTAAAAGACGACCTTTCATTATCAGATTTTCCCTCTTTTCAACAACAGCCGCACTCCGAGTGATTTGTGGCCTCCCAGAATGCTGGTCACTCTTACTTGATGTGCGGCCAATTTCAAATCGTTTAAACACCCCCTTAATTTGTGTGACACCCACAGCATTGTCTCTAAACCAGTGGTTCTCAAAGTTTCAATATTTGCTACCTAATATTCATTCATAATTTTCATCCCCCCCTAAATACAAAAACAATGCGTTAAATTCAATAATACCATGCTTTGACGCTAAAGTTACACCACAACTTTAACTTCTTAAGTACCACCGGCGTATATAAACGTCTCGCTCAGCCAAAGCGTTAATTGTCGCTGACTTATATATACGTCTTTCAGAAGTATGATCTTTTCTGTGTACTGCTATCCATAACATTATTCCGAAGGCTTTGGAATACAATAAAAAGACATTGACAGTGTTTACGAAGGATTTATTTATTTCAGGGTATTTACTTATTTTTATTCCCCCGTCCATACATCTCATACTCGTTTCTACGGGGAAAACGGTGGCATTCGAGAGCGAATTGAGTAACTTTTAACTTGCAGTTAAAGGAATAATTATAAACCGTACAAAAAAATTATTTTCATACGTGTTAATTTTCGTATATAATTTTTTATATATGAGAAGCCCGCGGTGTAAGTGGTAATTATTAAACTTGTTTTTAACTTAGTATTGTTAAATTAATTATAAAATACATTGTGCAGTACTGATACATTTATAAGTGTATTATATCAGTGTAAATGTGTATTTTATTTTTTATTATGTCAAAATATATTTTGTTCTGCTTCCTCTCAGAAAATTAATAATTTTCTAAAAGATTCTTTTGTTTTCGACTTTTCAATATGCTCGCACCCCGCCCCTTTCTGTAGAGTTATCATGCCCCCTAGGGGGGCGCTTTCCACATCTTGAGAAACGCTGCTTTAAACACTTGCTGAATCTTACGAATTGTTTCACTTAGAAAATCATCATGGTTTTAAGGAAAAAAAATTGATGCTATACTTCTGCTCAAGTCATACAGTCGTCTTTAGAGAAATAAAATCCTGACAGACACGTATAACAGCACAACTCATTCGACTTCTTGCTGGAAACGTCTGGTACAATGGAACGAAAGGAGAAATTCATGCATTTACATTATGATGTTACCCTCTACTGAGCACAGAGGTGCAGTTTTAGAATCACTTTTGTGTATCACTAAAGGTCGGATGCATTTTAAACAGACCTTGTATAATTTGCTTAAATAACACACGCACAACGTCCTAAATATCGAAATACATTGACGATGAATACAATTGTATTCCCACCCCCAAGAGAAGATTGAAAAAGTAAATGACACGGAGGCAAATAAATGAGACACAGATTCACCACGAGAGAGACTTTACTCGAACTAATTGCACAATCTGGAAGAAATATCAATAAACATCACATCTCTCACGAAAACACAAAGAGACCTGTACACAAAGAGAAGGGAAACAGATAGAACACGAATGGAAAACATCGAACATAAATATGTCAGCACACAAAATCACAGTTAATTCGGGAACGTGTATCGACTCGACAGCTACTTTGTTAGATTTTGATTGGAGCATCGGGAGGATTGCCACAAGGTGATGAAAGAGGTCAGGAAAAATATACACATTTACAGCACACAACATCACAAGAGAGAGAGTTTCTCATTTCTACATAAATCAGTAAAGCAATAGTTTACATATACATAGTAAAACACTGCCATTAACATTGCTCATTGTATTTTTAAGCAACCAAAATGAAAGAAAATCTGTCTACATTTAGGAATAAAATATTTTGATACATAAGAATAAAAAATTAATAATTTGCAAAATATTTTCATCATATCACTTCCCAGAGGTAAATTGTATAAATGGAAAATATTTTCTATGTTTTTCGTTCAGCATTAAATTTTTAAGTAAAAATCAAATGAATTTGATAAATTAAAGTATTATAAATTTAAAATAACTTTATGACTTTTTGAAATGTATGCTATAAACCACAATCGGATCATATATATAATCTAATTCCCAATAAAAAATAATATGTGAAATATGATAAAATTTAGCAAAATTAAGTAAAATTATATTCCAAAAAAAATTTAAAATAGTATTATGCAATCACTTTATATTTCTTAATTAAAAATAATTGTTGTAAAGTAAGCTATCATGCTCCTTCTTCTTTGCATTAAATCAAAAGGTTCTCGTCAAAATTTTTAAATATATAAGCGATTGACATAAATTAAAAAAAAAAAAAGAAAGAAAGAAAGGGGAAAAAAACCCACCTAAAAGTCATTACAGCAAATTTTGTTGACTATTGATTTAAAATATATTTTACATGCTCTAAATTTTGCCATCATTAACCAAAAAGGTCCTTGAAAGCTTAAGAATCCACCAAGATACTATAAAATACACAGAAAGAGAATTATAGAATGTATAGATAGTAACAGCCATAATCCAAAACAATTAGGCAATTAAAAAAATGTGATGTGAATTTAAAAATTAAGCTAAGAATCCTATTCCTAAAAATAATAGATTTTGGAACAGTTTTGAAAAATATTTCGAGCACTTGTTGATGTACTGTAATAAATATTACAAGATTAAATTAAAAAGTACTTAAAAAATTATATGGAATGAAAAGTTTATGATTTTATATCTTAGTAATGTCAAAAATTAATACATTTTCAAAAAAAAAAGTTTAAATTCAGACTCTAGAGAGTAAAAATGATTACTTAAGGATCGGCATAGTTACAATATTTATTGTTAATCGTAAATTTTATTATCAAACTATCAACCATAAATTCTATAAAAATATCATCTCATTTACAATATGCTTATTTTCAATTAATATCGATTAAATGTTTCAATTAAATATATTTTATTAGTCATTACTTAAATATTTTCCATGTATCAAATGTAATGGTGTTAATTCATAAATTATTCATTAATTGTTCATATTTTTCAAATAGGAAGTGATATAATTAAAAATGTTGCTTTAAAGCGCGAAGCAGGCAAAATTATTGAAAAAAAGAAATAAGACTACTTTTTACAATTTAAAAAATTGCTTACAGTGTAATATTTTTTTAAACAAAAGATTCTTACAATGACCTCGATCACCTTTCATTATTTCATCTGATATTATCAAATTATTTTTTTTCACAAATTTAAGTTTGAAAAAGTTTAAAATTCACAACAGTTTCTTTAAGGCTTCCCGACTTGAAAGCAAAGGAGATATAAACTGCTTCAAAACACATCTTACTAAGACATTCAATTACACAATACAACGAACAGAGAAATTCAAATAAATTAATTTTTAAATAACACAGAAAAAGTTGAATTACAATAAATATACCTACGTCCAAACAATGGTTTGGCTCAACAAATAACAATAAAAGAGCACCACTGGATTTATGCAAAACACTAAGAAATATGTTTTAAATAAACAAAACTATATAAAACATGCAACTTCAAGCAATATATCTTGAAATATTTACAAATATTAAATAATTTATCTTGATATTTTAATATATATATGTATATATATTTTGTATAGGTTTTCAATCTATAGCACACATTTATAATTTGTTTAGTAAGTACAAATAATTATAGTCATAGTGTACATCATTCCATATTTTAACAAGAAACTCTGTATAAATTTAAACATTTTTTTTATGTATTTGAATATCATTCTATAGTATTACATTAGTTAAGTTCAAATATTTACAAGAAATGAGAGAAAAAGTAGTTATATTCAAGAATAATTTAAACGTAGACAAAAATCATAACTCCATACTTGCTTTGCAATAAACTCTCAAATACCTTGCATAAGTACGTAAATTTTGATATAGAGTTTTCAGTTCTGGTGAATTTATTTACATTAAAAATAATTAATAGGATTCAACGAGCCATTCTCAAGTACTTACATAAAATAAATAAAAGAATGCATTACAAAGCTGTTAATAAAGCAAAGATAAATAAAATCTACAAGCCATTTTAAAAATATTCTTCTACTTTAAAAAAACGAAATAAATAAAACGATATAAATTAAAATCGGTTTAAGAGAATAAGTTCATACAAACACATTTTCGCATGCTTGTATTAATATCATGTCTCTGATACATTAAATTAAAATTGAAAGAATGTTTTGAGTATATTCTACAGCTAAGAGTTTCAGAGAACTTCAGGATGTTTTTTAAAGTATAATCCATGTTTTTCACATTACATCCAAACTTTTATTAACATTAAAATATAAGCATTGAATATCAGTATTAATTTGTACATATATATATACTAAAGCTCTAATTTTATAATCTAACACACACACCCTTTTTTCCACGTAAAATGTGCATACATAAAATTAGTCGCAGTAACGAATTTTTTTATCGTTATATTCAATAATTAGTCATATATTCATGCAATTGTGTAGTAAAAACTTGTACAATAATGATGCGATAAGCTAATTAGCAAAAATGATGCCGTAAAATGTAAACTTTTTTTAAGAAGGAAAAATGTGATTAAAAATATAACATTTTTTTTTTTCATACGAGATATTTGAGAGCTTTTTCAAATACCCTTTGCCATAACCATCATATGATGAATCCTTCTACAATCTAGGTTTCAAAGACACAAATAGAGTATATATTTGTGTATAGATATATATAATGTATATATAATTTCATCGATATAAGGCTTCTATAGTTTTGAAATTCTCAGTTTACGTAATAGAAATTTTTAAGTACTTGTAATACTCCATAAAGCAGAAAAGTGATATTATTAAAAATGTTTCTTCGTTGTTGAAAGACTGTTCTTTGTTTTTCTCTTATAACCTATATGAGAGCGAAACTGCAAAATGAAAAACTGCTTCCGCACTTCTTTATTTCTGAAAAGTGCAGCATATTATTGAAGGAAAAAAAATTTTTTTTTTGATATTTCAAATAAAAAACTTCTAATTTACTTTCATTTAATGATTTTCAATTATTCAAATGCATGTTTAATTTCATACACCACTGTTTGAAAATTAACAGATTTTTTAAGCACAATTTTGTCATTTTCCGATTTTATAAATTCCAGAAATTAAGTTTTTGGAACTTATATTGTTGAATCAAATGATTACAGGTGTCTAAAGTTGTATTAGGTTGGAGCACGCAAAATGCTGGATTTTCTTCACATGCGAACGTTTATCTCCTTGTTTTCGTTATGCTTTTGTTTTTGGCCCAGCTTCGTTTATAGCCTCGTTGCGCAAGTCACATTTCAACAAAGATTTTCTCAAAAGTGTTCCATTTTGTTGTTTGTTTCGAACTTTAAAAAGATATGAATTTAATTGATATTCGCGTGACTTTTTTATATGAATATAAACTTTGTAATGATGATGCAAAAGCTGCTCGCAATATAAACCAGGCATTTGTGGAGAATACTGTTAGCGATTGAAAAGTACAGCGTTGGTTTGAAAAATTTCGGTCTGGGGATTTTCCCAACAAAATGAACCACGTTAAAACATCTGAAAAATGATGCTCTGAAAGCATTGAGGAAAACGAATCCAGCTGTATCAATTATACTGCCAATAAACTAATGAAATGCATGAAAAGTGTAAAATTATACCCCATTGCTTGTTAATCGGCCTGGTCCAATTCTTCTCCATGACAACGTTCGACCGCATACGACGCACAATATAATTGCTGTAACGCACGATATATTTCCCAGACTGGAATATAGATGTCGCCACGGTATGAACAAACTTGTAGCAGTTGTATGAACTCGCGACCCACTGCTTTTATCCGGCAGAGAGTGTCGGGATCCCATTGAGTTCGGATCACTCAAATCGCCGTCCAATCCTGGACAGTGTAAACTAAAATTTACTTTAATTTGTTCCTCCAAATGTTTAATTGTATTTATCTTGTGTCACCGTCCTCTCTTTGTAATTTGTGACATTTCATGTCGTTAAATGTATTACTTTCCCCACGAGAGATCTCTTATTCATTAATTTTAGTTTTAACCCAGTAATAACAAGTCAAGCATCGTTACATTGCGAAATTAAATGAATTAAAGTAGGAAATTTTGCAGCATCCAGCGATTATTTATAGGACTTTTTGCCAACTGGTCTTCATTTTTTTTTAAACATTTAGAACATTTTTACGAGCTTAATGGCATGAAAATGAAGAAAATTTGAAAAATTCCATATCAGAGTGTGTATACAATTCTAAAGATCGGAATTTCTCTAAGGCAAACATCGATGTGTCCAAATATCGTTGGAAAAGGTGTAGTGAAGCAAATGGAGCAGGTATTGGTAAAATAAACAGCTTTTTAAGAAAGATATGCAAAGTTTTTATGTACTCACTGAGGAATCCAACATTTCATACGCACCAACCTAATACTCTAAGCGTAGATGAATGGAAATAGCTTTAATGAAAAATGATGAACATTAGCTTGAGTGAATTCTCCAAGAACGTTAAAATCAATTCATTAACGTAAAAAAGATAGGCAAAAAAAATCAGTAATTATTCTTAAATGATTTTTTGAAAATGATTAGATTTTGAAACAGTAATAAAGAAACATATATTCTGAAGTCAGCTACAAGAAGATGAATACATTTTATGAAAGTCAACGTAATTTTCGTTTTTGTAATTGACACAGTGTTTGAAGAAAAGTTTCACTTTTTAATTGAAAAAAAAAATCTTAATTACATACATACATATATATGTCCACAATAAGTGAGTATCTATATCAAAGTAGATGTTCTTTTAAGTATAAAATAAATATGGCCGAAAAGTACATTGTTCTTTATAACAACATAAATATTGTTCATTTCTTGAGTTATATAATTAGGTATATGAGTTAGTTAATTAGTTACATTGAACTCCTTAGTTCTTTCATGATATCGTAGAACGTTGCACTGTTTCAGAAATATAGTTTTTCTAACAAAACACGCCTTTATTACAACACATCGTGTTTACAATAAAAATATTTTAAATAAATCATTAAATTAATATTTGTGTAAAGAAATAACTTTCATATGTAAAATTATTTTTTAAAGCTAGTTTATCAATTGAATCAATCAGTTCAATAAATAATTAAAAAAAGAATGAATAATACTCTGTGGAAGCAAAAGTGATTAAATTTTTCCCTTACAAAAAAAAAGACTTCTTTCAATAGAAATGTTTCATAATGTTACAACTAAAAGGAGCAAATCCTATCATTTAACTAATGAAATAAATAACTAATTTTCAATGGCCAGTCTTATTTTTTAGTTTAAATAATGTTTAATTTATTTTTAGTCTGAAAGCAACGGTTTCCAATTTTTTAAAATACGTAAAACAAAACACAAATTTCACAAAACACGTATTCGCACGTATCAAGCATGAGTATTCTTTTATAATAAAACGATTAATTAAGACTAAAAGCCACTTGGCGAGCTGATTTGGCGAGATTTCTCCCATGCCGCTAATGACCTTTTTCTCAGTTCTCCTTCCATGCCTATTTTAATCTATAACATGATTCAGAGTATTGTATTTGTATTTCATAAGTCGAGAAAAAACAAAATTCGCGACACCCTGGAAGGGATTGTTAACTCTTTCAGAAATCTCCCTGAAAAATTGTCTCTCAAACGTGAAAAGGGACGTCCATAAGGGACAGCACAACATTTGTGTTCATTTATTACTACGAATTTTATGAGCTTCCAGAGGTACGCACATTGAAGCTTGAGAGCAGTTGTTCTACAGGAAAGGTCTTCTGATAATAACTGAATGCTGAGAATATAATGTCAAATTGAAAGTTGCACATTATACCCCTGATATTGCGATATGAAGTACAGCGGTGAAGAGACAAAGTTAGCATTACAATATTTATTTTTTATTTCACTATATTGAAAGGGAATGCTTATATTTTAAGTTGTTTTTTTCTTGTTTTAATAAATATGTTTAAAAACATATAATGCATGTGCAATTTAAATTTTTTTATTTATGTTGAAGAAATAGATATATTTCCTGTTTATTTTATAGTTAATATACCCTTAAATGATGCAAAATTGACGTACATTAAAACTGTAAGTTTATATTTTTGATTCTTATTCCCTAACTCTGCATTCATTGTAGTGGGAATCGAATTTTTTCAAATATTTATTACTGTGGTGCACCCTGGATCATATTCGTAGATTGCCTTGGTACACCACAGAGACAATGTTGCCAACCCCTGTCTAGATATATAAAAATCCAATTTGTAGTTTAATTTAAATAAACAGAATACGATATAAATAAATAATTAGTATTGCTTAAAAATTTTTATTTTCAGATAATCCCTTTTGTGTGCTTCCATAGAGTATTATAAAACACTTATCATTCCTAATTAAAAAATAAATGAAAATAAAGCTTCGGTAAATAAAAAGAAGAAATGTGAGGGCGTGATGACAAGAAATCTTGTTTAACTTTCTGAACGCCTCTTCGTCTATCACAGTTAGTCAACATATGTTTCTACAATGGACAGAGCAGCTTTTTTTATGCAATTATATTATGATAAACTTTTAGCTGAAATCCAATTCTATGACTAGAAGTCTTATTTGAAAAAGTTGATACTGACTCCATTCTCTTGTTCAAAATTACACTAAAAGTAGCACATTTATATTCAATCCAGACTAGGTTCGATATTTACTTACGTATCAAGTGTCTAAAGACAATATCAACAGTTTAATGCTGTAATATATCACATAAACATCGACGTTTTTCTTTTTTTAGAGATTTTTAAAAAAACTCCTTTGTGTTCCCTAAATCGAATAAAATACTTTGCAAAGTAAGTTATAACAGTAAATAAAATTTATATATAAAAAAACATTTAATATTGAAGAATTGAACGTTACAGAAGTTCTTACTTTTCAACCTTAGAAATATATTTTATTTGCTATAGATATAATATAGTTTCTTCGTAGAAAACCAACAATCAATGAATGCCTTGAATAATGTATAATGTAATTAAACGCTGAAAAACATGCAAGCTGCATTTAAATAATGACTACTTTAAAAATGTATGCTCCCTTTTTCAAAGTGTTTAGAAGGAAGCAACAATAGAGAAAATGTAAAATGGTCCAGACATCCTTTAAGTAGTTATCTGCTTTTTTAAAGACATTTTAAAGAAGAGATAGCTTAGGAATAATTTATTTCTCTAAAAAGAAAATTCTATGTAAAAAAAGTTTATTTAACTTAAGTATATAACTCCTCGTACAAGTTTCGTCTCGGTGAAAATTCCATTGTTTAATTTTAAAAGAAGTGAAACAATGGAAAACTATAAATAGAATGAAAAACGGGCTTTGATATGACATAAAAACTAAAAGTAAGATAAGGTGAGGGTGTAAAAAAAAGTTTCTTAAAACTTTTTAATGTAAGACTTAGGCTTTAATAATTAGACTTGTCTGGATAAATTCTGTTATTACATAATACAGCTGATTAATATCAGTTTAGTTTTATACTGAACAGTTTTATTTCTGGTTGGGACCAATTGTAAACATCTAAAAAAGTGGAGTAAAATTAAGATCACATATTTAAAAAAAAAGCCTTAGAGTTATAATTATATTTAGAAGCTACAGTAAAAGTAATTTTACAAGGTTGGAATAGGAAATATATTATATAATAAATAAGAAATCTTCATCACATTAATAAACAGAAATAAAATATTTGCTTATAGAATGCAAGGTAATTGGCCACAAGGAGAAATAATCTCTTAATAAAGCACTAGTAATGGCAGCAAAACTGTCATTTACGAATATAAAATATTTAAATATCATGCAAAGATTATTTAAACTGTTTCATTTACATTACAGTTATTAATCTGAAAAGATCAAGGAGATAAATTAAAAGGATTTGTTTTAATAATTGAATTTTTAGACATTCAATAACATTTTTTTGCAACAACAGGAAAGTTTGACATGTGTTAACATACTTAGAGATAATTAACATCAAGGTTATACATTTAGGAAGGATGTCTGAAGAACAATCTTTTTTAAATACACACACGAATACTTTAATATTGAAAAGCCAGACCACTTACACAAGGATCAGACAAATGCATCTCGGGTGGCATTCCTGTAATAGAACCCACAGTACTTTGATGCTATAGAGGGCTAAAAGACATTGGACCATGCAGTTAGATTCTTTCACAAGTGAAAATACAAAGAAGTAATACATAACACCCCGTGTGGGTTAGAAGTTTGAGTAACGGTGGTTATAACATACATTATATAAATAACAATCAAGCTTAATATCTTTTCAGATATAGTGTGCCAGCGTTCCTTTTCTGGTTCTTTTCGAAGGTGGAAAATTCAAAGGTAGTCAAGGATTAAAGAAAAGAGGCATGTGCCGAGGTGGATTGGCCAATATGGTCTTAACTTCATAAGTTGTTTAACAAAGATCGTATTCGAACAGCAACTTTAATCTTGGCACAAGAACTATGACTCTAGTTTTTCTCCCACACAATGTAAACTATTTCAATTCAAGCCTGTAGGTATGATTCGTTAATTCATTACATGTATATGTATATATATTTTTTTCATTTGCAAAGAAATGGTTGTCATGGCTATCTTATGGAAACGTTGCACCAATTTTGGGAAACGACAAGCCACAAAGGCTTATTATATTTTTATAAAGACTTCAACAAGATGTCAAACCAAAATTGAATCTCAAGCCCGCTTGAATACAGTGTAGATTATGCTAGTGACTTGAAATGACTTCAGTGTAGCCATACATGCTATCCAAGGGGAAAAAAAGTTCAAGGTTCATTTATTCAAAGCTATTCCTATTGATCGAAATATCAAATGTATTCGAGAGTATAGCCCATTGCACGAGGAAAAAATCATTTTTTAATGCACTTTAAATAGTTTTTTTTTGTCGCTAACCGTTGACTAAAGTTCAAGTTTCCGTTTCGATTTGTGATGAATCCAGAAATTACAAGTCTTCAAATCGCTTTATAGATGTTCGTCATCACCTAAAAATACTTCTATGTCTACTCCCGCGAGTAAAAATCTAAAAATGAATTCTTTTTTTTTACGATGCAAAATGTTTGCTTTCGTGTAATCTTCGACGCCTTCCATTAAATGTACTCAAAAAACGTATACTTCCACTTATATGTATACTTTGTATGTATATGTATGTTAGAAGAAATGAGTACTTGAAAGAAGTACTTGAAACTGGTATTGACTACATGCATTACGACATTTGATGTTGATGTGGCATTCAGGGGTTATTGTCTCGAAAGTCGACATTATCAAGAACTCAATAGCCGATCATTCTATTTTCTTCCTTTAGTTGTACATCCAGTTTGGACCACAGTCCAAAGAGAAACAACATCCTTTGGGTTGTATTAGAACCCTTGGATGACCTCGTAGGCTTCTAGACTGGACATGAAGACGTAGAAGACCCAAAGTCCTACGAAGAGCACCACGGTAGGGGCCTTGTATCTCATAGGCCCACCCAACTCCCCTCCCACTAGGGCACTCCTCCTGAGCATGAGCACTGTGCAGCAGATGAAGGCGCACACGCAGAACATGGTGACCGAGAAGGCTAAGTTGCCTGGATGGACCTTGAATTGCTCTCCCCTGGACGCGTGGTATAGGGCTGCGATGGACCAGGCTATGCCGATGCCAAGAAAGACGTTGACGGCGTTACTTCCGGTCACATTACCGATGGAAGAGTCAGCGTACTTGTCGTTCATAGCTGCAACCTTACTGGCAAATGTATCTGGAAAAAACAAGATATTGATTACATAAAAACAGTTTGGTAACGATTCTACTGAAATCGGATAAATATAATGAAGGCATTGTTACGAATTTTGTGTAATGAGTGCTTAATTTTATCTTAAGTTATCCGACTAAATTCGGAACCGTGATTTTAAAAAGAAGCGCATAAAGGGATAATTTTCATGATATTTAGTGTCTTAGACTAGAGTACATGTATAAAATTGTTTTGAGGACATTTCGACAAAAAAAATTATCTAAATACAATATTTCGGCTAAAAATTAACTTAGAATAACCTTTTTTTCAAAATGTTTTTCTTTTGTGAAAAATGATTCGATTATAATAATATTTTGCCTATATATATCTCAGACCTCTGTACAGAGGCTCAACTATGATTTTTGAAAAATTCACATTATTTTCAGAGTTACAACCCATTGAAATAATTAACGGCGTTTTTTTTCTTAAAATTTCTCTCCTCTGTTGTCGTAAGACATGGATAAACCCACTTCTTATTATATATTTCAAAAATTCTAGTTGAACTTCTGTACAGAGGTATGAGCTATATACATGCAAAATATTATTATAATCGAAGCATTTTTCACAAAAGGAGAATATTTTGAAAATGGGTCATTCTATGTTCATTTTTTGTCAAAATATTGTACTTAAATGATCTTTTATTGTAATACTATTCTTAAAACAATTTTATATACATTTTTTAATCTAAGTGACATTAAATATCATAAATAATATCCATTTATACGCTTTTGAAAAATCACGGTTCCGAACGTAGTCGGATACTTTAAAATAGTGTAAGTTTAAATCTGCATTTTTAATAAGTTAATACTACTCTTTGTTGCAATTATTTTATGATAAAAACTGTTATATTCGCAATCAACGCCGTCCCTTACATTATAATGGCGTTTCAATGGAAGCATGGCGAATTATTGGAGATCCAGCCGAGTTGGCAATACTTTTGGCGATTTGGCGACCATATGGATGCTTCTCGAAATTTCTGGAGGTCTATCACGTCATGACCTATAACGTAAGAGACGTTCGAGAAAGCAGTGGAAGATAGCCGCGTCACTTCCTAGAACTGAGTTAGTTTTACTTGTGCTGTTTAAGTGTTCACTTTGGGGTGTCTGCCCGAGTGGTTGCTTATGGATAATCTTTAACGTTACGTGACTGTATTTTTAGACACTGATAGTTGTGCCTAAGGGCTATAAAATGTGTGAAAATCTCCTCGAACTTTTTGTTCGAGTTTTACAGCTGTTTATCCTGAAAATTAAGGACTGTTTTCGTCAATAAATTTTGCGCTCTTGAACTGTTTTGCTCTTTGGGACTGCTTTAGCATAAAGTTCATGAACTCCAATCTACGCAACAATATCAATCATAGAAAAGTGAAAAAAAAGCAGAGGGGTGTGGGGGGGGAGTAATATTCATTTGCTATACATATGAAAGTTGTAGATGTAAATTATCTCAGCATACCAAAAATGTGATTTTTTTTGTAACTTTTTTATTTATTAGCGGTTTAAAATTATTTTCTATAAGTTAAAGTAACGTTTAGTACAAAATCTAAGAAGAATCTTTAATACACAACTGAGCATTCGAAATGTAATACCAAGGACAAGAAATATTAAAGCCAAATTTAAGATGTAATGACAGAGAAAGATGTAACGGCAGAAATTAAAGCTTTTCTGAGAAGGGAGATGCTGATGAATCAGTATGAATTGTTGCTGCCCCGGCTGAAAATAACAGTGATTATACCCTAACATTAAATGAAATAGATTTTAGATGTCTTGCTGTAATATGGCAGCTTGTGCTGCTTTCTCAAATTTTTAAAGTTGGTCTTTTATAGCAAGAAAGTGATGTATGCAGTCATCGACCAGACGTGTTCGATAGGCGATAGATCAGAGAAACAAGCAGGCAAAGGCAGAAATGCTATCTGTTTGCCGAAGTCTTGAACATTTGATGTTACGTGTTGTCTCTCATTGTTCTGTTGGAGTGGGGTCACTAAAAAGCTCTGAAGGTGGAGGAGAATAAGATATTAGGCTTCAGAAGCTCATTCAAGTTTATTTCAAACCATAAAGCTAGATGCAGAACCAGTATGACGATGTAAAAGCAACAGTTAAGCAACCTGTCTCCATGATGTTACCGTACTCTAGTTTAACGTTGTGGTGTTGCAGAAAGAGACGCGATTCCTTTGCCTTGACAATGCCTTGTCATTCTATGCCCATGTCTTCAGTTCAATATATTCAATGTGTGCACGCACAGTTTTCAGATATATTAATCGTAATAATGTGAATATGTATACACATTATTGTGATTTCGAACTGAAAATGATGAGGTCGATTATAGTACGTGTGGGCATTGATTGTTGTACAGCTGACCTTATTTATTGTGATATGACTTCTGACAGGACAATATGCCTGTTATAAAGTGTGACGACGTTGGTTCAATATATGCCGTTCCTTCAAGCATCCATTGATTAGGGATCTGCATCACTTTTACTTTTTGTTTTGCACGGTCAATGACTTCTCGGAAGGGTAATCCGTATTCTTTATATTTCTCCCTAGGTTAAGCTAAGGAATGTACTAAGGAATATATTCATATTTTTTTCGAGAAATACCTAAATTGCTTATACAAAACAACCCCATGAAAAAGCGATTCAAGTTCTTCAAAATGGCATTCTGTTCTTCAATGTATAGCGTTTGCTGGTGATGCATTTGAATAAGTGCTATAAAACAAAAAAGAAATAAAATGTTTCCGAGAATGACAGCTTACAGAATGTAACAAACTATCAAAATCTGAGAGGTAGTTCGCTGATAGCCCAAGAAGTGAGATGATTTTAGAATTGATTGATTGATTGAATATTAACGTCGCACTGTTCAGCAACACGAGGGCTTTTGGCGACGGACCACGTAATTTTGAACCATTGTCAAGTGACGTGGACGACACCTGAGCTGGCACCCCCTCTCCTAACTACCACACCAACGGGAGGACGTTTCAGCTCTCGACAGATTTAACGTTCATCGCTGCCCTACACGGCGGGTCTTTAGTGGTACTGGGCTCGAACTCGTGACAAGTCAAGCCATGATCCGATACCTATACCACTCGGCTACCGCGGCCACGAGATGATTTTAGAAAGGAAGGGGTTTGAGAGAGGGTAGAGGAAGAGAGTTTTGTATGGATTTAAAATCAAATTTCACCAGTTAAAATTTTTTTAACATAGTCTTTGATCAGTTACTGATCGCAAGGAAAGGTGAATGCTCTTAACTCACCCGGTACACTGGTTCCTAGGGCTACGAATGAAATGGCCGTGACTGAATCCTTCAGTCCGACCGTGCAACCGAAGTGAGAAGCCAGATCTCCCACAAGGGCTGTCAGGAGGCCAATGACGCAGATGCTGCTGATGAAGCAAGCCCAGCCGCCTAGACAATCTGTAAAAAACGAGAATGTTAAAAACCATGCATGTTTTTGCATACAATACATGAAGAGTTCGATTCATACGAAAAGTGATAAAATCAGACTACTCTCAGGTCAGCATGAATATTTGGCGCTACTATTTGTGACTTATTTTGGGGATAAGGTTGTGACGGATCTATACGCGACCTTCGAACTAATCGTCTTGATTAAATCTTTAGGCTATCCATTCGCGTTATTCACAACAGCCCTTCGGAAGAAGAGAATCGTGATATGCAAATTAACTTACTATAAATAGGAGAGGTTTTCTAGCTTGAGGAGAGAAGGAGCGGAGATATACTCGAGACAGGCGAGATTGATATTAAAAGTATAATATTTGAATTAAAGAGCTTTGATTATTATTAGAAGGAAGCATTAAAGTTACAATTGTTCACTAAGATTGAATTAAGATTAGATTAAATTAGATAATAAGTTAGATCCTGAATTAAAAGAAGGATCCAGTTTGTTAGTCGACTAATCGCTTCGTGTTACTGTCGTTGTTCCCCTTTCACGATTATCATTGAGACATTCTCTTAATATTATTAGTTGAAATTGTGTCTGTTGAAATAAATCGATTGGATTTGAATCATGTCGAGTGTTTCTACCCCCCCCCCCCACACACACACATCTAGGTGCCCGCGAGAGAGGCGCGGACCTATTGCAAGGCTTACGTTGCGAGTACCTTGAAAAATCATGTCAGGGTTTGGTTTCCGATTCTCTCTTTGTTTCGGGGGAAACGCTGTACTTATTTTTCCCCCTTTTAAAAAATAAGCTATTGTTATTAACTTCTTAAAATGCGTGATCGAGTTAATTTGATTATGCTATACTTGCCAAACTATGTACACTCGAGATAATTCGAGTGGAGTTGTATTTTATGCTGCTGTAATTTTCACACTCGAATATAAGAGATCATCATGTGTGCACTCGTGAGGCTGACTGTGATTTGTTGTCATAATTTTGTAACTTTAAAAGAAAGTTTATAGCAAATTCAGAGAAATATAAAAAAAAGTATTCTTTCTTTTTCCAGACGTGAGCATTTGGAAGACATATTTTCTCTCCCTGTACAAATTTTTTTTTCCTGTGGCTGTAATAACTTTATTTGTACATAAAGTACAGTTAATAAAAAAAAAAGTCTTTGCATAATTTTTATAATGGGGTTTGATCCACCATTTGGTGGACCGCGGATTAGAAAGAAATAGATTTCAGAAGCAAATTAGAGAAAGACTTATACAGAAAGTTATCATATGATACACAAATATAAAAAATAATCAGATAAAGCAAAATTTGTAATTTTAAGACTAACGGAACGTCCTTTTCGAAGTTTTGCTCCACCGACATAAGAAAAGCTCTTACAAAAGATACTGCAATGCGTCTTGTGCTAAAAGGGATAGCAAAGGAGAAAGGAAAAGAAAAGTTGTGTAATAATTGCAATGTTGGGCTATGTACTATACACCTTGCTTCCAAATATATCAAACAAAAGAAAATGTTGAATGTTTTTTTTTTAAATAAATAAATACTATCAGTTTTGTTGAAAATGTAGAAAAAAAAATATTTCTACTAGTAAAAATATGTTTTTCTTTCGTAACGACTATTCGAAAAGAAAAATAATAAAAGTCGATGTACGAGAAAGATTGTAATATTCGGCTCTTATCTGAAATGTGTAACAAAATACAAAATTTTGACTGAATTTTTTATTATTGGCTAAAACGAGGTTCTAAAATGTGTTTTCTTAAATAAAAAACATTTGATTTTTTTGCCGGTATTTTTCCCAATTAGTGTGCGTTAAAAGATTAAGTTTCGAGGTAACTTGCATATTTTTATATAAAAAAGTCTATTATGAGAAAAAAAAATCACAAATTTAGAACACATTGATAGAGTAGTTTTCTGTTTTGTTATTCTTCGTACTAAATATATCCTGATAGTGTATATAGCCTGATTCATCAATTTTACTCATTTATCAGTATACTTACAAGACTCTATAACATTAATTTATTTGCACCGAAAACCATTCATCACGAGGCGAATCGTTAAAGGATCAGTTTAGTTAATATAATGATATATCTAACACATATACACGGAGATTTTAGTTTTAAAAAGAAGTTCACATTTTTCAAATCGAAGAATGAAAATCATAAGATTAAGAAGGGATTTGTTGTAATAAGATGTTAATGAAGAATTCTTTGCTTCGTTTCCTATTATTTGTCATCTTATTTAAAGATTACATGTCTAATCAGTGCTGATTTTTTTTCTTTGAAAGTTTCATCAAAACTTACAAATGAGTGATGGGAATTTAATCCGTTTCGAAAGATCTTCTGTGTGAACTATATTATATCTGACACATTTCATTAATTTTGGGATGTCTTTTATTCTTCACACAGAAAAGTAAAATTTAAGTGCTGAAATGTTATTAGTGTTAAATTTAAAACAAATTATCGGCTAAAAGGATTTTATGGAAGCAATTTTTCAACTGACACATTTCTTAAGTAACTATTCACACACACACTAAGTGGCTATGGTCGCTTAGTGGTTATGGTCATGAATTCGTGGCCGGTGGATCGCGGTGGCTTGAGGGTAAAAGTCCACTCTTTGACGTAGTGTGGTAATTTGGATAAGGATAGCAGCTCAGGTGCTGTCTTCGCACTTGACCAAGGTAGAAAATTACGAGGTCCGTTGCCAATAGCTCTCGTGTTGCTTTATAGTGAGACGTTAATCTATCTCTTTTACACACAAAATGCAAATACCGTAGAGACCGATTCATCAAAGCTAACAATAAATGCAATAATCGTAAAAAAAGCAATAATTTCAAATTCATATTAAGGTATCCGACTACGTTCAGAACCGTGATTTTAAAAAGGCGCATAAATGGATAATTTTCATGATATTTAGTGTCACTTAGATTACAATACATGTATAAAATTGTTTTAAGGAGACACATTTTGACAAAAAAAATTACTTAAATACAATATTTCGGCAAAAAATTAACCTAGAATAATCTTTTTTCAAAATATTCTTCTTTTGTGAAAAATGCTTCTATTATATTAATATTTTGCCTGTATATAGCTCAGACCTCTGTACAGAGGCTCAACTATGACTTTAGAAAAGTTCACATTATTTTCAGAGTTACAGCCATTTGAAATAATTATCGGCGTTTTTTTCTTAAAATTTCTACCCTCTGTTGTCGTAAAACATGGATAAACCCACTTCTAAGTTATATATTTCAAAAATTCTAGTTGAGCCTCTGTACAGAGGTCTGGCTATATACAGGCGAAATATTATTATAATAGAAGCATTTTTCACGAAAGGAGAACATTTTGAAAAAAAGATTATTCTAAGTTAATTTTTTGCCGAAATATTGTATTTAAATAATTTGTTTTTGTCAAAATGTCCTTAAAAAGTTTTATGCATGTATTCTAATCTAAGTGACACTAAATACCATGAAAATTATCCATTTATGCGCTTTTTTAAAATCCCGGTTCCGAACGTAGTCGGATACCTTAAGACTCACGAATGCAAACCACTACTTTTTAAACTACAATTATTTTCTTCACAGGTAGGTACAAATATATTAGAAATACTCGGATTCATTTAAAAACTAAAGTATTTTTTCATTTCATTTATGAGTGTAATGCAGTGCTTTTTTCAAACTTTCAATATTGGCGACGCAATATTCAATCATAATTTTCATCGCACCCCCCATGCAATAACAATATATTAAATTCAATAATACTATATTTTGAAGCTAAACCTACAATTTGATTTTAACCTCTCAAGTGTTGCCGGCGTATATAAACGTCTCGCTCAACCAGTGCGTTAATTACCCCGGACGTATATATACATCTTTCCGAAGTGTGATCTTTTCTGTGTACTGCTACAAATAAAATTATCCCGAAGGCTTTGGAATGCAATAAAATTACTTTTGACAGAGTGTTTGCAAAGGATTTACTTATTTCAGAGGATTTGTTTATTTATTCTTTCACTACCCCCTCTCCCAGTACACCACATACACTCACCTACGTGTTAAACAGTGGTATTGGAGAGAGAATCGCATAATTTGTAATCAGCATTGAAATAACTGATTATATAAACTGGACAAATCATCAAGATACGTGTTACTTTTAGCATTTAATTTTATATATGAAGGGCTGATAATTATTAAACGTTCTTAACTTATTGTTAGTATTGTTAAATTAATTGTAAAATGCATTGAGCAGTACTGATATATTTATAAGTGTATTTATTAATGTAAATGTGTATTTTTTTTTATTACGTCTGAATGTATTTTTTTTTACTTTCAAAAAATTAATAATTTTTTAAAAATAATCTTTTGTTTTCGACTTATTAATATACTCGCGCTTCCCTTTTTGGGTTATGATTTTCCCTATAGGGGCGCGCCCCACAGTTTGAGAAACACTGGTATAATGAAATGTTAACTAAAAAAGAAAACATAAAATAAAGCTTCATTATTCAAACTTTTTCTTACTTAAGAGGATCTTTTTATTAATGTGCTGCATTCGTATAATAAGACAACATTTGTCTTTCTTTGCGTAGAAAACACTCAGTATTGTCCTCCTCTTACATGAAAAATAAACCAAAGAAGCACCATTCATCGTGTATCTTAGAAATGAATAATTTTTTTAAATAAGAACAAAGGTGATAAAACAAACATAAAAAGCCTAATACCTCCTCTTTTACAATTTAAGCCCTATTATTTTAAATCATTTATTCAATATAAATAAAAGTTCACTTATAATAATCAGACACCAACTGATTTCCTTTCTCTAATTATGATACCAGCATGACTGCAGCTGTGTCTTTCCGTAATAATGTAAGCTTAAGATTGAGTTTCAGGGATTCTCCAGATCCGTATCCGTTGGAAATCATTGTTTATACAGAACTGGGACTCATTGGTGAACACAATATATTGTCCCACTGCTTTGGTGTACTGTGAATGTGATCCAGACGTCACTGAAACCGAGTACTTCTGTGAGACGCCGTCAATGGCACCAGAATTGACGATTGTCTGGAATGCAAATGACTTTCATGGGGCCTTTGTAATGTTTGTGTACAGCTGCAAAATCGGCTTCTTTATGTGGATAGGATAACACTGTTCATATGCACACGAGCACTTAAAAAGTATTTTGGGTCTTTTCATCTGACACCGCCCCGGCAACCTATGACCATGAGAAAACCCCCACTCCACCTACGAGCTGAAAACCCAAGGTAATTTGAGGATAAGAGGGCGACCGTTTCACCCCAATGGAGTGGAAGGGCAGTTGAAAACTATAAAGAGAACAGTTGTGTTTGCCTCGATATATTCTGTGGAATATATTCTGCATAATCTGTATATATGTGCATATTCTGTGGAACTGAAATAATTCATAGTATGAATAACTTCTGTTTAAAATGTGAATATATTGTAATTAATAGTTTGACGTAAATAAATATATTATTTAATTTCTTAAATCTCACGCTACCACATTAATTCCCCCCCCCCACACACAATTACCATTTTTGTCGTACCGTTTACTAACAGTTTGTCGTTATATCATTATTCCTGATGACGTCACAATACTTAAAGAAAGTTGACGGGTTGAATTTGTCCGATAATGCGGAGTGTGTGGACACATATAACGGTCCTCGCGGGAGGTTGTAACTCTAGGACGTCCATCACCAGGCCTTCGTGACATTGTATGTTCATTTTACTAGTGATCCCACAAGCAGCTAATGATGGAATGATTGATATTTAAAAGTTGGGTAATCTCCGGTCGTTTCCCAAAATGGATCCGTCCGATTGCATATCCCAGCTATGCTTTCACTCACAAATGCCATCAAAGACTCTTTTTCAGAACTTTGGAATAAAGAAATGCAGAAACGAGCACCAAACATACATATCATCCAACACAAAGAAAGAAATATCAACTGCTGAAATGAGCCTGTTTTTATATTTATCGCATTACATAGCCCTATGTGTAGTTATGCAAATATTTTACTGCGAAGCTACTTCCACATTTCGCTGTAAGATTCGTAAGAAAATTTTGTACTGTTACTTTTCTTCTTCTTAATTATCCTAATTTCATTGTTTATTGCTTATTCTTTGAGACAGAGTGTATTAAATTATGGTTTTTATTTTTTCTCCCCGGACTGAGCAAGGTCGATTCAGTCTTTCATCCCTTTAGTGGGTCGATAAAATAAGCACCAAGCTTTATCGGGAACTAAACATTGGGGAAAGGGGGAGGGGTCACGTCAGACTGACCACCTGACCGGAACATCTGCTCCTGCACTTAAGTGCCCAAGGTCATGAAAACTAGGATGGGCACAGAAGCCCTTGGCCCTCTATGACTATTGCGCCACTGAGTTTGGAGTTTTTAATTTTTTTCTCTCTTTAGCATGTAAGTTGTAGTGATATATAATTAAAACAACAAATTAAGTATTTTTCAATAAAAAACTTCACAAATATTTCTTACAAATAAACTTACAAATATTTCTTAAAACATAATGTATGCCAAGCATCAGAGCAATCACTGAATAATCTTAATAACTATCATTTTTGCAGAGATTATCCGAGAAGCTAAAAAAAAAACTATTATTTCTCATTGTTAACCCTTAAATGCTTATTGTTGCCAATTGTCTACATTCCAGTTCCATTTAACCCGGCAGCGGTCACAGAGTCACCCCAGGTTCATGAAATCTTTAATTCTGGGAAAACTGTTTATTTGTCACCAATGATCTTGTCAGTATCCTCCTATATAATAGTTTTCATGGGAACTAAAATGTACTTGTCTCATATCTCCCTCTTTTTTGGAAGTAGTGATCGTTTCTTATAGTCCTATGGTACTTGGGGTAACTGAGTTCCTCACGCGACCACTTTTATTCCAAAATATTTCTTATGAACAGGCTACATTTTTCCTCTGTGAACAACTTGTAGTTTTGATTGTTGTATTGTTCGACTTATTATTGTTTAAAAATGTAAATGAACAGAACATGAAAAAAGAAATGGGCATCTGCGATTTCTATTGGATGAAGTTGAAACTGATCGAGCAAGGGAAGAACCGAATGAAATAATGGATATTAATCATGATAGCGAAAGCAAATTTAAGAAAAGCGATAAGAACATTAAACGTTTGAATTGAAAGGAAAATTTTCAAATTCTACCTTTAAGAACTCCATCGAGAGATATGTGAAGCCACAAGTGAAAAACGAGACACACTGAGCCCTGTCAGAAAGACAATAGCAAGAAAAAGTTCGACATGCTATTTGTCGATCATCAAAGGACAATAAAACTACAACAACCTGAACAAAATATGACACAGTTTTGCCTACTAATAACTTTCCTGTAATGTTAGCAAAATGAGTCTGAGATTTGTGCCCTTTATTAAGGCCACGCACATTTGAAATATGTTAGCTTAGTTTGAATGGATTTTTTTCTCAAATTATCGAAGAAAAATTGAAAAGCCATTAAAAGTAAGTAAATACACTTTTTATTAATTAAGTTATTTACAGGAACTATGACTTTTATATAAAAAAAGGATTGGGGTGACTCTGTTACCCCTCGCGACTTCACCCGGGTTAATTTTATTCAAATTCCTGAATGTTTGTGCGTTTCCCGAACGCCCGTTGATAACCATAGGCAGTAAATCATGTCTGAATGAAGAGAAACATTACTTCTGGCGTGTAAGTTACAGATATATTTTTTGAGATTTGAATGTAGTGGATGATCAAGTTCAATGTGTCATTTGGAGAGATATTTTCCATCTTAGAATTTCCTGTAAAGGAGTAATTTATTTATTTGAAAAAAAATTACTTCTCATCTGTTTTCAAGTAATTTATCAATGTGTATGTTAGATGTTACATTTGAAAACTTTATTGGATTCATCCCATATTTTTGGGATGTACTGTATGTTGCCAAATGTCTACATACAACGAAATAAATACTCAATGTTATTATCTGGATTTTTTAAATTCATTTTTTACATAATCTGTGACTACATTCCTATATAAAAATAGGGTTTTTTTTAAAAAAAAACTCGAAACAAAATATCATGAATTTAAGAGTTAAATGTATTTTAAAGTTCTGACATGTTAATACGTTGCAATTCGAAATTAAAAAAGGAAACTGCATTTTGAACACGAAAT
>BMAV01013696.1:3032-18525 GCA_019973955.1 Trichonephila inaurata madagascariensis | reverse complement strand
CGGCTATATATAGTCTAGGTTTTCTAGCTAAATGAAAGAGAAAGTGAGGAGATAGGATAGATTGCTACAGATCAGGTATTATTCAGTTTTATATTTCAGTTATCGAAAAAGTGAAAGAATTAAAGTGATGATATTGGTCACTACAGTGTAATTAGTGATCGAATAAATTACAAAGCATATTCGAGCGCGCGTGATCTAGAATCGAATATGTCGATATTTATGTCTTCTCACACATAGTCCGCGTATATCGTTATTAATCCACATATTGCTTAATTTGAGAGCATCTCTTTTCTTTGAAATTACTTGAATTGTGTTGTTAATTGCGCGGCTAATTATGTGATCAATAAATACATTGTTTTTGGATATGGCTAGTCTTCTTTCCTTTCCCCCTACATCTTTAGGTGAGAACAAGGGAATATCTCGTTTTTCACAAAAGTTGAACTAAACAAACCCCTACTTTCAGAAAGAAATTCACTATTTTTACCATTCTACAATGCACTGTTTCACGATAAAGAAGTTTTCAAAAATTAAGAATTAATTTTTTCAAAAACTTTACACAACATATTATTTGGACACGTTATTATTCACATGCGTTTTGATGACATAATTTACATAAACTCTAAGCACAAGTGCAGCATTTTAATGCATATCTTTCCTACCTCAATTTATACGTAAACTTAACGGCAATGCTAGTCGACAATGAAATTTGTGAAGATGTCATATTTCACGTAAATATGAAATTCGACTCAGAAGCCCGCTAAAAGGGCCGAAAATTTCGTAAATTAGGTGCGGAACTTTAATTATAAGGACTGCTTAAGAATTTTAAGAAAGTTTTCCCCAAACCTTAAAATTGGTCCAATTTTCGAGATCGGAAGATAACAACGCGATTCTATTTGTAATGGCTTTCAAAGGTCCTTTTGAGAAACCTCTCACACGGATAAAAGCATTTGTCTTGAAATACCTGAAAGCCTATCGCATTGAAAGTCATTTCAAAGTCTTCGCTTTGCTGAGCAAGAAGCGATTTGCACATAAATGGATCAGCATTAGTCTCCTCAATGCTTGTCCATTTTAGGTTTTGACAGCTTTCGCGTCGTTGTCATGGAAACGAGGATTTTCTAAAACGCTTATTTAAACTTCAGGTAGCCGCGTCTTCCCGAAGCGGTTTCATCTTAGATGTCATTCAAGTCCCAAATTATACTTCGGAGATAATGGACACGGAACGAACTCGCTCGGAGGTTTTCTCTATGATTTTTAAAGTGTCACTGTGACTGTAACGGAGCACCTTTTCTCTTTTTGTTGGATATTCTTGGAAAAGAGAAAAACTCAGTGAAGAGCTCAAAGTTCAAAAGAAAAATTTCCCTTCCAAATTAAGACTGTTTCGAGTAGATATTTGAGGGAAATCATCCTTTAAGCTGGTTTAAATATAATGAGAATAAATAAGACATGCACTGTTGATATTTTATTTTATTTTTCCTAAGATTTAATAAAAGGTACATGAAAATAAGACAATTCTATGAGTGATTTGCCATTGTATGAACTATATTTCGAGGATTAATACGTGAAAAATATTTATATAGTAAAATTACGAAAAGACAAATGCAATAATGGTTGGTATTTCTTTTTCTTCTTCCCAATGGGGCTGTATTTTAGCAACTTAGACTTTGTAGACACGGCAAGTCCCGAAACGTAAAAGCCATTTTATAGTGGCACCATCTAATGGCGGCCTCGTTACCGAATTTGGATGCTTGAATTATTTTTTTAATTCAAGCTCTAGTCAGATTCTATATATATTGGTTGATATTTAAAAGTTACAAGAAATTTGTTTTTGCAATTAGAAAGAAAAATATATATAATTTCATTCACAATCAAATAGATTACCTTTCTCTTGACCTAATTAAGATACGATGGATGAGAGTCGGGTATTAGGGAATATAATTTACATTTTTAAAACTAACTTTACTGATTTTTGATTAAAAAAAACTCCAAAATTATCAAGGATATGTACTATAAACGACCGTAAGGAATTATTACTTGTCAAAAAATAATATTTATTTTATTGTTATAAAAAAATTATTAAAAAAAGATCAAATGGAGGGTATTTTGGAATAGTCGGTTAATGTGGAATTGGTGGTTTATATATAATCCATTGGAAGCTAACTAAGACTTCATAAAACGTAGTTATTTTTAGCTATAAAAGCCATACTTTTAAGAATATGTGAAAGTCATTCCTGTTTTGAGTCTATTTACAAAAATCACAAACATAATCTTTCTCTACTCTAGTACAATCGACGTGAGCCCACAGAAAACAGCTGAAGCATTGCATCCAAATTTCTTCTAGTTGATCTTCGAAGAATTTTCCGTTACAGAAGATACATATAGAATATTTATATTCTGTATTTTACATATTTTTGCTTTAGTTGATTGAATGAAGTCTATTACAAATGTTACATCAGAGTTTAACAACACTGGAGTCATCTCTAGAAAGTTTAGGTTCAAAAAGGTCAGTTTAAGTTTGATATATTAACAAACAGTTTTTTAATGTTCTTATGTTGTTTTGGAACGTCTGGTTGTTCTGGTTGTCTTGTTGTTTCGATTCCTTCATTTTTTCCTTTTCCTTTAGTTTACCCTTTTTAGTTTATGTTTTTCTTTATTTGGGAAATAGGTTATTGTAGAAGATCCAGCCATCAATTAAGGTATCCGACTACGTTCGGAACCGTGATTTTGCAAAAGCGTATAAATGGATAATATTTATGATATTTAGTGTCACTTAGATTAGAAAATGTATATAAAATTGTCTTCAGAATAGTATTACAATAAAAAATTATTTAAGTACAATATTTTGACAAAAAATGAACATAGAATGGCCCATTTTCAAAATATTCTCCTTTTGTGAAAAATGCTTCTATTATAATAATATTTTGCCTGTATATAGCTCAGACCTCTGTACAGAGGCTAAACTAGAATTTTTGAAATATATAACTTAGAAGTGGGTTTATCCTTGTTTTACGACTACAGAGGGGAGAAATTTTAAGAAAAAAAACGCCGATAATTATTTCAATGGGTTGCAACTCTGAAAATAATGTGAATTTTTCAAAATTCATGCTTGAGCCTCTGTACAGAGGTCTGAGCTATATACAGGCGAAATATTATTATAATAGAAGCATTTTTCACAAAAGGAGAACATTTTGCAAAAAGATTATTCTAAGGTAATTTTTTGCCAAAATATTGTATTTAAATAATTTTTTTTTGTCACAATGTGTCCTTAAAACAATTTTATACATGTATTCTAATCTAAATGACACTAAATATCATGAAAATTATCCATTTATGCGCTTTTTTAAAATCACGATTTCGAACGTAGTCGGATACCTTAAAATGAAATCAGAGCCAACTACATCCCGAAAAGGCAAAGATAGGGCTCAGAACCCTCATACCTATACCTCATAGCAGTCGCAGTACCTCTTTCAAAGCCGTAGAGGTGTGCACAGTCATCCAAAGTGATGCCTGCCCAGATCATCAACATAATAAGTGATTTCTCGGACATTGTATGGCAGGTTGCGAGTCCCTGGTTCCCTCCATTTGTAAATACGGTGATAATCACTGATTAGGTTGAACCGGTACTTATCAGTGTGAAAAGAAAACGGTTGCTCATTGATCCATACTCCAATCTCTGTGATCACTGCATCTTTTTAAGCAGGTTCTCCTGTTCGCAGAACTGAGAGAGATACAAATAACATGTCTTCTCACAAAAGCCCTCTTTTCGCGAAGTCTTCTGGAAACAGTCACCCTTGAAACTCGGGGTCCGGTGGCTGTATGCAACTCACGACAAAGCTGAGAAGCTGTAGCATCCCTTTTATGCCTCACTAGAATGGACAAATGGTGATCTCCTTAGGCCGTTGTGATTCTTGAATGACCTTGCCCAGGTTTTCTCTCGACGAATCCGGTATGCTGAAACGCTTTCTATAAATTGAGCACGACATTGGGCGTTAGACTGAGTTCTCTCCAAATTTGAATTTGTGATAGACCTGCTTCTAGCCTACCCATAATTCGCTACCTCATTCTATCGTCTAAACGTTGGTGGTTACTCAGTTTCACATTTCTAATTTTAATTAAACTGATTGCTTCAAGAAAACACCATGAAATTCGGGGAGATGTGCTAATGAACGAGATGCGGATATTGGCAAGGGTTCTTATAAATTATGTTAATTGACCAGATCTACTCCCACACAAATACAAGCTTACGCATTAGATGTACAAGATTTGCCTCTTTGTTTCAAAGCAGTATTTTCACATTTCGTTCAAATCTTTTCATGAAATTCGACACAATATGCAAATTCTCTTAATTTTGAACACCAGTCATTTAATATTGCCCAAAATTATACTTATGAATAACATAAAACATGCAAGAAAACAGAAGAACTTTCGATTATAAGACACGATTAACTTGAATAACGAATAAGAATATAGCCCTATGAATGTTTTATCTTTTGTGCCAAATGATTTGAAAATTCTTTTTATCATGCTTTTCTTAGCTTCATTTGTAACGGAATCTGTGAACTCTATTTTAACCCCTTTTAAAAGATCAGATTAATTCGAAATTTTGCACACTTGATGACAATACAATAGTTTAATAATTTTTTCCATTGTCTTGATCAGGATCATCAGAACTAACGATTTACCATTTTCAGATTTGAAGACCGATTCCAGATGCCATTTCCAAGATTGGCGATTAATTCCAGATTTGGTGACTAAAAGTTTAAGTTACAACCCTAAAGCGAAAACGCTCATAGTTAATAAAAATACAATAAACAAAAAATGATTTACAATAAAAGTGGTTTTTTAAAATTGTCATTTACTGTGTCTAAACGTTCCCTATTGTATTTTAAATGTCAAATCAGTTATAATGAAATACGACAATCATCAATTTTAAAATGGGGAAAATATTTACCTTAGATGTGAGCGGTTTAAGTTAAATGTCAATGAAAACTAAAAATAATTCTTTATAGTTTCTTATATAATATATAATATTCTTTATAACTGAATTAAAACTCTTTTATGCCATATGAGCTGTTATATCCTCACACAACTTTTAAAGAGACAAATGTGAGTCACATTTGAAAAGAAGAGATGAAAGAAATTAACTAAGTTTCAGAACAGAAGTTGAGATATGTGTTAAGCTCCATTTTATCCGAATGAAATCTGGGAAAGGAAAGAGAAGAAGACATCTCACCTGTTGGTGGCACGAAGGCGAAGAGGACCTTCCAGAAAATGGTAAAAAAGTGCATCACGTAATCCGAGCATGACGGCATCCTTTCTTCATCCCCCTCTTCATCGTCGTCATCCCCTGTAAAAAAGACATCCATTCTGTTAACAACCTCTTTTACCCATCTCCATTCATTCAGAGACCTCCATTCAACTGCAACTCTTTCTTACTTTTAAGGCTTTTGCAAGAGTAAAAAGCCTGATCATGTTCAAAAATGCTTTATTAACATAGGGAATATTTGCTTGAGAATGGAGAAAAATGGGCTTGAATTTCCTCATCGTGAAAAATTATTACGTAGAAGTGCTTTGAAGTAGAGATACGAGAAGTTATTGACCACGTCCCCTGTCATTTCAAGATTTGCATTTCATTGTAATATTAATTTGTGACTAATTGTAAGTATAAGTGTTTCTTGTCACATTTTGTGTTTGTGTGTTAACAAAACATTTACTTTCGTCCTAAAATCTAAGTTACTGAGCATGTTTAAACACGATAAAGTAGAGGCAAGAGAGAGAGAGAGAGAGAGAACAATTAAAAAAATGATAAGTTTTCCTATGTAATTAATTTTTCCTTCAAGTTTGGGAAATGTTAGAAAACATTTTTTAAAGATCTGAGCTTACGATCGAATCAATAAAATGATAACTACAATGAAAATCGCTTAACACGAAACTGAGGGGATTGATTGATTTTTTCATGTTAAAGGATTTTGCAATATATATATATATATATAATATATATATCAACGAAAGTTTAAGTGTTTAAATTAAGTTTATTAGAATTTATTTTATGCACATAGATATGCATATAAGCATGTAGTTAATAAAAGTCAATGAAACAAAAACAATCACAAGAGCTTAAAGAAATTTTATACATAATTTTCAAGTTCTTTGAAAAATAAAACATTTATTGAATTTTTGAAAAATAATCTGACATTTTTCTTTGCATTATCTTTAAGAGCATCAAATTGTCAACAAATTGTTCAATGTCGTCCATTTTGTTGCTCATTTCACCATTGGAATGTGTATCTATATAACAACGAATGCTTTTTTTTCAGGATGTTCCTCATTTAGGATGACGTGGGAACAGAAGCTGCATTGTTTATTTCATTTCTGTCTTCGGAATTTGCATCAACGATATTTTTTGAGCTTTGAACAAACTCCAAAATGTCTTTGTATGTCCTAATTGGGGCTGTGAACATATTATCATCATCTACTGCAACGAATTCTTCCAATGATACAGTAGGACAGTCCAATTCAGCTGGTGTTTTCCGTATTTTGTTCGTTCCCAGAAGGGAAATCTTTTCATGTTAAGCGATTTTCGTTTCGCGTTAAGAGGAAAAAAACTGTCTGAAAATATATAGAAGTTTGTCGGGACCATTGTGTTTTTTTGTGTTAATCGATATTTCGTCTTAAGCTGTTTCGCATTAATCGTATTTCACTGTAGTTTCTCCCATCGAAGGAACGATGCAACTCTCTGTACATCGAATCCTTGATTACATTTTTCATTTTCGGATGGATTTCATTGTTTTCAAATAAATGACAGTTAGGATTTTATTAAGGTATTCGACTACGTTCGGAGCCGTTATTTTTCAAAAGCGTATAAATCAATAATTCTTTTGATATTTAGTGTTACCTAAATTAGGATATAAAATTAAAATTGTAACAAAAAACACCGGCTATTATTTGGATTGATAGCAACTCTAAGAATAACGTAAATTTTTCAAAATTCCTAGATGTCTTAACATGTATATGATATTTATTATAATTATATAAGCATTTTTTCATATATGAGAACATTTTGAAAATATGCTACTTCATTTTTTGTCAAAAAACTGCTTTTAATTAATCCTTTTACTGTAAAAATATCATTAAAACAATTTTATATGCACATTCTAATTCAGGTGACACTAAATATTTTTAAAAACATACATTTATACTCTTTTTCAAAATCAGAACAATTTTTTTGGGAAAGCAATGATTAAACGAAGTTTGCGACAAAAATGATTTTTAGAAATACTGCATTTTAATGGAAATAATTCATGCAATTAATACATGGAATGGAGTTGCAATGATTTTAAAGTATGTACAAGCTAGAAAAGTCTTGAATATTTCACAAATGTTCTATCATAACAGGAGTCTATCATAACAGCCTCACACCTCAAAATAGCAAATGTTTTTCAAAATATTTAGAACAGTATCACGATTGCCTTGATGAAACGAATCCTTATCGATTGTCTTTAGAATTTCAACGCTAAGACTTAATTATAGAGCGTGGACTCAAAGTCTAAACTATGACATTATTTTTGTTAAAAATTAAGATTAAATACATTTGCTTAAATCTAAACTAGTTATCTTATCCAATAGCAGATAGATGCCAATATAAAAAATAATTATTTACTTATATATATATACGTATTTTATTCATCATTGTTTATTTTTTAGCTTTATTTTCATAAATATGGTTTGTTTTGGAAATTTCAAATTATTTTTTTTCTTCGCCTATAGGATATTGAGTCCGGAAAGATCATTTGATGTCCAGGGAACATCACTCTTTCAATAATAATGAATGAATATGCATATGCATGATCTTGGTGACAAAAATAAATGTCTCTTCAAAAATTCAGAAGGCTCTTCCCAGTATGTAAAAGGACTATACAGGAAAGCAGCATTGAAGTCAAACATTTGGCAGCGATTGTGCGCTTCATTCACCACATGATTAGAATTGTTTTTTCCAATTTTTACATGTTCTTTGAATATGTACTACTGTGTAGTTTTGCATATGTATGTCATTTGTTTTCTGCTAAAAGAAAATATACTGTAATTAAAACAGAATAATTATGAATTACTTCAAAAGAGCCTGCTTGTTAAATGTGTGGACCTTTCTAGTGCCTCAGGAATCATATTAAGCATAAAAAAAATAGTATTTATTATTTTACTTATATTTAAACCTCCGCATGAACCAGTTTTCTTTGGGAAACAATATTAGGCTAGTAGTATTCCTTGTGATATTACGGATCATGACCTACACACTTCCGCTCAATTGCAATGGGTGCGAGAGGGAAGTGAAGAGCGTAGGAGGAAAAAATGGCGAGAGAAAAGATTATGTAGATCTTATGGAGGACTCCAAGGAATTATTGTGCAGAAGGTTAAGTTTCATTGCTCATATTTAAGCTTCACTGCTCGTATAAAGGAAATCAAGAATATTTTATTGAAGTGATAACTTCTTTAGGCGCGTTTTTGCTGAAGAGTGAATCTAAGTTAAACGTAAGGTTCAGGTACGTTACACCAGTCGGATTTATTCCGCTCCAGTCGACATTAGTACTCATATTGGTGACACGGGCTTAGTTTTTATTTGAAAACTTTCCCGGCATGTGTTTTTTTTAAGAAAATTTTCGTGCACGCTTTTTTTTTTTGTGAAGTTTTATTTTCTTTATTGAGACTTCCTCTCAACTCCAGCAAGTGAACGATAAAAGAGCAATCTAAAAAAAAAATAAAAAAAAAAAGATTATTCTGATGTAGAAGATTGAAGATGAGAAGAAACGCGTGAAACATGGGATCTATTTTTTGATTCAGCAGAAAGAGCATTTAAGTATAAAAATGTGCCAAAAGAATTAAAATTCGAAATTTTATTGAAGTTAATTGGCGAAAAAATTGCCAATATTTTGATTTATATTAGTGATGACCGCTAAGAGATTACGAGAAAATAAAAAAAAGTACAAGCCCTTTCATTTTGTTTGCTTAGAGAATTTTAAGAAAAGCAAACGGCTATCAGGGCATAAGTTTTCCTCGCCTTAGATAGTATACGACGTTATATAAGTTATATAAACGGTAGTTATGTATCATCGTAAAGAAATTGGCGAAATTATACGAAAGGGAGCACATGCTTGCCAATTCAGCACGTACGACACATGGAATATCAGGGTTGCCAACTTGGAGAATTGTCTTGAAGAGTAACGTTGCCATTGTTGCGATAGTACATAAGCACCATATAAACATATCCATTATACAAATATAACCGTTATAAGTAATTTACATATAAATATTTTTAAATAATTAGACTAATTGACATTTAAGGCTGTTTTTGCTATATGTACGAGAGCGTGAACTTGACGCGGAGCACATTTTCGGACAGAAAAGCCTCATTGTTTATAAAAATGTGTGACATTGTAACTCACGCATTTGTTTATAATGCAGTGTTTTTAAAATTTCAAAATATTTCATAAATAATATTTTTTTTCTTTTTAACATGTGAAGGGATAGCTCATTTAACATTACGGTATAGGAAAAAAAAATGCAAAACACATTTTATAAAAGAAAAAATGTGTCAACTCGGATAAAAATGAGTAGTATAATAAAATAAGCGATTCTCTACAGGATAGTGTAGCCAGAATATAATATTAATGTTTGTGTGTGTGAGTACTTTTATATCTGAAAAAAATATTTCGAATTTGGCTCCTATTCTTTAACATTAGCCGACAATAGCCTTAAATCGTATATACTCATATATAAATATATAAGAAGGCATGATTATTTAAACATTGCCCTTCACAGAAAATGTATGAAATAAACAAATACACCGATGAATGAGCACGAAAAAGAAAACTACTTAACGCCCGCGTGCTAAAATATCGTAAAAGAAAACGTTATACATCTGAACAATTGATTGGGTTCTTGCAATCCTTGAATATTATTGAAGTATTTATGTCTATGGAGTTTCATTCTACATGCTTGGGAATAAAACTCTCTTACGGTCAGGAATTTCGAAATCTTAATTTGTCGCTACGAGTAAATCTACTAGCTGCTGTGAGATTGGTGAAATGCCTTGCTATCCGTTCTATCTTGATTTTGCTACTAACCATACATTATATTTTGTACATACACGGACAAAAGGGTTTCATTCAGCATATGTTGGAGTGTTCAAACCTATATCTCTTTTGTCACCGTATTTATTGTTCATTTCCATGTTGATGCGAAAACAAGTACTAACTAGAAACAGTCAGATCCTACGTGTGTAGTTTTAGGTATAGAAGAGCTATACACTTCCGCAAAATTGAATACATGATTTAGATTTTTTAAAAAAAATGTACATTAGGGTTTTGCAGTCAGGCATGATCCAAATAATATTCCTGAAAATTATATTGTTATTCAGAGGCTCTGTGGTGATAATTAACCCCTTCGTGGGCCTTGGGAAGCTTACTTCCTCTCTACAGGATAATACAAATTATACCAGTGGAAAGCTCAAAACCCATTATAATATATTTGCCTTGCTATTATGACGATGGGAAGACTAATTCCCGATTCAGTTTTGTGCTGCTTCACATAATCTAGCGATTATAACATCTGTAAATTGGACAAAAAAAAAAAAAAGATGGCCCTATAGAATAAGTACCTTGTCCGAAAGCTGTCGCTGTGTATAACGATGTCGTGGGAGGGGGTTGATCGCTTCAATTAAAGAAAGGAAAGATACTAAATAAGAAGAAAATCTATAAAATGGTGGCATCGTATCTTTCATTTTCTTATTGAGTGTGCCATCATAAATAATTTCATACAGTGGCAAGTGAACAAAAGAAACAAAAGTTCAGACCAGCTAACATTCTGTACACCATTAGCTCGCCAGCTAATAGACAGATACTTCCCCCCAAAAAAGGAAAGAACCTCCAGCTAGCTTCCAAGAAAATTGTAATTCTGGATGATGTGCGCTTAGCCTGTGTGTGAAATCATATGCCAAAGATAGTTTTCAACTATACACGATGTAGGAAATGTTGTAGAAAGAGACAAGAAAAGAGGACCAACTATATGTGTGCAGAATGTGTTGTCCCCTTGTGCATTGTAACATGTTTCTCAACTCTTTTCATGGTAAATAATCACTATTAAATTTAATTTTTTGTATGACGGTGAAGGGTTTCTTTGAAAGTATTTTTCCCACCCCTAAAATTTAAATGCAAACATAAAATTCTGAAAAATAAAATGTATTTCCTTAAATACTATTGTTTAATTATTAATAAATCATAAAAAAAACTGCGAGAAATTCAAAAGAGAAATAAATGGCCCCCGAAAGGATTAACACTGCTCTAGGATACAAGACAACCAATAAAATGCTCTTTCTGTGGAATTATTTATAAAATAAAATAAATCTTTGACAAGTATGATTGGATATACTGAACATATAAAATAATTATTTGTGATGTATCATTAAAAGTAAAAAATTTTACTTCTTTCCCAACAAATTAGTTTAATCAAGTAATAAACATCTCCTACATGTGTTCTTAATTATTAGCATCTACAAAAGCCTTAAAAGGCAAAAAAGTAATAAATAAAGATCCTTATTGTTCCAAACAACATTTCAAAATAGGATCGTTCCCAGTAGTATAATAACCCCAGTAGCGTCTTTTCCGAAACACGTCTTTTCCATTTCCAAGTGTTAGCCCTTATATTCCCAGAGTTCGAAGTGTAGTGTTTTCGAAAGTGTGCTATTTCAAGTGTTTATGATTTGCTCTTTAGTAGAATTCTCTGGTTGTAAAATTAGAACAAGGTAAATCGTAAACTTGAAAGCAGAGAAACTTGAGAGTTTGATTTTCAAATCTCGCCAGAGACCCGTTGCAGCAGGGGTATTCAACCGTTTTTTGCTGGGCCGAATTCATATGTCAGCTATTTCACGCGGGCCGTATGTATATGTTAGTTATTTCATGCGGGCCGCAACATGAGGTTAAACGGGGGGGGGGGGGGGTTTAAAATTAAAGTAAACTTGGAATTTAAAATGTGGAAAATTGATCAAAATATTATGACTCGTGTTGCTTTTTTTAATTATTATTTTATATATTTTTTTTTATCTTTGTCACTAACACTAAATTAAAAGCATTTTAAGAAACGTTCCTTCACATTTTTTGCATCAGTAAACGATTTAATATGATTACCAATAATACAACAAACTTCATAGGATGTCTTTGTTATTGCTATGACATTACCACTGGCAAAACACTTTGTTGCTGTTGCAAAGAATATTCAGTAAAGCCTATTTACATCCCTTGAAAGCGATCTTGGACGAAAAGTGTCGTTGAATGATTCCTGTTTAATGGTATTTTTAAGTACAGCACTTTCGTATCAAATCAAACAAGTACTGATCCGTCTTTGTTTTTTACTACAAAACAGCCAATCTCGAAATCATTTGAATATTTTTCGCTTGCAAGGCTTGAAAGATTGTTGCAAATTAATTCCACCCCTTAAAATTGTCGCTACTCTACTGTTGTTTGTTATCACTAACCGTAACCGTTACAAACAGAAAAAGAATATCAATTCGCAGCCGGACGACATCGACAGCAAAAAAGCAGAATTGACATATTTGATTTCTTGATAAAGAATTTCCCACCAAATATATAATACAATGTTCTTAAATAAGTAAATTTCTCAGAACAATGGACTATATGACCGAGCACTTAAAATGGCTCAGTGGACCGCAGATTGAGTATCGCTGAGTTACAGTATATAGTTCAGAAATATAATGTATATTGCAATACCACTAAACCTTAATAAATTCACATTTATTTCTCACCAAAATGACAGCCCTTAGCGATCTATGATATCCAATTTTGAGTTAGGTATCAACACAATAGCTTAAGGATTGGTGTTTATACTTGAATTTAGTGTATGATTTCTGCAGAGAAGATGGCAAAGAGTAGAAGCAAAAAAAAAGATATCTTAAAAACTGAACAAGAGATATCCAAGAATGAAATGAAATGGAAAATTAAAACAGAAAGAGAATCGAGGTTTGTTCAAACGGATTTCCAGTTTGTAAAAATTCAAAAATTTGTAAATTGTGACATTAAATAGTTTTGTAAAGATTCAGAAGAAGCCGTCTTTCTTGAATACTTTGCATTGCGAATGTGCCAGACGTTACAATAGCAGCACCCCTTAGAAATATCTTCTTTTAGTAAAATTCATCTTTTACATTCTAATGAGTTAAATCCTTAAGTTGTCAAACTTTTTGCCCAAAATGTATTGAAAAAAAGGTATAAATATATAAGCATAAAACTTAACAGAATGCGAAAATGAAAGGATTTTATTTTATTTTTCACTTTTTTTTTTATTTTATAATTGTGGAACACAAAAACCCTTAAAGGTTTGTTTTTTTATAAGTAAACTCTGCATGCTATGAAGAAAGTTTCATATATCTTAAAAGAATATCTCTTATTCTCACAAAATATTTCATGTTCGTTCCACTTTTTCAAACACGGCTTATTGTGTGTGTGTGTGCATATATATATGCACACACATTTAAAGCATGGCACTAAGTCTTAAACTGCAATGGAGACAGAGAAAATATCGCCTTTTATAGATTATCTTTCAAGCAGCAAATTGCAACATGTCTTTAAATGCCTGTTTTTTATAGAATATTTTCAATAATCAAAATTCCTGCCTTCAATGAAAAAAATTCCCGCCTTCACCACAAAGAAAATCTCAGATCAGAAGTATTTCCGTACCATGGACTAACTACATCTCTTAAAATTAAAGCACTAATAATCTCATGATAAGAATTAAAAATATATGCAAATAAAAGACAAAAAGAAGAAAATATCAGTGCCCGTACAGCAACGTTTTTCAAACTGTGGGGCACGCCTCCCTAGGGGGGCATGATAACCCTAAGTAGGGGGCGCGAGCATATCGAAAAGTCGAAAATAAAAGATTTTAAAATATTATTAATTTACTGGAAGGAAGCAACACAAAATTAAATAAAATAAAAAATAAAATACACATTTACAATGATATAATATACTTATAAAGATATCAGTACTGCACAATGTATTTGATAATTAATTCAATAAAAGTGAGTAAAGAAAAAATTTAGTAGTTACTAGTAACCCCACGGGCTTGTTATATACAAAATAATGTACAAAATTTAATACTTATCTTGATAATTTTTACAGTTTAAATTAAAGTCGTATTGTAGCTTAACATTAAAGTAAATTATTATTGCATTCAATACATTGTTACGGTATGGAGGGCGATGGAAATTATGATTGAAAATTAGATCGCAGAAGTCGAAAGTTTGAGAAGCACTGCCGTACAGCATACGGGCAAACCGATTGTGACCAGCTTTCGGTAGCCCGTTCGGTGCCCGGGCAAAGCAGTTGAGGGGTTAAAGAACAATTTTCTCTGCCAAAGTAAGCTCGAGGAAGAAAGGCAGAACAGTTTTAAGCACTTCCTACAGGAATTTTACTTGCCACGGAAGTTAAATTGATAGAATATATTTTCGCTTTTCCTAAATAATTGCAAATTCTAAACTAGATTCTATCAAAAATCATTAACAGGAGCAAACTTGATTGCCGCGCGTTCAATTTTAACGAACAAGGATATTCCAGTGGGACTTAAAAGTATGGAGAAAGATGTTAATTATACAAGATTTTGCTTCAGAATTTCCCGAAGGTTCAAAGACTTTGACGTAATTTGGTTATTTTAGTGACAATTTGACCCGAGAAACTAGAATACAAGAATTTTCGATTATTTTCAACGATTTGGCAGCAATTTAATTTGCAATAACACTATAGCTTCGAGAACAGGTATTATAAAATTTTTTCCTAGTTAGATCAACAAACCAAAATTTTATTTTTTAGTTACTTTTTATTAAATAGTTACAACTAATACAAATATGCATATACATAGGATAGAATCACACTATTAAGTGACAAAATAGAGAAAACGATTTTCCTTGAAATTTTTCATTTTTCTTTCTATATAGGGTGTTGGACTATTTTTTTCGTTTGTTGCTATCTATTCATTTATTAAATTCAATTATTATAATAAAATATTATAGTAAAAAAGAAATCACATTCTCAGAAATTGTTAGAGATTAATATTTGAAGAAACTGTACTAACATCAAGTGTCATTCACTACAAGTTTAAGAAATGTATTTGAACTACAATGGATGAATAGAAAGTATTTTATTAACGATTGAAAATTTGAACAAGATTTTTATATATATATATTATGTATGTAAGGATAATTAAATTAGATTAAAAATTAAATTTCCTATCTAGCACTTCACTTTTATTTTCTCCTCACTTCTTCAAGTATCAAACTAATCACCATTTATTTCTTCCGAACATATGGCCTAGCCAATAAACATGACTAATTCCAAATCGTTATATTTAATAGCCCTATATGTCAGCATTAACTTTCAAGAGCACTCATGAACGCCGCGATCGGTGTTTTAAGTGTTTAACCCACTTAAGATTTTCG
>BMAV01013695.1:0-158317 GCA_019973955.1 Trichonephila inaurata madagascariensis | reverse complement strand
AAATACTTAAATAATTTTTTAAATTTTCCATATTCTTTTTAAATTAATATTTTTAATAAATAAAACTCTTCGTAACTAAATTTTGAAACGCATAACCCCAAGCGGTTTTTCCCTTTTTTTTGAAAGAGGGAAATTTTGAATTACCCCGTTTTTTAATGATTTTAACTTGTTTGATTTTAAAAAAATGTTAAACTCTGTAGGGTTCTGAAGTATTGGCATATTTTCCTTTCTTTTTACAAAGAAAAAATTTTTTGGAATATTCTAATTAATTTTGGAAAATTTTTATTAAAATTTGAATAATATTTAAAAAATTTTTTTCCTTGATTAATTTAATATTTCCTAATTAGAAAATTAAAATTTACATTTTTTAAAAAGGCCAACTATTGTATTAAACATCATATTATAAATTTCTCTAATTAAATAAAAACTAAATAAACAAAGTAACTATTTTTCTATTTAAAAACAAAGTTAAATTTTATTTCTAATTGTGTGTAAAATTTAATATTGGTTTTAAGAAATACAAGAAAGCAAAAAAAAAAAAAAAAAATTTAATTTTTTTTCCTTCACATCACTAATATATATTTACATATATCACCAATATATATATATATATATATGACATGATTTTTGGAGTCAGAAACAGACTTAGTTTTAAAAAAGGTCTTTATTCTAGAATGAGTACATCTCTTCTGACGCAAGAGGCAGAGAGAGAAAAAAAGCCACCGAAAATCTTAAGTGGGTTAAACACTTAAAACCCGATCGCGGCGTTCATAAGTGCTCTTGAAAGTTAATGATGACATATAGGCTATTAAATATAACGATCTGGATTTGACATGTTTATTGGCTAGGCCATATGTTCGGAAGAAATAAATGGGTGATTAGTTGATACTTGACAAGGTGAGGAGAAAATAAAAGTGAAGTGCTAGATAGGGAATTTAATTTTTAATTAAATTTAATTATCCTTACATTTATATATATAGTATAATAAAATAAAAGTGAAAAAGTTCTAAAACCTACAATCTTCATATATATCAAACGTATAAATTTATCAAATAATTTTATCGTATATATTGATCATTTTATACCAGATTTGAATTTGAAACCAAAATCATCATCTCATAGAGGAGGGGGGAAGGGGGAACACATGCATCCTTTACATATTCGTCACTCCATATGGGAAAAACTATATTCATAATTTCAATGGTGAAAAAACATATTCATCATTACATAGAAAAAAAAATATTCGTAATTTAAAAATAATTTTATTCCCTTTTACAAGAAAATGGAAATGAAATATCATCGATTTCTGATAATTTTAAATTTATGATGTATTTTGAGGATAATTTCCATTTTAACCAATAATCAATTTTGATTATATTATTAAAATTACCTTAAAGTCATTACGAAGGACAGGTACTATTTTTCAAGCATTTATTAAAAAAAGCTTTAGTTCCTTTATAAATAATAATTACATAAAGATTTTAATTGAATCCATATTATTTTTTCTTATGAATTCCGAATCCCCATTTTTAAAACAGTGAAAACAGATTATTGTCATTAATAAACTTGAACAATACCTGAAGTAAACCACAATACAATAATTCAAAATATAACAGCTACAAGTCACGATATCTGAACGTTTCCACCATCTTGGAAAGCTGTCACATTTTAATCCAAATTGTTCTAGAATTTAATTTTGTGCACATCCCCCATTCGGTTAACCTTCTATCGAACCTGCTTTGATTCCAGCCATCCACTAATAGCACTAAAGCCTTCCTTCCAACTTGACGCAGATGCATGTACTCGCTGAAGTCTGTGTCATTTGGGATAATTAGTGCAAGGCTTCGATTGCATTACAAATGTCACACGTGTGTTGATACATATATAAAGCAGCAACCCCGCCACCCCCACATTTGGTTCAGCACTGGACGTGACAGCATAGTTCAATAACTTATTGAAATGCGAAGGTCAATGTAGCAGTATTAATTAGACAGATACAGATAATTTCATTGTGCTTAGCCCATTTTGGTTTTAATTTAGTTTCAGGGGAATATATATTCGAGGCACATTTCCAGATGTCTGGTGCATATTTTATTGTTCGTTTCGATTACTGAATCATGTATTAGTACGAGGAATTTGTGAATCAAATTTGATCGGAAATTAAACACTGGAAATAGACTTAACTTGGATCTCTGGGTGTATTAGAATTAATCTAAAGTGGAATGTTATGCCTTATAATTAAGTCTATTTCAAAGCTTTATTTCATGGCGATTATGTTTCATTTATTGCTCCGAGTTTATTGTCTTTTATAATGAGTATTTGTAAAATCAGTTTCATAATATTTCTAGCAGTATGTAATTATTACTTATATTTCAGTCTCAACATGTAATGTAGTACAAGGATGAATAATTCAGGAAGGTTTTAGTGAATACTATTTTTAAGGGAGTCGCTTCAAGGAGCATTTACTTAATGTTGAAAAAGACAAGTTTAGGAGCATTAAAAAAATTGACTAGTCACATAGTAACCCATTTTAAATCCATTTATTGCATTATTATAATTATACTGATGGAATAATTTTAAAAGAATTTTGATATTTTTTTTCTCAAAAAAATGATACGTCGTGTAACATGGGAAAAGCTTCCAAACAATTAAATTCCATGCACATTTTAAATTATATATATTTTAATAGCTTTTTTGACAAAACCTCCAATTAAAATCATTATTTATGTAGTCTTAATATGTGTGCAAAATTACAATGTTATACTTGGAGCAGAATTATCAAAAAAGTTTTTTTTTGTCTCCTAATTTACTCTTTTTAGAAATTACGATTTATGTCAAACATTTTTTACTTTTAAGTAATGCATGCTTGTACAGTAAAATGGATTGTTAAAATACTCCTAATTTAGTTATAATAAAGATTTAAGCTGCTTTAGAAGCAAAAAACTTAATTTATTTTTATCACAAATTGAAAATTCAATTTTTTTTGTTAATCTTCACGAATTGACCCCCTTAAATACCTACCAAAACCAGGAGAATTATTTATGGCAATTGTGATACGTTGAATATTATAATATTCAAATATTAAAAATATTATTTTTAAAAAGAGATAGAGAGAAATTTATTGCACCTTCTTTACTAAACGAATTATAAAATGTCAATCTTTTTTAAAACTTTATCCACTGTACAAATGTTTCTTGATAAATGATTAGTTATCAATTGCATACCCGGGAGTGGGCGCGCGGGGCACAGAGTCACCCCAGGCTCACGAAATCTTTAATTCTGAGAAAACTCTTTATTTATTTCTAATGACCTTGTCAGTATCTTCCTGTTTGACTGTCTTCATGTGAACTAAAATGTATCTACCTCTTTTTTGGGAGTGTCAAACATTTTTTTTTTTTGTACAATCTTAAGATACTTATTTTAATGAGTCTCCCAAACGACCACTTTTATACAAAAATATTTTTTTCTGAAAAAGCTACATTTTCCCCCTGTGAACATCTTAATGGTTTTTATTACTGGGTTGTATGACTTATTATGGTTTATAAATGTAAATGAACAGAATACACTAAATTCATGATGGTCACATGATAACGGAAGTCACGTGTTTCTCATTGATTTAAAATTGACGGACGAAGCTGTTCAACTTGTAAAGTTTAGATATTTAAAATTTGATGATTGGGTAAAGAGTTCACGTGCTAAAATTCTTCAAACAGTTTTCAAAATTAAAAAAAAAATACTTACATTATACGAATATTTTTAAATTAAGTGCATTTTCTTTAACTATATGCATAATTATATCGTTGACAAATACGTACTTTCTAAAAGAAAGTTCCTGCAAAAAGCAAAAGTTGGCAACAGTTAAGCACATTAACTAATTGGCTGGAAACGCGTGATTATATTTAGGGTATAATTAGGGCGTCCATTTTTTATAACTGTTTGGGGAAAAACACTGGCTCAGTTTTTGTGATAATGACTCAAGAATTTAGTCCATTGAAAAAAAAAGAAATGGGCACCTGTGCCTCTGTTGAATGAGTTAAACAATCCCTTTCCGATGAAATAATTTATATAAAAAATGAATCAGTAAAATTTAAAAGGGAGATAATAAAACCTGAGTTGAAGAAAGTTTTCAAATACAACCTAAAAATACCCACAAAAATATATAAATAGAAATCCCTTCAAAAATAAACGGAAGGTTAAATCTAAATTTTTGAGAAACCGAAAAGAAGTTTAATAAAATTAGGGTTTTAGTATTAAAAAACAAAGAATTTTAAACCCGAAACTTTTTACTGACTTATTTCAAGTTGTTTACGTGTACATTTTAAAAAAAAAGGAAAGGGGGAGAGAGAATATCATCCTCTATGATTTTCTAGATTTTTAAATGAAAAAAAATCCGAAATTTTTTAAAGGGCTCAATTAGCATTTGGGTTAAATCCCCTTGTTACTGTTTTCAGATGGTTTAAAAAATTTTCAGTGGCCCAATTCCTTAAATAAAATCACAAAAGGCTCTTGGCAATTCATAATGTGTCCCCCTAAAAAAATTAAGAATGATAATCTTATCCAAATATAAGAACCAATTTTTTAATTTTCCCAGCCATATAAAAATTTTTTCTGAATAATTACAATAAAAAAAGTATTTGTTTTTGGGTTCCCATTTTCACTGAGCAAAAAAGAGGAACGTGTCAAATTTAGAAAAAAAAATCCCAGATTTGATGGTCCCCCGGCATCATTTCAAAAATTTTAAAGGGATGAAGAAAGTACATGCCTTTTTTTGACTTTCCCAACACGAAAAAAGCAAAGAAAAGGTCTTGAAATGCCCCATTCAAAAATGGGAAGGCCAACGAGAAGAATAAAGAATGTATGAAATTTTCTTCAAAAGTACGGATTCATCAAAGCATCAAGTTGGAAGGACAGAAGACAGTAACAGCAAACTGGTATAAAAATTTTCCCAAAATTCTGCAAGAAGTTAATGTTGGGGGACAATGCTTCCCCAGGCGTTTTTCCCCATAACCGATTAACAGCTGAGTTTTTTAAGCAAAACAAATTAAAGTGACCGGGTATTCCCTTTTTTGTGGATCTAGCTATAGTGATTTTTGGTTATTTTTAAATAAAAAAAGAACATAGTGGACGTTGTTTTCATTCAGAAGAAGACATTGAGTCTTAAAATGCGTTTTTCATCAATTCAAAAAATGAAAAGTTTGGATTTAATCCAGGAAAATTCCCACACAAAAGTGCTTGATGTTGGAGGAGATTACTTTGAAACTCTAAAATTTGTAAGGTATAATTTTTAAAAACCAAGGGATCTGCAAAATCAATTTAGCCTCTAAAAAAGTTCAACAGCTGTTTGTCGATCACTGAAAAAAAATGAATAACTTGAAAAAATATAACAGTTTTTTCGCAAATGTATCTTTGTGGTGTTAGGGGGAAGGGATCTGTGAGGTTTTTCCTTTATTAAAATCAGGCCCTTAAAACATTTTTTGTTCAGTTTATTGAAATTTTTTTCAAATTCCAAGAAAATTGAAAAGTCCTTAAAAAATAGACAGTATACTTTCCTTGATTAAATTATTCATGAATTTTGATTTTTATCGATACAAAAAAATAAATGTAAAAAAATGTCTAGTCCCCGCGCGATTATTAACGTTATTCAGTAGCCTGTTCCTAATTAAACTAGTTTAAAATTTTTTTTGCTATCTTTTCCTACACACATACATTATCAGCATCAGAGAAACATTCATACACTTTTTAACATGACTTTTATTTATAAGTAAAGACACTTTTGGTGTATATCAGAATACCCTTATGAAAAAAAGTTTTTACCGGGGGGAGTAAATCACTCAAAATCAATAAAATGATCAATTTGGAAATTTGGGAAAACTGTAATGGGACTTCGCTATCCAAGTGATACATTAAAAGGGAAATTGATTGATTGCAAAGTTATAAAAAAAGATATTCCTTATTTTATAAGCCAGGGGGAACTCGTCAATCAAAAAGGAGAAAAAGAAAAAAAGAAAGCACTTTCGCAATTTTGTTTAAGCAAGCCATTTTACAAATATTTTATTATACAAATATTCGATTTAAACATATATACATAACCGAAGTCCAAAATTAGATTAACAGGGAATTTATTAATGTTTACGCTATAAAAAGTGATGAAAGTGTATTTTTTTTAAATTCTTTTTTAAAAAATTTGCCTTATTTGGTCATTTTTTTTTAAAATACTTTTTTTTTTTTTGAATAAAAATTTTTAAAAATTTTTGGAAAAAAAAGAAATTGATTCTAAAAACAATGTCCCTGATTGTGTCGTTAATTTTATATATCAGTATCAAATATTTTCACAATTTGAAAATTTCTTTTTCAGGTATTTTTTAAAGCTTTACATTTAAGGGAAAAATTTTTTTCCCCTTTTAAAAATTTGGGTTTTGACCACTGCGTATCTATTCTGAATGGGCCCTTATCAAAAACCTTTGGGGCACTCTTTTGATATAGTGTCCCGTTATAAGGGGGTGTAGTTACACAGGGGGCCCCGTAGCTTGGAGGCCCCGTATTTTTATGGTGATATGGGGAACTACGCCCTGTTTTCGATGTGTTTTTTCTATAACCTCATCTGCCATTTTATACAGAATGCCAAAATTTCAAGCTGAACACAATTACGTAAATGGGGACGTTGGGGAAAGTAAAACCTGTCAAATCCATTTTGGCCAATAAAACATTCATGGGGCTGTATTCTTAATTTTGTTGTTTGTTTCAGTTTTTTGTGTAGTACAAAAATATCCTTCTGTGCTTTCTATTATGTCTAGGGATTGCAATACTGATATACCAGGATACCAAATACCGGTATTTTGAGCCATTTGTACAATTTTGTAATACAGGTATTCACACATTTAAATACCGTTTTTGGTATTTACTAATTTTTGAAATTCTCTCCTCTATATGTTCAGAAACCGCCAATATATCAAAACAGTATACATTTTTGTTTCTATGTCGCCCTAACGGGTGAAATTATTTAGACAGTGAATATAAACTTATATAGGACAATCAAGAGAAGTGATAAAATATGTGAATCATCCAAGGAAGCGGGCACAAACTATTATATAACAGCTCAGAGTGATACTACTCGAAACGCAGGATTCGTAGTCTCATATTTGTATTGGTGAAAACAGGATTGTTGTGAAGAAAGTGGGTAATATTTTGATATTTTTTTTTAATTGGTGAGATTGTTATTCAGATTGATTTTGCATATTATACTTAAGGGGTTTCATAATATTGTTCAGTTTCATAATATATGTACCCATAAATAATAACTAATAATAATGAACAGGAATAACTTTAAAGAACATAAACATTCAGTTCATTATACTTGGCTTTAGTTTAATTTTTTTTTATGAAAAGAATATGGTGGCACAATGTAAAATTTCAAAAAAGAAAAATTATATCTAAAAATTTCTTATATAAATTTCAGTAAACCAAAAAAAACAATACAGAAGTCAATTATATACAAAACCATCCGACGAGAAATTGATTTATTTGAAGATGAGGGATTTAGAAGTAAATACTTAAAAAAGTATATCGCGCTTTGCTAACAGTATTACATTTTTCGACAGCAGGTAATTTTTGCATAGGATTAAGTTCCAGGATTAATGGCAGTGCAACTGATGCATTATGGTTTTTATGGTTATATTTCAAAAATTTGTAATAGAACCACAGACTGAGTACTGACATTTACACTTTTTTGTGATTTAAATAAATATATTTTTGTGATTCTTTATATACATTTATACGTTACAAATTACTTTCGGTGATATTTACGCTCTCTGGTAAAACTGACATATAAAAGAAAGAAACATCTGTGCTTTCTTTCTTATTCTAAAATTTCTACTAACGGAATTAAAACCGGTATCCCGGTATTAAGATCTAAGAAATACCGAATACCGGTATTGAACTTTTGGTCCGATATTGCAATTCCTAATTATGTCTTTTAGTATTCGGTTGGCATAACTTTGTGCAACAATAAAAGTACATTTTTGAACAAATAAAACAAATGCCTGATAAAACGACACATTGTTATGTACTTTTCCTCTGATTTCTACTTTACGTCAAAGCAATCTAAAACAAAAAGTTACATACTACTATTTACTCTTAGTAACCTTTTGGTGATATGTAACTGTTAAGAAAATATATTCATTTACATCTACCTTTAAAATATTGCTTGGAAAATTTTAATTTTTAAGGTTTTCTGGTATTTTTATTAAAAACTTTTTAAATCGAATGTAAACCAATTTAAATTTAATTTGAAATATTTTTAATTTATCATTATTTTCTTATTAATTTAGCATAATGTTAACGTTAGTTAATGTTTAGTTAATGTTAAATGTTATGCATGATATAGGCCTCAATAAATCATGACAGTAAATTTAGAAAAACTGTCTATTTATTTCAACATTAAGATCAGACACAATTTCAACAAATAATCTTAAGAGAATGCCTCAATAAAAATCGTGAAAGTGGAACAACGACTGAAACGCGTAAGCGATTAGTCGACAAACAAATTTGATCCTTCTATTAATTCAAGATATAACTTTTCATCTAATTTAATCTAATCTTAATTCAATCTTAGTGAACAATCGTCACTTTAAGGTTTACTTCTATTAATAATCAAAGCTCTATAATTCAAATACCTTTAATAACAATCTCACCTGTCTAGAGTATATCTCCTCTCGTTCTTCTAAAGCTAGAAAACCTCGCCTATTTATAGTGAGTTAATTTACATATCACACACACAATTCTCTTCTTACGAAGGGCTGGTTGTGAATAATGCGAATTGATAGCCCAAAGATTTCCCAAGAGGATTAGTTCGAAGGTCGCATATAGATCCGCGTCACAAAACAGTATCGAAATGCTTATCATTTCTTCTATTTTATATTTATCTGATATTCACGGTACATTTTACATTTTGTAATATGAATTATTAATGCACAAATGAGGCAATATATTGCTAACCAGAAAAATACCAGATTACTATACGATACATTAACATTTGAATTGCATCAATAAACCTGAAAACATTTTAAAGAATCTTAAATAATTTAATTTAACCACGATGATTTTTTTAAGGAAACTGAGATTCTCCCCCCCGTCACCCCGAATGATTCTAATATTGCCAAAAACAAACAAACGAAGTTTGAAGTTGGACACTGGAAAATAGAAGCAAAGAAGAATCGAAACATCTAATTAAAACTTCAGTCATATATCTTATTAAATCAAAAGATAAAAAAAGAATGAGATTATTTCAGTATATATTTGTAACATATTGATATAAATTCTAGAATACCGATTCTTAAATTTAATCTAGTATTATGAATCTAAGATTGTTTGTTCATCTTGAAGATTTCAAACAATCAACTGTATATTCAAATAACAATTCGCCAACTAAAAGAATGAACGTATTCCATTTTTCGAATTGAATTGAATATACCGTCTTGGATTATTCCTTCCAAATTTATTTGAAATCGTAACGGAATAAAGCTGATTTCAACTGCAAGACATGATGCAACAGTATTTTCATCGGTAGCTTTTCTAATAATAAGAAACATTCTATCAACTTAGAACGATAATAAGAAACATATTTGTTTATCGATACATATTGTCGTATTAGGGTTCTAAACAAGTTCACAAAAAGAAGGAGTTTAATGTGATTCACATTTTCTACCTTTGTATACTGAAGTTATTGGAAAGAATTGGTCTTCAATTGGAAATGCATCTTTAACATATGAAAGTTCAGTTATTTCACAAAGCGCAAGTTATTGGATTATTCGTTCCTATCGAATATTTTTTGTCGATGAGTAAAAGATTGGAAAAAATCGAAATCCTTATATATGCAGAGAGGTTCTTGTTTTGTCAAATCGCAAACCAAAGGAAGAAAATATCTGTATTTTATGAAAGTCAAAGTTTCCAGTATTTGTGCATTGTTTGTTCTATTGTTTTTTGTTTGGTTTTTAGGAGGGTCTAATACCTGTATATATTACACCATCCCGACCTATTACTCCACGTTGAAGGAACATTGCCAGATCAAAAGAAGTCACCAAAAACTGTCGTTGTATCCGGAGAAAAGATAATTGTGTTTGCACATGCGAGGGAACACTTTTCTACTTTTGGTTGCATTTCATAGCATTTGGTAAGTTTTTTCGTCGAAAGTATAAAGCAAAAGCTCTATTTTGCGGTTTAATTCAGCAAAAATTTATAAATTCCATTTTTGGGTGGTTTATTAAAAACATAAAACTATACATTTGTATATTAGTTAAGAGTTTTTGTTTAAAAAAAAAAAAAAAAGAAAGAAGCATCTCATGTCACCCCATCATATTTCGAAAGCTTATACAATGATTTAATAACATCGAATAAGAAAATTAACTATTTTTTCTTTGTCTAGAAAAATATATTAGTTCGAATTTGCTATATAATTATCACGTATCTATACTTAAATCTAAGACCTAGCTATATTCTCTTGATTCAAAATTGGAAAGTATATGGTGCAGTAACGTAAAAGGAATTTTGCAATTTATTTTTGATATAAAATGTAATTTAAAAATAAAGAGGAAAAAAAAAGAAATTTATGTTTAGTATCAATTCAACTTATAATCAAGCAACGTGATGTAATCAAAATTTTTAATGGGATATTATAGAAAATATTGATAATTTGTGTTCTCGATTCTACAGAATAAAAACAGTAATACTTTATTATTTATAAAAAAAAAATCTCTATTAAGCGAAACCTATCTAAAATGCCTGAGTGATATGGAATTGTTTATCAAAGTGATCAACACTTCAAAAATTCCTACGAAAACACACATGGGTACTGTTTAGATTGATAAGGAATATACAATATTTTGTATAGTCTACATTTGTTTCTAAATATTAAACCTATTATAACTTCCTCATAGAACAATATAGCATTTTTTAAAAGGAAATTTTAAAGCTTTTGCAAAACAGAGCGTACCAAAAGTGATTAAATACTAAAACTATTTCGAATAAGTTCATCAATAACATTGTCTTATTATGGTAACACATTTAAAATACCAATTTGTTCACTTCTGTTCGCTCACTTCACAAAATTAATTTACTTGATAGCATACATGACTCTTAATCGAAAGGGAAAGAGTTATTGAAGTTCGAAAATCGATTTCGTTTCATCGTCTAGAAGATTAAGCCAATTCAAAAAGTTCTTAAATTCGCAAATTTACCTTTTTTCAATGTTTTTTATGTGATCAAGTGATTTAAAGTTCAAAAGATCGAATCTAAAAAAAAGATGATAAATGGCCATTATGTAAAGCTAACTAGGAGAAGTAAAATATTTATACTTAGAAAAATTGTGATCCACACACACAATCCACATTTGAGCAGTGTGAAATTTTTTACAGAATTCAATTAACAATTTTCCTTTTCAAATTATAATGATATAAATCTACAAGTGCTCAGATCAATTGTGAATTCTAGAAGAATAAAATACTTGAGTCCAAGGAATATGAGGCTCGTACTATTGTTTGATGTTATACCTACTTCCCTTTTTAAAGGTTTTTTTAAAAAATAAAGCAATTTAAAGCTATAATTAGAACAACAAAACTTTTGTAATAGATATAAATTTGTTTTTTATCAAGTTAATGATCGAGGCGTGAAACGAATCTGAAAGTTTTCTTCTAGTTTATTTTAAGGCCAAAAAAAAAAAAAAACTATTGAAAATGCCTCGTTTTTTGCAATTTAACAGATTTAGAGTATATATATTTGCATGTCGGGAATATTTTTTGAGTATATTATATCTTTGGTATTATAATTTCTATACCTACATTTTTTTTTAAATCTCAAGCTGTGCATGCAGTTTTTTTTTTTTTAAATATTTAATCAAAACTTTCATCATTTTGTACCTCTTTTTAAAATTTATTAACATTTTTTTAGGAAAATGTATGGAAGCAGCTTATATAGCAAATTAATTCTGAAATATTTAGAAAGATATTTTTAAAAAACCCATCTTGTAAATACTATTTTTTCTTGTTCTAAACAGAAAGCTGATTTCTAAAAAACTAATTTAATAGAAGAGGGTATTGAAAAATGAACTTATAAAGCTAAACTGTATCATGTTTGGAAAACTATAGCCTAGGCATTGAAATATATTAGATTATAGATCTTAAGATATGATAAAAACTTCAAGAAATGAAGATCATTTGAAATTTCAGATAAAGGAACATGGTTTTAATTTTTTATTACATAGGAATTTGAGTTGAATTTTATTTTAATATTAACCCTCTAAGCGGCCTGCACGCAAAGTCTTGCCATTCTGGAGATGCTTCGAAAATGCACCGCACGTATTTTTTTCCCGTCAGGTGGGGTTCTCAAAAGCGGTTGAGCCGTATTTTTAAGAATGCGGCTCGGCCGCTTTTGGGAATCTTGCTTGAAAGCAGAAAAAGCATCTCTGGAATGACGGGATTTTACGTGCAGACCGCTTGGAGGGTTAATATGCAAAATCAAAACAGAGTATCAATAATGAAACTAACAGAATTTATCATTTTGGTAAGTTTTGAAACAGTGTGTTATACAGTAATTTGTATAATTACAAAAATATATGTCCTAAAAATTCAATATTCCAACTTAAAAATAACGTTAAAAAATGATCGTTTAAATCCTAGGCTCAGTAAATTCAAAAATGTCATTTCTTAAAAAATATGATTCATATCCTAACATAAAAATAAGGGTTGCCAAGTCCCTTCGATATATATAAACTTCCTCAACTGTAGAGGTTCATTTAACATTACTGAATCTAGTACTCTATTCGTTTTTGATGAAGCCGGACCCTAAGAACCCGCATATCAACTTCACTGCAACTCAATTTCCCAGCATGCTTTGCTGAAACAAGTGAACCACGAAATAAGCCAGTGAGGCAAAAGCAACCTTCAACTGCTCCAGTTCTTTCGAGTTTCAAGGTTAAACCACCAGAAAGAAAAGAATGCCAAAAGTAATGTGGTGAAATGAAACGTTCAACTTCTGGTCCATACGATCTGATCATGTGGGTTTCGAATGGGAAGAAAAAAAAAAAAATAATTTTTCCCCTTTCCCATATCAGATTTTGAGCTTATGGCAAGTGTTTTTGGGAGTAACGGTTTGTAAACGGATTTTCGGGTTTTCCCCTTTTTTGGAAGATTTGGTCCGTTCTGTAGAAGATGTGGGACTTAAAAGAATATTTTTTTTTTAAGCGTTTGATATTTTTGTAGTTTTTTATTTAAATATATTTTCGGAATAAGAGAAATATATTTTTAAAGTATCACAGGTTGTAGAAAAATTTTTATGCTTGAAAAATCAATTCATAAATATATATCCTATTTTAATTAATTTTTTTTTTAAACACAACCAATAACAAAAAACATATTTCCACTAAAATTTTAATATCAGGATTTTTTTTCTTTATTATTGTTTTAAATCCCAAATTTTTATGACTTTAAACCCCGTTTACCCACAAAAAAAATATCAGGAATAGAGATCACACTAAAAAAAATTGCACATTTAAAAAAAATTTAAAAAAGATATTCTTGTTTTGAATTCCAGCTATTATATTTTTTTAATTCCCGAATTGTATTTATATATTTTATTTTTTTTACAATAGTCATTTGATGAAATTTATACATTGTTTCCAAAATAACATGTTAAAATAGTCTGCGTTTTTGGGATTCCATTGTCCGTAAAAAATATCGCCCGCAAATTGGGATTTTTTTTTAATTGTATTGATATTATTTGTTCTGTAATTTTAAAAATTTGGAAAATAAAAATAAAATTTTTTAAAAAATTTTTAAAAACTTTTCTTAGAATTTTTAATTTAATTTTGACTTTTGTGAAAAAAAAAATATTGCAGCCACTTTATATTTCGATTGACAATCAAATTTGATAATATTATTTGATTTATTAAAAACCCAAGAAATTCGATTTATCGTAAATCCTAAATTTTAAAAATACCCAAGTCAAAAAAATGTTTATTTATTGTTATAAGAATTTTCATCATGGTTTTTTTTTGGCCCCATATTTTTCTCCGGGAAATTTTTAATCGGTATTTTAACGCCTTATGAATTTGGGGTTTTTACATCCATCTTGCTCAATTGGGAAAAAGAGTGTCCCGGACGGATATATACGTTTTTTACGAAATAAAATTCTTTTTTTTGCACTACTATGTATAAAATTTTTCTAAATTTTTTGGAATGCAAAAAAAATGGTTTCGAATTTTGTTTGTGAAGCATTTAATTAGTTTAGGGGAAAAAATTTTTTTTTTTCTGCCCTCCCTCCCTCTTTTTCCCCCCTAATGTACTGCGTACCCCTTGATTATAAGAAAAAAGTGGCAAAAGTAGCGAATCACGTATTTTTTTAAATTTGGGAATTAATTTAAAAAATAAAGATTAAACCTTAATAACTTGAAGGTTGCAATAGTAGATGTGTAATATATTGAAACTCATAATCTATGAGAGTAAGGGGTTTTCAATTTTTATAACAAAATGAAATAAAAAAAGATAAATGCAATTTTTAATAGAGCTCAAAAAATTAAATTTTTAAAAAATGGATGCAGTAAATTGATGCCACCCGAATATAAAAATGTCAAATTTCAGAGGTTTAAAATTAGAGGGATATATTGTTGGGTGTTAAAATTTAAATTTTAGTCAGACAAAAAAATCAACAGCTGAGAACATTCTATATGCAAATTAATCTCATGAATTTCTAATTACAGGGTGATTCTAAAACATGGGGCAAACTGTGGGGTAGAGCACACCAAAAACCAACATTTTTGTAAAAAGAATATATAGGGTAAAAAATAGTCACTAACAGAAGAAATAAAAATTTACGGAAACACAAAAAAGTTCATTAACAGCATACTTGGGGGAGTGATTCCGTTCAGAAAAATATTCAGTTTTTTGAAATTGTATCAACTAAAGTCCAACAGAATAATTCTCCAAACCGGTTTGGACTGGGCATGGGGACGATGTGCTACAGCCCCCTTTTAATTTCCCCGGGTGTTTCTGTCCACCTTTTTATCCAAGAAGACGTCTTCCCGGGAGTTTTTCGCAGTCCTCGGGGTCTACCCTTTAAAAAAGTTCTGACGATAAATTAAAACCCTTTTCACACAGTTTCCCATGTAATTTCTGAAAGGGTTGTGGTTCGGCTTTGGGCTACTAGGAAAGTGTTCCTGATAAGACGAGCGCCGTTTCCATTACCAGCAAAAAAATGATTTTAGTTTTGCCTTTTTTCTATTAGTAAAAACAGCCATAACTACCGAAATCTCAAGCACGAATGACGATTTTGGAGGTGCAGCAGGTCACTGGCACAGCGTTTTTCCCCGCCTTCAACTATAACCAATACGCTAGCATGACGCTTGGGGATGAAATTTCTAAAACTGTTTTGACATTTTTCCACGGAATTACTGTTAAATATACTGCAAATAAAAAAAATTTTTGTTTTGCAATATTTTTTTTTTTTTGGGGCCTCAACGTAGCAAAATCCAATCTATATATTCCATACAAAATTGTTCTTTTTGTGAGCCCCAAAAGCCACCCCAATGATTATCGATTTATTTTAGAATCAAAACCCCCGCATTTCAGGATGGGATTGTATTATTCACTATTGTAGGAAAATAAAGCCCCATCCCCCTGAAAATTTTTTGCAATTATCTTTTTGTTTGGAATTAATCAATATATTAATTTAACGTTTTTGAAAATGAGAAAAAATTATGGGAAATTGTTCACTTTTGGGGTTATTAAGAAAAAAAAGTAATGCCCAAATATAAAGTTTAATAGAAAATTATATTAATATGTATCAAATTTTCGGGTATTTTAAAGCATTTATTTATTTTCTGATTTTTTAAAATTTTTTCTTTATGAAAAAAAAAATATTTTAGAACTGGAAACGAAGTGTAAGAAATGTTTTAAAACCTTAATTTTGTTTTGTTTTTTGCAGTGATAAATCTAAGTGTTTAAGCCTTTAAATTAATCAGTTTTGTTATAATTAAAATAGTGATTGCTGAAATTTAAAAAAAAAAAATACAGCATAAACATATTAAGTAAAAATGATAAAATTAAAATAAAACTTCATTACTAAATGTTTTTGTTTAATTTATCACAGAAGCTTCTTTAAAACCACTACCATAACATAGGAGTTAATTTATCGAACTTTTGATCAACATGTTAATAACTTTTTTTCTTTGCTTTGGCTGTTTTTTCCTGCTAGCGTATATATTTCATTCCGTTAAGTAGTTTGAAAATTAACTTGAACTCTCTCTCTCTCATTAAACAGAGAGATTTTAATTGATTTTGTTTATTAAAAAAAGTCTTCTTGGCCTTATTAATAACTATGATTTTATTTTGTTATTTTTAAGACAGGCAGCTATCAATATCGACGAATTTTTTTCCACATAAGATTGTTCGGATTAAACATAACGCTTTGCATTTTGTTTCAATATAATTATATAAACTACAAATGCAGAAAATAATACAGAAAAATCTGTATTTAAAATGGAACTATTTATTAATAATTGGTCTGATATTTTGCTTTAAGAAAGTAGAATTATGATAGTTGTCAAAATATAGATACAAAACGTATACAAATATGTATACTATATACGTATAAAGTACTCTTGATTTTGCTCAAAGCCCTTACTAATAAACTATATTGAATTGTTTAAAAAATTACATAATGTCAAAATTTGCAAATTCTACAACAGCATTTATAATTATTGAAATAAATAGAAAAAAATAAGAAGAAAAAGAGCAAATTCTGAAGTGTATCGAAAAGTTATCAGTATTAAATAATTTAACTCAAACTCAGTGGAGCAAAAGCTCTTGAGGGCCTAGGCCTACTGTGCCTATCTCAGTGTACGTGACCACTGGGCTCTGAGGCGCATGGGCAGATGTCCCGATCAGGTGGTCAGTCTGAAGTGATACCCCAAGTGTTTAAGTCCCCAAGAAAGCTTGGTACTCATTTGTCGACCCACTGAAGTAGGGATAAAAGGCTGAGTCGACTTTGCCCTGCCAGAGAAGAGAACCTCGAACCTAAGGTGTGGAAGCGCGAAACGCTACTACTAAGACACTGGGTCTTCATTAAACAATTATCAGACTCAAATTAAGTTGGAAAACCCCTTTGACTGAGTCTACGTAATGGTGACTCATATAACTTAAGCTTCTAGTTTTCTATAAGCTCCCAATAATATATCAATTTAGTGAACATCCTCATTTCACTTAGTGCAATCCAGATCACATAAATAAAAAATACTTCAATTGCATACATTAATTGTGCAATTATTCATTGTCGTCATTAGTTTATTTTTTATTTAATATTTTAAATAAATAAACTAGCTCCTAAAGATGTGAGTTAATAGTCATTGTGATGGATAAATAATACCCCTATCAAGTTAAAAATGTAATCAATATGTTTTTTTCAACTTTAAAACTATTGTGTACCAAAAGTTTTTAAATATATTTTTCTAATATTTTAGTTTTTAAAAAACTTATCGAAGCAATTCATTATTTTTAAAACGATAAGTGTTAAATGATATCCACCGTTATAAGAAACGTTTTAATACTACCAGGGAAAATTAAGACTGTCTTGAGATTAAAGTAATTTATAAATTTAAAATTACAAAAATATATATATAAAGCAATATATTCTGAACTCAAAGTCATCGTGTGTTCTGAGCAGACAATATTTAAAAATTTATTTGCGAATAGAGATTTATCGAAATATCGCATTTTCCTTAAATAAACAATAAGAAAGTAGGCAGTTAGAAAAATGGCGAAGCCAGATTTAGAGCAGAATCGCGAAAAACAATAAAACTAAGCTTTCCCAACATTTTTCGCTGGTATAAGTACATTTCAATTCCCTAACTAGCATAATGATCTGCTAGCTCCAAAGAAACGAAAACAAAATTGTCAGAGACATTGATAAATTTAATAGAGTTTCAATTGCACGATTCGGAAGAAGTATCGGTTAATTCCAAATGACGAATGAATGTGGCTTTAAAAGATAGCGAGTAAATTTCCCAAGGAAATATTTGCTTCTCTTCCATTTTTCCCTTAAAAGCAGAAGACTATTAATGATAGATAATGTAATCCTAAAAAGTCGAGCCTGAAAACTAATTTCCACAGCATGTCTTCACTAATAAAGCTACGTTCCAGAAAAATCCAAGCGCTTAAAGTTTTCTTAATTGGTTTTTAATGCATCTTTGGAATTAGTTAAGCATTTTTCGCTTTAAGAACCCAAAGCCACGCAATATTTAGCTTAAAATTCATGAGTAGATAGTTTCCTTCTTAACTCTTAGAGAGTGAAGTATTTACTCAAAGGTAGCTTCATCGTTAGCTTGACTGTTAGATGGTATAATGGCGCTTGCACACAAAAGGAGAGATAATTGGGTTTCGAACATCCAGCTGGTTTTTAGCGCCATTTTTTTATTGTTTGTGAAGTTTGAAACTCTGGAATTTTTCATGGTAATCAGTTGAGTTTGTACAAAAAAAATGGATACATTAAAAAGAAATTCTAAAAAGAAAGTAAATGTTTAATGGATAAAAATAAACTTAAAAATTACGAGGGATAAAAATAATTCAATAATATTTGAGATATTGATAAAAGATTTAATGTATAAATGATGAATTCATTGTTTTGTCTCGTTGTTTGTCAATGCCATTTAATGTTTAATATGTTATTTTTATATTTTTTCCTACTTTGCAATGTAAAATGATATTTTTTAATTTAAATAACAAATGAACGCAGCAGCACGAATGTTTAAAGAGAAGTGTAATTGTTTTGACTCGAGAAACTATTCTTTGATTTCAGTATTCTGTTATTTTTCTTCAACACACAGGATAAAATGAGGCTATTTATGCTTATGAATTAACGAAGTTACATACAAGAAATGACTAATTATTTCAGCACACGCTCCGTAAACATATAATATTATACAGTTATTTTCTTAGCGTAAAACGTACAACTACTTAGAATATTTCATGAACTTACTTAACTAAAATTATGTTGCCAGATTCAAAGAGAATAAACAAACGCTAAACAAATATTAAATAATACAAAATAGAAAATATTGAGCTTATTAGGAGTGGCAACTGTAATTAAATATAAATATATTCTGCAACTTATATTTTAATTAATCTTTATTGGAAGCTTTCAAAAAGTTTATATAGTTTAAATGTATTTCAATAGTTACTTAGTTCAGCAATTATTTTTCGCGTAGATATTTACGTAAAAAATAAGCGTCATTATTCTATTTATGACTAACTGAAATCATAATTGAATGCTTCTTATTTAATAAATAGGTTGAATCTGAAGATTTATTAAAACGAACCATAGTTTATTGTATTTTCTTATCTTAATGGTATCCTTTGAAATCTTCCTTTGCAGGTTGGAAAAGGCATATTGAATGGACATTTAAGTGTCCTTGTATTTTATTTTACTTAAAAAAGTTTTCACTGATATATCACTGTATTACTTATATATAAACCAATAAAACTCCGGAACATATATATAATAGAAGTATAACCAGACAGTATAGTAAGGATACAATAGTACAATAGCAAACTCTTAGCCTTAGGAATTAAGAATGCAGGTTTAAACAGTGTTCTGAGGCCACCCAACGGTCACCTCTAGTTTGCCTATACTAAAAGGCTATGAGGAAGACAAATAGAATTATGTATATGTAATTATTAAGAAACAAAATACAGTGATGCTATTATTAAATAAAATTATAATAGGAAAAATAATTAAAACTACTTAATTAATGCAGAATTTATAAAAAATATTAAAGTGCTATTACGGGAATTAACCATATCTCCAAAACACAACGCCATTTTAACACTTTTTGCCAACACATAACCATCTTAGAGTAGCATCGAAAAAAAGTAAAAATTGGTAAATAAAAAAGACAAAACATAAATAAAAATCTATATACTTAAAAGATCCTTAATTATTGTGTAGAAAAATTTTGGAATAAAGAGACCATCGGTCAGACATAACACACACACAAGGCTATTATCCATTAGAATATGTTTAAATTTATTTAAAATGTAGCTCCGTCTTTTGCGACTGTGTGTGTATGCAGTAAAAATTAAATAACATTAGAGTTAAAAATATAATAATATAAAATAAACTGAATAGAATAATAGTTGATTGTTAAATTAAAATTTAATCTTATAATAATGTTATTAAAATTTGTGATTAATTTAATTCATTGCTATATATATATATATTGCTATCGCTATTTTGTTATTTTAATTGCTATATCCTGATATTACACGGAATTAATATCTTGAGAAATTAAAAAAAATATTTTAAATATTAGTTTACTTCTAGCGTCAATTTGTTGAAACTATTCTAGTCTTTTTTTTTTTTCGACTTTGGCAACAATCCCCGAATGTTTTCTTCACCCCATCAAACAGCACTAATCTTCCAAAAGTCCCTGTCCTTAACGCTCCAATCACCTCACAAGTACCACGCACTCCAAAGGGGACTACGGGTAGAAATCATTCCACGGATTTCAAGACCTTCTTCCCCAAACTCCCCTTTCCTTCCCAGCAGAGCCGGCGCGCGCCAGAGAGAACGTTAAATGTGAAATTATCGTCTTTAAACGGGCATTTAACTTGATGAATTTGAGTCATTAAAATCACCGACGAAACTCGGGGAAACATTACGAATGACTCACACGGGCCTGTAGTATGTCTTCAAGGGTAGAGCGAGAGAGACCGACTTTGTAATTACTGGTTCCAGAGAGAGAGAGCGAAGGACCATGCTTGAGCAGGGATGGAGAGGGGTGTTTGGTAGGAATTCCGCAGACCGAAGCTTTCGGTCCGAGGTCGGATGTGAAATGGCGGGAAATGGCAGCCGGAGAGTAAAGTTGTGATGTATTCTTGCTGAGCCTGATCAAATGGTGGGAAGGGGGCGAGCGAGCAAAGGCAACATTTTATTTTGTAGGAATGCCCCTTATACGGACGCAAATATTTCAAAGCGAGTGGGTTAATTTTCTCGTGCACCCCTTCAGTACCCCACCCCCTTTTGTGGAAATATTTTCCGAACGAATTCCGTCTACCAAAAGAGAATCGGGAGTAGTAGGCTTAGCGCAAAGGAAATGGCCTTAATTACAGTAGAGCTGATCTATTCCGGTATGCTGGAATTATGGAGTTGGTGAAAGTATAGCTGCTGAGAGAACGTGGGTGTGTCCATTAGGGTTTATTACATTCGAATTCCATGGTAATGGAAGTTAGTAATTGTGGCGAGTAGATCTGCAAGAAAACCAAGGTCTAAACCACGCAATTCTCACATATTCGACTCCGTGCTCGTATTTGTTCTGTTGAATGAGGCACTTATGTCTGAGATTATTTCATTACGCTTACACTTTGACCTGACATTTAGCTTTATATTTAGTTTAACTGAAATATTTAGTATAACTAAAAATAGTAACGTTGAAGAAATACCGTAAAATCTGGAATATAACGTGAACTTTTAACACAAAGAATGAGATTGGAATTTACGAGTGTTCTTTGTAGAAGCAAAGTGTAAAAATGATAGCTTTAAAAATAAAATAATAATAATAATAAAGGAGCATAAAAAATAGACATCTATAATTATCGAAATACTGTTTGTTCAAAAGAAATGACACAACTTATGAACTTGAAGGGTTGTAGTTTTAGAAATATACTATTTTTTCGAATATCTTATAGATTTCTCTTCGTGAAAAAGGGGTATGCGTTATATGGAGAAATTTTTTTTTTAAAAAAATGCAGTTCGAAAGTCTATACTTACTGCTACATTATACGCCAGATTTTACGGTATGAAAATAATGAAAAACTATATTGCTATCTTTTATAAATAAGCTTATCTCTTCTTTTTCAGAACAATACACTGATAAATTACACACTTTAATTGATGTAAAACATATGTTGCAAATACTATATTAAATTACATTAAACACTTAATATAAAACTAATGTTGCAAACTAACGTAAATTGCAAACATTCATATATATCTTTTGCAATTACCCATTTTCCAATCTAATATCCATGGATTTAGCCATTTATTTCCCATGTCAATATTATTTGGGAGTTTTCTACCTTTCATTCCTGTAACGAGATTAATTATGTCTTATGCCTCGAATTAACGTCGTTTTATGGTAAGGATTTTTAATGGTTTTAAACATCAAATCCCTTGTCAGATGAACTGTCTGGATTATGTGACTCATTCTCTTAAAATGTGTGTATAATACACAAAAAGTAAAAGTTATAGTTTATAAAAGAAAACAATTAGTTTATTAAAAATGTTTGACATTTTAAAACGTCATATAAGTAAACCATATTAACAGCTAACATGTACAATTATAATAATGTCCAAACGCTTTAATACTAGACACAAAAACACTTTAATAATTGATATTTTAACACTTGGTAGAATAAAATCTAATTATAAAAAGTAAAATAAATAAATTATTAAATAAATAATGTTTTCGTTGAGGTTTATATACAAGAATGTCTTAAGAAATGTTAATAAATAATATAAAGTTTTAGTTTATACTACTCACTAGAAAGCTAAATTAATATATATATATATTAAATAAATTAATATATAGAGAAATTCGATATTCTTGTTAACCTCGTATTAAAAGAGAATTTCATTGCATTTAATCAGAATCTTTATAAACAGATCAAAGGATTACCTCAGGGTGGTCCAGCTAGTAATTGTTTAGCGAACCTGTATTTACATTTTTTTGAAATTGACCATATTGTTAATGATTCTTACTTGATTTATCGTTATATAGATGATTTAATAATTTTTGTAAAAATAATGAATATAAACCAAATATTACATTCTACCCTGACTATCTCAACCTCCTTAAAACTAACTTTTAACTCTAATATGGTAGAATTCTTGGATTTAGATTTGCATCTAATTAACAATAATGTAGTCAGTAACATTTTTGACAAAAGAGATTCTTTTAAGTTCCATATAATTAAAATTCCTGTATGGAACAGTAACTTGCATTTATCAATTTACAGAAATGTTATTTTGAATTTTTTATTTAGAAATGATAACTTAACTACCCACAAAATCGATAAATTTAATAATATCAAAAAAATTTTTTAAATGTTGTTTAGATCATGAATACCCTTTTAACTTCTTAAGAACTTATATTCATCACAAATATATTAGTCGTCTTGCTACTTCTGATTCCAAATCCACCACACAACAATAGGATTTCAAAGTCAGCATGTTAGTGGTCTTGCTGTGAAGATTATATCATAACACTCATATCACAGTTTACATCTTTTCCACACACATCTTAAACATCTTACACATTTTTGACAACCAACCAAATTAGAACCTAGCAAATTTACATTTTTGACAATCAACCAATTCAAAGCCTACCAAAATTGATTGTCATCTATCTTGACAATCAACCAATTCAAAGCCTACCAAAATTGATTGTCATCTATCTTGACAATCAACCAATTCAAAGCCTACCAAAATTGATTGTCATCTATCTCGATATCTATCTATGCTAGTTAGTGTAAAAGGTAGTTCAAAAGATATGTTCAAAGATACCCAAGACTCTTGATTCTCTTGGAAAGGGATCTGTAGGTAGGAAGATTTCGTTTAATAATTTTTTTTTTCTGCTTTAAGAAATTGGGGAGAATTTGTTTCAGAATATTAATCAGTGGTTTTATCATACTCTCTGTGAGTTTTTGTATACTTTGAATTTTGGTTTATTTTTTATATACTTTGAATTTTTTATATACTTTAAATTTTTGTTTATTTTATTTGGTTTTCCTACCGAGTTGCAAAGGGGAAGGTTGGCGCCTTAAAACTAGTCTAACCCACTTATTCGGTCCTAAGTCCGAAATTGCATTCTGACTCGCTAGGTTCTTTTTAATAGTTCGTTTTTAGTATTTTTTCGATCTTCATGTTTTGCTTTTATATTCTTATTACGTTATTTCTTGTTATGTTCATTATCTATTATTTCTGGTTTTTGAAATATTATACAAATTTATTTTATATATATATATATATATATATATATATATATATATATATATATAGTATTTTATGACAGTAATAAATAATAATATTACAATTGAATAAACACTAGTATAAAAAGAAATGCATAATGATATTAAACGTCGCTGTAAATAAAGGTAACACCTTCATTTTTTTAAATCAATAAGTTTACTAATATAAATGCGCTCTACTTATAATATTGTGGCCACGGTAGGCAGATGGTTATGACGACGTATTCATAGTTGGCTTTCTCGTGTCGTGAGTAGAAAACCTATACCACTGAAGCTCCACTATGTAGAGTGACTTCCGTGCGTCAGTCTACGCTTCAAGTCCTCACATTGAAGTGGTTGGGATGTTAGCAGAGGAGAACGTTTGAGGCGTCCTCATAATTTAAGTTCAGTTCACACAGAATTACGAGGTCCATCGCCAATAGCCCTCGTGTTGTCTTAGAGTGCAAAGTAAGTTAAAAGTCAAGAAAAATCAAATCTGTTTTAAAATGTTGTTGCCGTAATTTGTTACCCTACTAATTGCTTTCTATCATTAAGCAAACTGACTCGTGCGTGAAATGTTTTATTAAATCTGTATTTTGTAAAGAAAAAAAATTGTCAAATCTGAATATATTAAAATCAGTCTACTTAAAATAGCCGAATATCAAAACAAACTTACTATGTGTTATTGCCGCCCATCCGGTATAGAGGTTAGCGACGCTGACAGAAATGTCGTAGGGGCTGGGTTCGAATCCCGGATAAGGCATGAATGTTTGTGTTGTAATCCTTCTCTTCTTTGTGATGTGTCCTTCACGCTTAATTTTATGTAAGCCCCCGTGTGATATTTTGCGGTGAAAAGATTTATAAATGTTCTCAATAAAGAAAAAAACTGTGTTATTTACACCTTAGATGAAGCCTACATAAGTTTCGTAAACATGCGGAGATATTTTTCTACAAATATATAAGACCTTGAATGCATATTACATTATGTATTTTTCATTATTACCCATATGTTTGATATCTACAGTTAATTCATCATCAATCAGCATACTCCATGCATTTTTCGGATAACTTTTTATTATATACATTGATAATATATTTTAAGGCATAATATTATTCGGAAGCAAGTGGGTAAAAAATTAGGAGCTCCATTCCCCCTGAGCGTAAATATAAGTATGAGTGTGCAACTGACAGTTTCCGAAATAGATTGCATGTCACTTTCAGACAGTTTTTCGTGAAATTGAAAGACCACTCAAAACAATATGTTTTAGTGACCATGGAATTCAGAAAAAAAGCTTTGAAATTGCTTCTTGAGTATGGAAACAATTTGCATGGCGAGGGAATGAGAGTTTAACATATATTATTCCCCTTCCTTTACCTATATATATATAAATGAAAAGTACCTTAAGACAATTTTATCAATAAATGCTAAATATAATGTAAATTAATATTATAATGAATTGATAATAAAGCAGCATTATTAATTCATTTTATAATTATAGAAAAAAATTATGAAATTAATAGAGAATTTGAAACAATATGTGAGTTATATACCACAAATTTCAGAAATAAAACAAGTGCTGATTCTTTTTAAATGCAAGAACTTACTGTACCAGAATATCAAAATGAATCGGGGATTTTGTTTGCATCACCAATGATCAACGAACATTTATGAACATGAATAAATATGAATGTTTTAATAGTTAAATTAATCATAAATGATATTGTTATATACACATTTTAACTCTTATAAGGTCATTGGAAGTATATTTCCCAAACTCCATTAATTTCAAAAGAACTAACTACCTTCGGAGCACTTTTTTTGAAATATATAAATTTTCAACTAAATAAACACTTTTTTATTCGAAATGTTGCATAAAACTAGGAATTTAAGTACAATTTCCACAAAATTAAAAATAATTTTGTATATGTTGGGAATTTAGAGTGAAATTATAGTGAAACATTGCAATAACAGTAAACCTTGTATTGTAAATTCTAATTAATATATTCGATTAATATTGATACAGTACATAAATGACATCTTTATCTGTGCTTAGAGCTATAAAATTTCAAACACGTTTGATAGTTTTTGAAATATGTCCTTTTTTGTGCAAGAACTCAATTTCTTACAGAAAACTAATGTTATTTTCTCACAAAAAGTGCAATAAAATACATAAATGTATACACATAGATTAAAATATACTCTATACTAGAGATAAAACTAAATAAAACATTTTCTGAAAATTTCAATTCATTATCTTAAAAAGAAATCCTGTAGTTACCTTTACCGTGAGGAAAAAAAAATTGAAAAATATGGTTTCTTATAAAATGCATTTAAAGATCTTAATACATATTAATTTTTAATTTAATATTTTGCCCCATACGAGCTGTGCTGCTAGCATTTGGGACAGTAAAACTTATTAATAAATGTTCAAGTCGTAAGTGCGAAGGATGATTTGTGAGTTTCCTGAGGAGCAAGAAAATTGTTCTAGGTAAAGTACGATTGACTAAAGTTGGTGACCGTATGCAAATTTTGAAAACAATGAATAGACGTTTGTGCTCTAGTAAAGCACTTGAAAAAGAATGGTATATGTTTGCATAGCTCGCAATGTCCCATTATGGGTTGATTTCCGTTTTCTGAAGTTTCTTGGGAAATAATTTGTATAACTCTCAATTTTTTACAGACAAAATATATCTAATTAATAATTTCTTTTGTAGATCCTAGTATCTGTAAATTATATTTTATAAATATCACGTAATGTTTTCAAAAGTAATGTAAAACATAAAATGCCTCACTTTTAAACAGCTCTAATGGATGGTGGGGATATGTTTTACTTTTAAAAAAAGGTTCTAACAATCAAATTAAGTTTAGGTAAATAAATTTCTTTGAATAAATAAATGATAATTCCAAAAATAATTTAACGAAACATTACTAGAAAAAGTGGCCTTATAAAGGGTAAAATGATTTAAATCAAGCACTTTTTTTTATGCCGAAACGTTAATCAGAACCAGTTACTTGATATCCATAAGATAAAAAGCAAAAATTTTGGTCTTTAAGCATTAAAAGGGCAAAACACACGTAAATCATCATTGCATAGATTATGCATGGACTAGATTTCTGTCTCAAATCAAATCTTTTATAGATATGGACCCTTAAAATTATAACCATACAGTTTTGAAATATACATATTAGTAAAGCCACAAAAACATACCGTAAAACCTGGCATACAATGCTCACCTACACTTCGAAGCTTATTTTTTTTTTTTAATTTTTAGGTATATTCCCAGTATAACGCCCCCTCATTTTCTTACGAAGAAATCTGAAATATTAGTATATATTGCTCTTATGTTTTGAAGTCATTCATCCGAGTTATTATCCCAGACATTTGACAAAAAAGTTTTCTAGTACTACAACTCTTTTAGTTCATATGGCAAGTCTCATTTCTGCAAAATAATCAGTATTTCGATACATTTAGAAGTAATTTTTTCTTATGTTCATCTCGTTTGTTATTTTTAAAGCTATTATTTTTATATCTGGTGTATAACGCGCACCCTTAAGTCTCAATCTTAATTTTGTGAGTTAAAGTTCGAGTATATGTTGGATTTTACAGTAAATTGTATCAATATATAAATTCCATACATTTATTTGAATCTATGCAAACACCATTGGGAGAAAATTATTTTAAATTCAAAATGTATAAGAACCGTAATAGCTTATAAGCATTAAGTTTCATTAAACTTGTGAAGATTTAACTAAACAACAGGTTATAGTATATATGCTGTCTTATGCAATGTAATTCTCATACATTTATTTGAATTTATGCAAATACCATTGTGAGCAAACTGTTTTCAATTTCAAATTTACAAGAACCGTAATGGCTTATAAGCATTAAGTTTCATTAAACTTGTAAAGTTTTAACTAAACAACAGGTTATAATATATGTGTTGCCTTCTGTAATAAATATAAGCTTAAACAATTACCAAACATTTATCGCAATGTTGTTCACAACAAAGGCCGATTTTAAATGAGCCTTACCGAGGCGAGACTAAATAGCTATCATTTCATCCATCTCCCCGTTAAGTATCTGCCCCTTGTTTAACAACTGTCGGGTTCACAGACTACGGTACGGAGCGGGCCTCTTATCAGTATTATCTATACGCTCCATAAAACAGTTTAATTGATCGTTATAAGTATTACTTCGTAAGCCTCTTCAATAGCACTACTTTTGCTAACGACAGACGCTACTTTTTATGGAGTTTCCAGGGCTTAGATAAGGGCACAAGAAAATTAAAGAGGGAAACGTCCAGTACTAAAGAGATAGTTACATAGTTAAGTGGTTTAATTGAATTGTTTGGAAAGGCTTGTTATATAAATTATTAATCTTAAGTGTTTAGTACTGTACTGGTATTTATAGTGCTTTTGTTGGTCTGAAATTTTAGAAAAAAGAAATGTTGGAAAACTATGGTAAAATAATTATTCTGCTCTAAATTCAGTTCAAAGATAAATTATTTCTAAAATGTTTAAAATAAATTTATTGAGTTTTATAATAGTTGAATCACACCTTGGTATCTTCAAAATACTTCTGTGAAAATACACGTAGGATGTTGGAAAGGGTCTCGATAGTGAGCTAATTTGTTCTGTCGACCATAGTGTTAGTTTTAGTGTTTATTTTAAGTAACAAATGTGATTATTTTAAATGGAATAATTTTAAAAAAGAATTTGATTTCTCAATATTATACAAATATATTCTTTAAAATTTTCACTCATAGGTTATCGTAACGGAAAGAAACACGTTTTAGAAAATATTTTTAAATGCATTGAGCATTCGAAAAAAATAATTTTTGTTTTTCCTATGTTTCTAACATAAATCAGAAAAGAAAAAAAAAGAAAAGAAAAATCTTATGCGCCGGTTTTATCTCAAAATGTAAATTTTGATGTTCGATGTACCTTTACTGAGGAACCACTGTTCAAAGGTATGTAAATTTTTTTTGGATATATTTATAATGATGGCTAAAATATACAAAAATGAGCTTTTTGTAAAAAACTCAAAAATTTATTTTTTGCAATTCTTTTATATGAAAAATAGATGAAATTTCGCAATGTTTGATAAAATATTTCAGAAATTATTAAAAAATTCAAAATTAGCTAAAAGCTTATTTCAGTATAATAAAAAAGGTGTACTTTAATTGTATGAAAAATTTCAAACATGTACATATAACAGACTTTGAAAAAAGGTACATCGAAAACAGCCAATTTAACATTGTCGATATACAGATTTCCTACTCTTCTTAAATTATTCCCTTATAAATATAATTATAGCGTCCCTATGTTCTTCTTGTTTGTTCAGTAGGATACAAATACTCGTTCATAAATATACTTACACACACACACACACACACACACACACACACACACACACACACACACACACACACACACACACACACACACACACACACACACACACACACACACACACACACACACACACACATACATACACACACACACACACACATACACACAATTTTTCGATTCATTCTTACTTAACAATTAAAAATGAATTGGAATGTAAGTTGAAATAAACCAATTCTTTATATATAGTGTCTACCATATCCAAGGGCATGACAAATCTTAAATATGGCTTTCTACAAAGGAATCAGCTTTGATCAGTCCGAAACACACCGACAACTGACATCAAATTTTGAGAAATTTCACCCCCCAAGATTTATTTCGTTCCTCGAATCCAATTAAAATCCCCTTTTATGGAAATGGGGGAAGGAAAGATCCAGAAGGAATAATCGAACCGTGCACGCAAAAGATGCCGGAAAATTTTCCCGGACTCTGTCAAAGCCTGTCCGTTTCCATGGAAACCCATACTTCCAGAAACTTTCTGTGAGCTGGACAAGGGTGGATGGTCCACCTTTTATCCCAAGTCCACTAATGAATTCCGGACATTTGGCGATCGGTCATTTGTTCCACCCCTGTTGGTATTTTATATGCTGATTATGGAAGAGGAATGATTAAAGATCGGGGATGGAGGAAAAATCGTCTGCTGGTTCAGGAACGTGCTGCGCTTTTCCGTTGCAGGTGTCAATTAAATGTCCATTATTATTAATGTAGGAACTTTCATCAATATCGTTTTGGATATCTGAGCTGGTGCCATTAGTTAGGGAGAAATGTTTGATCTTAATATCCATAGATCATATCAAAGTATTCGGCAAAATATTGAACGAGTGTTTCTAATTGAAATAGAAGTATTTGTCTTAAATATTAATGGTCCTCTAAAATGATTTCCTATAGTTAATTTAATTCCTAACATAAAACAAACAAAAAAAGACTTTAAGAATTTTTTCTCTATCTGTTGAATTATTCTCTAGACAGTATTTTTTAAATGTAGCATTTATATTTTTCAAAAACGAATGTATTTATAATTAGTTCTGTGAATTATACGTATTTGTATTGAATTAGCTTTAAAAATTTTCCTTTTAAGATCAGGGAAAGTTACTATAAAAAATAAAACGTTAAATGGGATAAAATGTTCTAGTTTTCCAGGTGGGTGCAGATATTTAGTCAATGTGAATTGACAAAAAGAAGTTTATTAACAAAGCTACAGTGTGAAATAGACAACGAGAATTGAAGGTAAAGAATTACTTAAATAAAAGGAACAGAACTCGCGCGAGTATTCATGTTTTTGGATTAATATATCTATTTAAGATTTAAATATTTATTAATAATAGTTGCGTATATATTTCCAATCTTTGATATAAGTTATTTACATTATATCGAAATACACAGAAGTAAAATAAATTTAAAACAATCCTCTAAACGTCTTAAAATGTATTTTACAAGTGATATTTTTATAAATAAATGTGTTATATTTTTTTGTAAATTTATTCTGATAATAATTTTGTGGTATATCTCTCTTAGTAAAGTAGAAACTTAACCAAACTGGTACTTGACTTAGTGTGTTATTTTCCCCGAAAACCAAACTTTATATATATATCAGATGGCTTAATTTAGAAGCAGTATCGTTACAGTTATGTCTAAGCCAAACAAGTAACGATAACATTAATTTAAATCTCAGTAGCGTAAATAAAGTTCCTCGTCAAATAATTCTTATTATATTAACTTAAAATTTGCAAAATATTTTGAAATGATACACTTTGACGATAAAACAGTTTTTCCTTCTCTGTTTTTCTTAAGCCTTCTGAGAAATAAAAATATTTTTCCAACGTGGATTTTAATATCCTGTTTCCTACAAGATTTCAAAGAAATCCCAACACATATATGTTCTCTGGATATATCGCAGCACTTTCCCAATTTCGAAACTTTCTTAGAAAAAATAAAACTATTTTTAGTTACTGTAGATGCTCGAACAACATCGTCCTCCGTTTAAATTGCGTTGTTTTAAGGGCAAGAAATTCATGAAAAATAAATTAAATTAGGTGTTTGCTTCGGAAACGCTTTGATAGAATTTCTTGGATTTTTTTTTCAATTTTTATTTTTTAAAGTTATTTAAAATCTAAAAATAATAGTTCTACAATTCCTTTCAAACTTTCATGACTAAGAGAAACATATTTACCTGTTTTAAACTTTGGGATTGCCATATTTACTTACAACAATATTTGCATTTTTTGTACACATTAACAAAAAAGGAATAAACACCAATCACAACTGCGTAAACGGGAATATTTCAGAAAAATTAATGGAACTGTCACAAGTATGAATTGTCACCAATCAAAAAAACATTCGTTGACCGTACTGTGTTATTGATACAGTTTTTTTTGCGATTTGATAAGAACTGGTTTTTCGAAAATCGATTCCTTAGGAGGTAGGTGTTCGAAATTACTGGAATGCGTGTATAGATAAATAGAAGTACCGTTCTGAACTATTACAGTAATGCAATTTGATGTTCAGTTTTCTTTAGGTTTTCAAACCCACGTTATATTTTCAATCCTACAGTAATGAATCTACAGTAATGAACTATAGATCTACATTAATGAAATTTGATGCTCATGTTTCTTTAGGTTTTCAATCCCGTGTTATATTTTAAATCTATCTCTGGATTTTGGATTCCGGCATATAACGCGCACCGCCGTATAACACGTACATATACTTTCAAGCGACAATTTTTAGTTTTTAAGTATATTCGCCGTATAACGCGCACCCCCTCTTTTACGAAGCAATCTGAAATGTACATACATGCGCATTGCTCTTTTTTGAAGTCATTTATTCGAGTTATTAATCCAATCTTTAGAAAAAAGTAGTATACTTCTAGAACTGTAACCCTTTTAGTTCATAAGAAATATCATTTCTTATAAAGAAACAGTATACCCATATATGTGGATGTCTAATTTTTTTTCTGTGCTCATACTTGTTTCTTCTTAAAGCTGACATTTTCATACCCGGCGTATAACGCTCACCCGTAAATTTGGATTCTATGTTTTGAGTTAAAAGTGCACGTTATACGCCGGATTTTACGGTATATTATCCAAATGCTAAGATTGGGATTCGGCTATGTATGAAAAATACCTACACATTAGTATCGTTGAAATTATATAATAAAACTGAAAACATAATTACAAAATTGGTTTAATATTATTATTTATTGAAAGAAACCAAAAAAATAAAAAATGGTAGGGAAGACCGGGGCAAGATGTGACGATGTTAACATTTTTTTTTGTTTATTAATTTATTTTTAAGGATAAAAAAATTATTTTTACATGAAGTGTTACAGTAGTCATTTGTAGTATTAAATACATTACCATTTAATTTTTCAAATAAAAAAAAACAAAGGATAATTTTGTTTTTTCAGAATCTTAACAAATTGTCATCTTGCCCTAGTACTGGGGCAAGATGACTTTGACCTTGGGACCAGACGACAACACTGAGAAAGGTTGAACAAATTTTATCTTTTGAATATGTTACATGGTCTAACAAATGATAACTGGGTTTTTACATCTTACAAAGTATCAAACTAAGCATAATACATTGTAACGTATTGTTGAAGTGTTTAGTTGTGCAGCTAACAATAGTCACGAATAAAAATGCCATTTTTATAAATGGAACTTTCCTCATGCCACCACTCTTGGCATTTACAGCACTAGATCCATTCTTCTGTTGGAGGGTCACAATATTCCTCTTCACAAACAGGACATCTTATAACACCATCCTTTGAAGTTGATGCAACTGGACTGTTTGGCTTGGAATTTATAGACCCAGGCCTACAGGAACTTAGTTTGAGTTTTTTACTCCCTTTTTAGATTCACGGGCTTCTCTTCTCTGTTTTTTTTTAAAGTTTCCTGTTCTTTCTTCTGCTTTTCCCTTTGTTCTAACATGGGTGTGCTTGTAACAATGCTTGAGCTCACTGTTTTTTTTTTTGCTTTTCTTTTTCTTTTTATTTCTTCTCACATTGTAAGCAATAATAATAAAAATTTGAAATAAATAATAAATAAATAAAATAAAATAATAATAAAAAAAACACTAACAGGCTTCTTTAGTGCATCTTAATCAGCCTGTGCCATATGTTCTGGTTCTTTTGGAGGATTTATATGTTGGTTTTCTACTACCTGGGTCTGAGGATTAGCACTATTATTCTCAATTTCATCGCCAACAACATCATAGTCAGTAGCTCTTGAAGCAGCAAAGTCATGTTTGCTAAACACAACTGGATTATGAGTCTCAATCCCACATTTTTTAAACCCTTTAACCGCATTTTCAACTGTAGCTGGTTGCTCTGAAATAAGCGGTGCTCAAACGCTCACCAATATCTTTGTTTATGATAGTTTGTCCTGGATAAGCGACCATAAAGCTGTTAGCAGTTGGCAAAGATGCCATCCTCTAATTGTCCTCTTTCGAACGACACATCCCCCGATCCAATGCACCCCTTAGCCCCAGAAGAGAGAGAAGCGCTAAGTCGAGCGGACAAAAACACAGACAAACAAGTGTTACAGGATTTAATAGAATAGACAACATAGTTAGTTTAATAAATTCCGAAACATGGGGCAAGATGACGTGCTCGTCATCTTGCCCCGGACTGCCTGTTTAAAAATATTATTTTCCATTTTCATGAAGGAAGTCAATTAACTGATATTTATTCGTGGTAATGTGTAGTATTTAAACTAAGTTACTCACAAATATGAAAGATAAATGATATATCTTGCCTGTATCTGTAGCAAAGCTTATTTACACATGCATAAAAGTTATATCGGGGCAGCGGTAAGCAATCAAAGCTTCACAACTAACACAAAAATGGCGATTTAAGCTTTTCTTTACTATTTTTTAAAGAATGACCAGTAAGAGAGCCAGTAGTGTTCTGTTGATCTTGCTGCCTAGTGGAAAACGGAAAAATTAAGACATTCATCAGCTTACCCTGGTCTCCCTTACATGATAAAATTAAAAAAAAAACTTAGTGGCGCGAGAGCCCATAAGGGCCAAGGCCTATTTTGCCCAACTCAGTATATGCAATCCTTGGGCCCTGAGGTGCATGAGCAGTTGTTCCGGCTAGGTGGTCAGTTTGACGTGAAACCCCAGTGTGAAGTTCCCAAGCAAGCTTGGTACTCATTTATCGACCCATTGAAAGGATAAAAGGCTGAATCAGCCTTGCCTACCCCGGGGTTTGAGCTTCGGACCTGTGGCGTGGAAATGTGATGCACTAACCATTCAGTCACAGGGCTTCAAAAAACATTCCTTCCTTTTTTGTGTTTCTGTAAATAAGCCTCTACTTCTAATGAATTTTCTTGGGTAGAAGTACATTGGAGTATGATTTTAATTTAAAGCACCTAAAATAAATGTGTATGGAGACTTTTTGTAGAACTACCACCAATTTTAAATATTTTCTGGCAGTCAGTCAGCTTACACTTAACTGTTTGTCCATTTTCAAACCTTAATTAATGTTGTCAAATGTAAGAAGTATTTTTTAGCTGAATAGACCTTTAACCTCTTTGAGATTTCTAAATAAAAAAAAAACATTTAAGGTATCCGAATATGTTCGGAACCGAGATTTTGCAAAAGCGTGTAAATGGATAATATTTATGATATTTAGTGTCACTTAGATTAGAATACATGTATAAAATTGTTTTAAGGACATTATGACAAAAAAATTATTTAAATACAATATTTTGGCAAAAAATTAACTTAGAATAACTTTTTTTCTAAATGTTCTCCCTTTGTAAAAAATGCATCTATTGTATTAATATTTTGCCAGTATTCAGCTCAGACCTCTGTACAGAGGCTCAACTAGAATTTTTGAAGAGCATAACTTGGAAGGTTATCCATGTTTTACGACAACAGAAGGGATAAATTTTAAGAAAATACGCCGATAATTATTTCAAATGGTTGTAACTGAAAATAATTTGAATTTTTCAAAATTCATAGGTGAGCCTCTGTATAGAGGTCTGAGCTATATACAGGCAAAATATTAATACAATAAAAGCATTTTTTACAAAAGCAGAATATTTGGAAAAAAGGTTATTCTAAGTTAATTTTTTGCCAAATAATTGTATTTAAATAATTTTTTTTGTCATAATGTCCTTATAAAACAATTTTATACATATATTCTAATCTAAGTGACACTAAATATCATGAAAACTATACCTTTATGCGCTTTTTTTAAAACCATGGTTCCGAATGTAGTCGGATACCTTAAAACCGTAACATAAAATACGAAATTTACGTTAACAGTTTGTTGGTGTGGGGTTTTAGTAAAAAATAATAATTTGATCTAAAAATATAAGTATAAAAAATTTCTGTTAGTTGCGCTAAAATATGATTTAAAAAAGAATTAGATAAAAATTACCAAACACATTATTTTATTATTTTTCCAATTTTTGAAAATCTCACAAATAAACTACCCTTATTGGTCTATTATGCTTACTAAACCATTTATTCTATCGTCAATTTTAATTGTTAACTGAATATCAAATACAAAAAAATTAAAATGCATAAATTGGTTTATAGTAATCAGAGATTAAATTAGATTATTTTTTTCAATACATTTATAAAATATTAGCAGACAAATTCTACGCATGTATTTCATAAAAAATATATATAAATTTTCTGACAAATAAATTCTTAAAAAAGTTTTTTGAGAAAAAAAATTTCAAATATAATTCAGACAACAATTTAATACCGGGATTTGAAAATGCACCGGGATCCCGGGGCTGCAAATTCTATGTTTTCTTTAGTTGACTAGAAATCCTTCTGTTTCCTTGGCATCGACTCTATAGGGGCTTAAGGCAGTGCTTCTCAAACTTTCAATATTGGCGACCCAATATTCAATCATAATTTTCATCGCCCCCCTCTATACACTAAACATGTATTGAATTCAATAATGCAACACTTTGACGCTAAATCTACAATACTTTAAATTATTAAGTGCCACCGGCGTATATAAACGTCTCACACAGCCAGGGAATTAATTGCCCTGGACGTATGTATACGTCTTTCCAAAGTACAATCTTTTGCGAAGGATTTACTAATTTCGGAGAATTTGCTTATTTATTTCCTTTCAACCTTTCCCCCATACACCACATACGCTCGCCTACTTGTTAAATGGTGGCATTGGGGAGCGAATCACCGAATTTTTAATCTGCCTTTAAGGGATCAATTATAAACCATGCAAATTATCAAGATAAGTGTTAATATTTGCATATAATTCTACATATTACAAGCCCATAGGGTCACTGGTAAGTATTAAATTTGTTCTTAGTACTTTTAAATTAATTATAAAATACAATGTGCAGTACTGATATATTTATAAGTATAAATTTGTAGTTAATTTTTTATTGTGTCGATTTTGTTCTGTAAATTATTAATTCTTTTAATAAGTTGTTTTTGACTTTTCAATATGCTCACGCCCCCCTCGTAGGTTTATCATGCCCTCCTACGGCGCGCGCCCCATAGTTTTAGAAACACTGAGTTATGAGGCTTATTTATAAAAGAAAAAAAAAACAATAATTTTGATCTATTAGACTTAGACTTAAAACTTGACAAGCATGTTTATTATTTTCAGTTGAGATACGCAAAAAAGGGGTTGAGGTTATGGAGGCATAAAAAATAATTCCACTTCAGTTTTAGAAATGTAAGCCCTTATTTTATAAATCAAAAGATGATGGTCAAAATAATGTTTTTAATAGAATCAATTGATTGAATATTAACGTCGCACTGTTCAGCTACACGAAAGCTTTTGGCGACGGACCACGTATTTTGAACCATGGTCAAGTGACGTGGACGACACCTGAGCTGGCATCCCCACTCCTAACTACCACACCACACCGACGAGAGGGCGTTTCAACTCTCGACAGATTTAGCGTGCATCGCTGCCATACACGGCGGGTCTTTAGTGGTAATGGTCTCGAACTCGTGACAAGGCAAGCCACGATTCGATACCTATACCACTCGGCTACCGCGGCTGACTTTAACAAAATCGAATGCTTAATGCTGGTACTTAGATATCAATAATTTACTTATAAACAGTGTATATAAATACTTCATCATGGAATGGGTAATGAAGAGAGTGGGTAACGGTTAGTTTAATATATGTGCACACACTTAAATGTCTGTGTGTGATATCCTTGTAACTGGATAAAATTAATAATATCATTAATAATTACTCCAGAGCTGTGCCTTATATTATTTACCTTATTTGTGTTTGAAGCTGTGAGTATTTCTTAATTTAATTTAATGAAAACTATTTTATTCGAAGATTTTGAAAGTTGGAAGTTATATGTGACAACAAATAAAAAAATGAATATGAAATACTGTTGCTTCTCTTGAACCTGTAAGTACATGGGATTATATGCTGAATAATACATGAAATAAATTTTTATTTCACATTTGTATTATTTATTCTGCATTATTTTATTCCCATGCGGAACAACCAATTGAGTCGACTATCATAAATAGTTTAAGATAGGATAACTCTAAATCTCAAAGTAAAAAGAAGTAGTAATCAAGAGTCTATTTGGCTCAGCACCACACCGCTTTTAAAGAAATTGACAATAACTTACTGAAATCGAAATCCCAATGGCCCCTGCCTATTCAGCAAAACAGCAAAAAACTGTTGACGTTTTCCACATCTAAATTGCTACTTAAATAAATACATCGAATCGAGAAAATCTAGTCAGTGAGCCATCAAAAGCACCATTTAGTACAAAATCCCCGTATGTTCTATCCTTTGTAAATGCCAATAAAACACAAGAATGTTTTTCAACCTTTTCCTTCCCTTTATGAGAACTTAGAAACAATAGCCTGATATTCCCTTTAGCCAGGGCAGCGTTATCTGGTTGAGTTTATGGCACTCTCCACCAGGTGGCGCTCGAAGAAGCAAGCTGATATCCTTTCGGATACTAACTCAGTTTTAGGGTTTTTAACAACAAATTGATCCTACACTTGGTACTAAATCGCTCAAATGGCTGAACTTTTTTTCCACCGATTTTTCCCGAAACGATATAAATTCTGAAGAGGGAATGTTTAGTAGTACTTTACTGGAGGCGATTGTTTTCCGAGCGAACGCAATAGAAGATTTTGCCTTGCTTTGAAATTTATTTTTAAAGGAGGGAAGGTTTAAAGCGTTATTAAGACCATTTCCTTTTTTCCCAACTGCAGTTTTTATTTCCTGTTTCATTCCATCGGGAGAAATATTTTAACATCGGTATGTGAAGGGGATAAAAGATAAAAATTTTTGTGCAGATTCCAAAACCATCGTCTTCTTTAAGTTTCTTAATTATTTAAAAGTACAATCTGCTATTCGGTTATTTCAGGGGAAAGTATACATTTTGTTTCTTTTAAGATCTTAAAATTATGGATTCCGTATTATCTATGTATTTCCCGACCTGTATACATTTCCTGTTACTGTGAATCTTGGAAGTTTATATTATTCACAAACTAAAATAATACATATTTATACGTTTTACATTGTGCAGTATATAAATATTTAAACTAATGCTAAGTTCCGTTATTTCAAATTATACAAATATTTCGTGTTTGCGTTTTATATATGGTAAAGTTTCTGTGCCAAGAAAATTTTAAAAGATTAAGTGCTTATTATTTCCATGATACACACATATTTCAAAGTTTACATGTTTCGAGAAATTACAAGATTTCTCAAGCTATGTGTAACAAAGCTTATATTTTTAGTTGTCATTATTAATATATAACAGCAACTGTTTGTAATATGAAATTTACTCTGGATGTGTGCTTCAATATTCGTATGTAAAGTTGCATGAAGGTTTATGGATTATAAGTGAACATTTTTAAATAATGTTGGCATATTTGTATGTTTTCACAGCATAAAAATGATTAAATTTCTTCTAAGGAAGTTTTGTTTGTATGTAGTTGTCAGTTGAGAACTGTATATATTGAAATAATGCTGTCATTTTTAATTGTAGTAAATTGTAAGCTGTATAGTTTCATCAGCTGTTGTTATATTCACATTGCCATAAAAATATTTGAAAAATTCCTTATTCCGTATATAATTAAAACACTACTTTAGCAGACTCTTACATTTTTCTCATTATAAAAGAATTATAAAAAGTTTGTATACATATTGTGATTCATATCTTCAACTACAACTTAACATTCTAATTTAGATTTTATTCAGTTTTAAAAGAACGTCACTGGAAAAAATTCTGAAGTTTTTAAATTCATATACCACACTTTGAATTCATGTGCTAGTAAACTCAACATTTACTTATTATGAAAAACATTTAAAAATATTTTAGTAGTTTAGGAATACTTAACACATATGTTTATTTCTATATTTGGTAAATGTTTTGAATTTGAAATAGAACTTATTGCCTTCTTTAAGCATACATGAATAAATATGTACACTAAATCGCATACTCAAATATGTTATTTGATATCATTTTTGAAAGGTTAACGATTTTTACGCCTTTTTTCCTGATATGTGATTTAAGTAAATAGTTTTTTCTGATTCCTTTTTTTATACATTATTAATATTTTTTTAACAAATTGGTTTTGCTTTATCTATATGTAATGATAATTATGACCCCAGTTAGTAGGACCCATGCCAGGTTAGTTGTTCCAATTCACGAAAGACAAGATATTTTGAAAATTCACCATGATGCACCGAACGCCGATCATTATGGACCCAATGGAACGTTTGAAAGAATCTCCAAGCGGTATTATTGGACAGATATGCGTTCTTACATCACTGATTATTAGCACAGAGAATGCAATCACTACAAACCATCCAACCAAAAGCCTCCTGGACTCTTACGTACACCTGTGTATTCTCAACGTTTTGAGACAATTTCCATTGATCTGTTTGGACCTTTGCCTGGAAGTCCATCCGGAAAGAAGTGGATATTTATTGTTGAGGACTGTTGCACAAGACGGGTTGAACTTTTTGCTCTGTCTCAAGCCACTGCTAAAGAATGTGCTACAATTCTAATGGAAGAAGTTATATTACACTACGACTTACCCAAAAGATTAATTAGCGAGAATGGCTCTCATTTTGTGTGTGTGTGTGTGCCGTCATGCAACAACTTTGTTTCATACTGAACATTGATCAAGACATTATTCCTGTTGATCACCCCCAAGCAAATCCTGTTGAAAGGAAAAACCGTGATCTAAAACCAAGAATTGCCATCTCAGTTCAAAATCGACACGATGAATGGGAAGATAAGTTGCCGTCTATCCTTTTCACTCTGAACAGTGCCAAGTATGATACCACCGATAAAACTTCTGCTTACCTGCAATTTAGACGAGAAATGAGAACTATAGATCATGTGACCAACGACTTTAGAGCCATCATAGATAATGAAAATTTCGTCCCATATATTACCCCATATTTGAAAAGATTGGCAGGAATTTCTTTTGAAAAGCATGAAAGAATTGAAGAAAAACAAGATCAGTGAAATACTTTCTATGATAAAAGACACCATCCTGGCCCATTGTATCATCCGATAAAGTCTGGGTAACCTTTCACCTCCTCAGCAATGCTGTCCAGAAGAAGACAGCTAATTTCCTGCCTAAAAGAGACGGGCCTTATATTATTGTGATCCAACGCTCTCCGACGACTTACGAAGTGGCAAATCCAAACAACTTACATGATGGTCTCGGACCTTATAATTCAACTGCTCTTCGTCCATGCATAGACAAAGAAGCTACTCCAGTGATCCTCTCAGAAAAAGAGGAAGACCCAGGAAAGGAAGTATACTGGTTCCTCATCGAGAACGATACCTAGGAACCAGAGGGGAAGTGTAACGAATGGTAATAGAGTGTCCACTCCTGGCCGTGTGGACACACTGACTCCTCGGTGAAGAAAGGACATGCCAATGTCCACCCGCGCAAACCCCTTATTATTTGTACAGTATTGCAGTATTAACTGGTTTTTTTTATGTATTGTAACTGCGCTCAATTAGAACGCGCCACCAATTAAAACTATTTGAGCTAGCCGCCGATAATTTTTGAGTGTAGGTTATAAGCTTTATTTTCCCCCGAAAGGGAAACTTCGTTTTATATTCAAAAGTTTTGTTTAAACATATTACAAAGTGCTTTCTGAAAAAAATTAAAAATGTTTTTTTAAAACTATTTAAATTTTATTATTGCTTACTAAAAAAAATAATTTTTATAACAAATTACATCAGTTATTTTTAAGAAAAATTGAGGGATATTAAACATATATTGGTACTAAAACTTAAACAACTCATCTTTAATATTTATTACCATTTTGAGAAAAATAGAGAGGAATGCACATTCAAATGCAAAATAATTGTTAGTGACCTCGAAACTTTCCATGTCCCTTAAAACGACAAATATTCTATTAAATTTCCTTTCTACAAAGCAATTCCGAAAAAAACCCATAAATTTATTTGGTTATATTGTAAGATTTGAAACTTTGTATACTAAAAGGAATATGTAAAGTGAAATATATAAATATATATATTTAAGTAAAGATAATATGGTAGTTTCTTGTTATCAGCATTCCTTATGATCAGTATATTCAGGGAATTATGATTTGAAATCACGATTTTATTTTTAATATCTCTATAGAACAAAGTTCGTAATAATAATCATTAAGAGATTCAGAAATAAATTGAGAAAATTTATCAATTTTTTTAATCCATTATTGCTTAAATACATATCTGTATTCGTAACGTTTACCTGCTTTTTTGCTTTTTTTTAATCAAAATATATTTGGTTTTGAAATTTAAATACTCTTTTTTCCCACAAATTGTCAATCATTTTTTTTAAAAATATTTTAAATTTTCATTATTTAAAAAACTTACTTTGTTCTTATATTAATGTCTTAGAATTTTGTTTGCATGCAAAATGAGCACCTTTTTTTATAACAACAAAATCAAAAACGTCGTATTTCAAATCATTCCAATCTCTCTTTCTTTCATAACAAAGGAGATTAAATTCATTATGAAAAACAACATATGCTCATAATATTTAAAGGAAAAAAGCCACTCAAACAACATTCGAAAAAGAGATTTCTTACGACGACTCTACAATATCTTTAAAGTAGATTCCTTTCACTCTTATAAATAATGCAAAGAAAAAGATTTGACTTAAAAGAAACGAAAAAAAAAAAGGGGAAAATATTTTATGAGGCAATTAACTTATCCTTTTATTATCTGAAATGCATTATTTCCTTCAACGAACCGAAAGAGTGTTTCTTTTTTTTTGTCTGATATACAGTTAATTAAATTAATTGGAAAAATGTATCATTTTTTAATTAGTGTGAGTTGTGTTTTTTGTTAAAGAAAATTTTAGCGTAATGCAACTTTACACTGATGACATAAGACACTGTAAAATATAACAAAAAGAATGCTATTTTTTTTTCTTCCGAAAAGAATTATAAAAAAAATGCATTGAAATAATTGTGTTTAGTTCGGTAAACAAATCTTCATAACACACTCAAGTATTTTTTTAAAGAAAAACTTCAAAAGAAGAATCGTTTTTGAAATTTTTGCTTGTAAAAGATCGGTAATAAGATACCATAATAAGGTTTTTCATCAATTTTTGTTTTATTTTTACTTTTGCAAACTTAAACAAAAATGTGGCGTTATGTTCTAAGTAATTTTAGATGAAGGATGATAATGCTAAAATGGTATTCGAGAAGATAAACAAATGAAAAGAATTGGATGATTCTCTTTTTTTAATAAGATTTTAATATGTTTTTCTTACTGATGCAAGAGTTATAAAACACCACTTGAAAAAAATCTCACTTTTCATCCGGTAACGCTCTATCAACTCTTCACCAGAACTTCAGTGATGGTAACAGTGCTTTGTTAACCCTTTAAAGGGCACACAGCTAACCTTTTATGAAAAACTAATAGTTATGCTAATAACTATTTTTATAACAATTAAATACAAAGTATAAGTGTAATCAAATAATAATAGAATAATTGTAGTTAAGTAGAATACTTACTAAAATATTCATTGAAATTGGTATATATCCACATTTTATACATTATTTAACTTTAGTATAAAAAGTTAGACATAAAGTATTATTTTTGAGGATTTAAATTTGTTATTTCACACATTTGATAAGATATTCACTGTGGAATTTTTAAAGCAAATAGAACCAATAGCTTGAAGTCACAGTGGTACGCACAGAAAAGCTATAATGAATGATTTTCGAACCCAAGAATCTCGTACCACGTATTGTAAACAAAGTTTTAATTATATTTCCCACCCCCAAAATCCTCACGTGATTCTAAGTGCTCTCTCTCGAAGAGGAAAAGCGAGAATTTCAAGGTCATTTTTCTGTTCTATATCGGCAGTGGATAGAGCCTCTATCCACATATAAAAGCTTTCCAAAAACCTAAATAAAACCTTTTTCTTATAATTGAACATTTGCTTATAGTTCATTCAGATAAGAGAAAAGTATACTTAAGACATGTCGAATTTTTTTCAAAAATCAGAGATTTTATTTATAGCAATCCAAATACAATTTATAGATTTACACCGAGAAAAACTGTTTTTAACTACCCATCATAGGACATGAAATGCAAAAACAGTTATCGTGTTGCCATCTGTATTGATTTTTATGCGTTTTAGCTTCAATTAACGCATATGGGTAGACTAAATATCCTACGCCCGCTTAGAAAAAAAATTTAATATGTGGCTAGACCTATTAGCCACTTCCCAATAAAGAGTTAAATACGAAGGTCTAAATTTGAAGAAGAAATATATCAATTTTAGAAATTCTGCACTTCGAATTAAAATAAAACTGAACCTGGTCATCATATGCATCCCAATACGTTGTCCGAATGCCTTTGATCCTAGAAATATAAATTGATAAATTGGGAAGTTGGTACTCTAGTGCGTTTCAGTCTTTTCTTATTGTTTCATTTGATATACTTATTATTCATTCATAGCAATCACTTCATTGAAAGGTATTGGTCGTGAACCCCGTTTGTTTGAGTTTTGATAATACAGTGGATATATTTTTTTTCTTGACGCATTAATTGTAAGTTAGGAAAACTATGTTCCTTTTCAGGTGTCATCCTCGTCAACTGACATGTATCGTGAATACCCTATATTTTGTATGTAATAAAAAAAATTCATCATATAGGAAGATTTTCTGATTCCTACAGTGAAGTCACGTTCATTTCTTGATGTTAATGTTTGCAAATATTTATATAATGTTTGAAAATATTAAAATATGATATTTATATCTGTGTGAAACAACCAAGATTACATGCTAAAAAAGGGGTAAATTGAGTTTAACTCCTTAAAGCATATGCCCGTGTCTGACACAAGAGAAAGTTACCGGGAAATTTGAGCATGCCCGTGGCTCACACGAGCAATCTTGTTTTTCGTGTTATTTTATTTCTAATGCTCGTCTGAGAACTGTGTTCTCGATTTCTCATTCATTTTCTAATATTAAGTCATTATTATATTCATATTATTATTTGCTATGATTGATATTAATAATTATCACATTATTTTTTATTATATTAATAACTATATTCATTTTCTGCCAAAAAAAACTATCATTTTTTTTACCATTTTTTTCGAAAGTAACTTGTGCTTTAAGGGTTTAATCTATGCCATTTTCATTTATTTATTTTTTCTTAATAAAATAAGGAAATTTGAAGTAAAGTTTGAAACACTTTGTTAATATTTAGTTAGGTCATTCGGTCACGCATTTCGTTTGAGAAAAATGTCTACCATTAATATTCAATACTTCATTTTTTTCTCAAAAAAAAAAATGATTAAGGGTTTTTTTTTTTTAAAGTTGAATTTTACTGATATAATTTATGTTTAGGAGAAACAATCTCAGTCTGAATTGTAAATTTTAGCAACTCGATTTCCTGGACTTAGATTTGTCCCAAGTAGCAGACGGACTATACAATAATTAATACAATTTGCAATACGCAATTTACAGTACCTTTTAAAAAATGTGTATTCAAAACAAAACAAGTATTTTAAAATTAATTGCAATATTAATTCTAATTACTAAACATCAACAAATTTGATCATTTCAAATACAAATTTTGCTTTTCAATATACACGGCATAACAACTGTATTAATAGTGATATTAGTCTAATATTGTTTTGCTCTATCTTTCATCTAGATTCTCTCTACATGGACTCGACTAATTTCTGAGAACTTTTTGGGAACCCCACCAACACAAATGAGCTAACATTAACTCATCAGTTCACGAAGATAGAAACTAAATCCTTGTTTTGAACATCTACCTTCTATATCCTCTTGTTTATAGTTGTTAGCATTTGGATAAGGTGGACCCATATTTTAATTTTGAACACTCATTCTGTATAAATATATTCGTTAAAATATGATAATATCAATAACACGGGCTTCCATCTTTTAAAAGTGAATACGGATTTTTATATTTATCAAACGTTTTATTACAAACTCTAATTAATTTTTATATATACTTTCAATATGTCATTAGCTGTTTTATCATACTTAATAAATTTTTATTATGTCCTTTTGAAACATTTTATAACGGGTTCTATTCGTGATTCTAACTAATCGTCTAAAGAAAATTCTATCGAGCTCTTTGTGTGTTTATAAAACCTCTTTCTGTGGTGAAACCGTGATTTATGTTAATGAGAGTTGCTATTTAAAGTGAAGTGAAGTAGGCAGTCAGAAGGAGTCGGTGAATGTTGTTACACTGAATTTGTAGAGTATATGATCGTTGAAATTACCTGGGATCAGAAAAAGGACCTTTAACGTGTAAAGTAAGGACGATTTGTCTGCGGCGGATTTAAGTTAAGTATTTAACTATCAATTATAGATGTTTGGGTTAGTGGTTAAGCTGATATCTCTCTCCGTATAAGTTGAATTCTGACAGCGATTTGAAAGTCGTAATAAAAGTGTTTGATTTTACTAAAATGTGTCTTAATTCGGTGCGCTTACACACATTCCACGAACTAGAATTCACGATAAATTTTTCAAAAGTTATCCCTATTATCCTCAAAGGTTTTCATTACAGGAGCCTCACTTTGAATAAATCACTTTTAAATTCATAAAAGAGGGCAAATCCAAAGAAAGTATTACGTAATGGATAAAATATCCAACATTTTGAAGAGAAAAAAAGTTTGTTGCCTGCTAGCTATTTCCAGAAACTTAAGTCTGATATGATGTAACACAAACACTGTTCCAGCAAATATATAGCTGGAAGATAACTTAAGATTTATAAAATAATGAATGTAATTTAGCTTATTTATCAATATTTCGCCTTTGGGCATATCTGTGCGAGCTGTAAGAACTAGAGATTATGTTTGTTAGTCATAATACTTGAATTTTTCGGGAAAATATTAAAACCCAAGACGCTTGTTTGTACCAGAATTAGTGATTTGTGTCCTTGTTTAAGAGATAGAATACAACATTTTTTTGTTAAATATACGATTCCTTTAAAGACAACATGAAAACTTCAAGTTTTGTACCTTAAGGGTATCGGGAATTGAAACATTTCCAAAAGATATTGTTTGCGTTTTGATATGCAAATAATGAAAGTATATTGAAAACATATACGAAATGCAATTATAAAAACTTTAAGATGCTGATGGGTAGTACAAATTCATTGAACGAGAGTGTTGATGGTAGCATAAGTTAGGCTAATATGTACCAAGTCAAAAATTGTTATAAAGCTACATATTTGAAAAATTTCTATAAGTTTAAAAGAGCATATTAAGTACACTGTATTTTTGTAAACTGTAAAAAATAATGATATAAAACTTAAAAATGTTTGAGTATTTAGCAGTTAATTTTATCCGGAAGTTTGATGAAAATTCAAGTTATGCCCGTAAAATAAGTAAAATTTTGCATTGGATCTAACCAAACAGAATGTGTGAATGCTTGTTGATCATCACGGTTCAAAACAATACACGTCGTCAATAGCCTTCGTCGAGCGTCATATTGCGAAGTTAATATCAATTCCATTCAATCGATTACATTCAACAAATTATAAATTAATATGAATGCTGTAAGAAATCAATTGTCGAATTGTAATTATTAAAAACTTGTTATAAAATTACATATTTGGAATTACTTCTTTTCTTTAACCTATACATTTTATGCTACTAAATATTAAATCATGTTTACAGGCATTATTTAAAAATATATGCATGCAATTATATTTGAATTTTTAAAAAATTAAAAATTGAATAAATTACATATTTATTATAATTTCAACCCTTTAATATATTTAATTGATTAATTTTCTTTTCAAAAGATATTTTTCTTGAAACCTAATAAAAGAAATCTCACATTTTGTTGTTTTTGCTAAAATTGCTTCTTTTTAAAAATTAAAAACAAAGCTTCCGCAAAGTGCTAAACATAAGCAAAATAAAAATAAATCGCTAAAATATGTTCTTGTGAATCAAATAATATATAAAAAAAGAAACATTTTCTTGAAGTAGATTCCTAATTAGGTCAACAAAGAAACATTTTATTTTAGTTAATTAAATTTAATTAATGAATTAAAAAGGAAAAAACTGTATTAACATCAAGTTTCATCCACTATAAGTTTAAAAATATATTTGAAACCAAAAAAATTCGTTAGAAAACCTTACTGACACCATTTGTTGGTGCTAGTTTTAACTTCGTCAGAAATAACGCAGAATAAAGTTAAAATTTAAAAAAAAATTCAATCAGGAATTAATGTTTGAAAAAATTGTATTACGTAAAGTAAAAAGAAATCTACATTTATTGTACACAATTATAAAACGACACTACGAAAACACAGAAAAGCGAACAACGATGTTATACAACACAAAGAGGCGTGGGTATGACAACGATACACAACGAATTATTTTTCCGATCTTCAAATCTCAAATTTTTAATGTTTCGGTTAAATAAAGAGGTTGGTTAACTGGTCTTAGAATCCTGATTTCAGTCCTGATTTCAGTTAAAGATTTTTGTAACAGGTCAGATTATCATGATGTTTCAAAATTTCTTGTTTTAAAAACGATAACTTATCAATTTTTCAATTCCAACAATATTAGCTCGCACTGTCTAAATATTTATTTAGTTATATATTTGTATATTTATTTATTTATCTTGGGGAATTTTCAATCGTTAATAAAATACATTTTAAAGGTCTGAATTGAGCTGAAATTTTATATACAGGATCATTTTGGATGATAATACAATAATTTAATTATAATTAATAAAAATTAATTGATTAAAACTAATTATTTAAAGAATTACAAATACAGCCACGTTGGCGACTAAGCGACCCTTTTGGCGACTTGTGTCAAAACTTGTGAAAAGGTTTTTTTCTCACGTGTCAAAGCATTCATTTGGACCGAAATTAAAAGGACAATACGATATTTTAATGATAATTAAAAAAACTAATTACCACTTAATGTTGTGATTCTGTCCTATGTATATACATATTTATATTAATTGTAACTATTTAATAAAAAGTAGCTAAAACAAAATTTTTCGTTGTTAATCTAAGTAGGAATTGACTGAAAAACTATTTTTATATTACTTGTTAGGACTTAAAATTGAGGTTATTTCCTTTAAGTGGGTAAACTAATAATTAATTATCTTGCGAAGTATCGGAGGCTTTATGACCATTATGAAACAAAACCCCTCGAGGGAAAATTTAAGTGATATATATATATATATATATATATATTACACTTTTTAAAATTTGAACTAGCCGCAATTCAATACAATACTTATAAAAAAATTTGAGTAAAAGTACCGATTTTTCTTTCTTATTTTAACAGAGGAAACTTCAAATCCATTAGAAACTAAAGTAAATACATTATAGCCTCTGAAATTATTATTGCATTAACGTTTGGTATAATTATATCGAATTTCCTTAAATTATTTATTTATATATTTCCAACATATGAGAGTTTATTTAACGTTTATCAAAATGGTTTTTTTTTTAAAAACATTTTGATAAACGTTAAAAAAAAACATTTTTTTACATATTTATAGACTTACTTATGCAACGGCAATACAGATCATGTACAATAAGTATTTTTAATGACATTTATCCTGATATAAAATCTCCAAATCGTGGCGTAACAAATTAGTTTTCCATTCAAATTAGAAACTACTTTAATTTATACTGAAAATCTTTAACCGCGTTTTAAACAACCCTTAAACTGTAAGCGTGAGTTCAACACACGACAAATAAATTCATTAACTGTTGGTATTGCAATAATTTAATATGAAAATTGATGTTTTTTTTCTTCTTTTATCTATTAACAATTCGATGCAATCAACTAAATCTCATCATCTTCAATCACTCTGTCCTATTCCAGATATTTTCATCTCATTCTATAGAGGAATTGAAGGGTCCATGAAATGAAGCAGAGACTAAGTAGAGCTAATCCTTTTGATCTACTTATGGCCCGGTGTCAGACAATGACATGGAGGGCGTGATTAAGCATAGGGAGAGATCATTATTGACCTCCGTGGAAGCTGAACAATTCTCTAATAAATTACAGAGACTTAAGGAAGGATGTTGAAGGAAATTACATGCTAGATTTTATTACGCCCTCTCATAATCATAAGTGTTCTTTAGGGACTCTCAAGAAGTTTAATAACAATTGATGAACGAATATCGTTGATATGCTGTTGCATTTACAAATACTGTGAAAATCGCTTAACACGAAACTGAAGGGTGCATTATATTTTACGTGTTAAGTGAGTTTCGTATTTAATGATATTGTAAAAAAACTACCATATATCAACAAAATTAAGTTTATTATAGTTATTTTATTTACATAGATATTTATATATGCATATATTTAACAATAATCAATAAACCAAAAGCATTTGCAAGAACTTAAAAAATTTAATACAAAATTTTCAAATTTTTTGTAAAACATTTATTGAGTTCTTGGAAGTAAGTTTGAGTTTAATAATTAATTTATCAATACTAAATTTAAAACAAGATTAATAATTACTAATGCCTCCCATGGGCTTATCATAAACAAAATAATACTTATCCTGACAATTTGAATGGTTTATAATTAAAGTCTCATAGTAGCTTTAGCGTCAAAGTATATTTTTATTGAATGCAATACAGTAAGCCCCGCTTAACTCGGGGTATACGTTCCTTCAAAGTTGAGCGTAATATAAAACAGCGTTAAACGAGGTTATCTTATCATGTAAATGAAGGATACCTCATTAATGAGAAGATGGGTAGAAAATTGGTCAGGTATTTTACCATTAAGTTTTTTAATTATGTTTCTTATAACACAATGAAACAAACATTTATTTCTTACAAATATAGGAACATGATTAACGAATATACATATAAAAATAAATAAAATTCTAAGTCAGTATGTTTACATTTCAAATCATTCAGTTTCTTCTTTATTTCCAATTTTCTGCCTTTTTATCAAGAAAGTAGATTAGCTTAATGGCAATTGCGTTCAATTTCGTCGTCAATCCATATAGAAAGTCGTTTTTCCATTTCCTCTGTTGTATTATTTCTAGAACGGGTAATTCTAGTTGCAGAGCCTGCCGTAGTTACAATTGCCAATGACAATATTTTTTTTTTCTTTATTCTTAAGAATTGTCCTTATTGTTGAAATTGCCAAGTTCAATGCAGCACCAATTAGAGATTGACGTTCACCAGTATCTGATCTTCTAATCACTTGCATTCTAGTTTCTAGTAAAATGCTTTTTCTTGTTTTTTATTTTCTTGTTTTCTTATTATCAGTTATGATAAAAACAAAAAATCAAAATATTTGTCACCATCGAAATCGTTATATTATATAAATTTATACTTGCAATAACGTCAACAAATGTTTGAAACTATAAAAATACGTTCGTATAACACCGCAAGAAAGAAGAAACACAGATAAACTGCTTTGGATATCGGACGCTGCGTGCAATTTTGGGGAATCCCACAATTCAAATAAAAGGGCGTAAAACCAAAACAGCGTTAAGCGGGGTCTTAATGTTCGTTGTTATTGTATGGGAATAGGGGGAGGGGAATTATGATTGAAAACTGGATCTCAAATATTGAAAGTTTGAGGAGCACTGTCTAGATATTAGCCGGCAAGTACTTCTCTATGTTGTCGGGCATTATCGTTTACAAAAATGAATTGGTCTCCTACGGAAAATGCTGTATGAAAGGCTGTAACGGGTACCCCTCTTGTTTATATAAAGGGAGATGATCAGAACCTTATTAACCTCATACTGAGCTAAATATATACACTAAAAATAATCTTAAAAATCTCTTACACAAGTATAAATTATTATTCTCATGGTTGATTTAAACATAGATGAAGTACAAGATGGATTACTTACAAGATCTCAATTCAAAAAAAGATAAATTCATTTTTTAAGAAGTTGGAAATCAACATGACTAATGTTTCTTAGCCAACGAATTGACATCGTAATTTAATACAGAAAATAAAGTAAGAATCCCAAGGTCGTAAATTGTTTGATTGTACGATGCAAACCTCACAGAAATTATTTTTCCCTGAGTAAACATCTCTTTTGAAGCAACATTACGCGCACTTTTTGGAACTTTTCTTCTTTATATAAAACGAGGTTTAATTGCCTAATAAATTTATCCCCGAAAGGGCATAACTTTTTTGATAGATAAAACTGATGATACAAAAAATAACGAAAACAAGCTGGAAAAGGGAACTTTTATTTTTTGACCAAACAGAATAAAATTTCAAATTCAAACGCGTATCGAAAGTAAATTCTGTCAGACCATTAATATCTTTCTGTTTCCTTATGGCTGTTCTGTTTCCTCTCTTGAGTGAAAACGTTGCTTTTCTGTTTTTTTATTTCTCTTTCCAATTTTTTCACTAAAACAATTTGAAAGAAAAACAAAAATGGGAGGATTATTTGAGAGGAAAAAAGAGGGAGAGAGAGAACCAGAGAAAAAAAAAAACAAATTGTTCTAAGATTAATGCGAAGATGTTCCAGAGAACTTTTCTCTCTGCGAAAAACCAGGAAATGAAGTAAAATAGGAAAAAAAAATCAACCAAACGTGAGTTAAAAAATCAAATTTTATAGTAAAACAGCTTCCCTGCTTTCCGTGAGAGAGAAAACGGTTGCTACCCGTTTAGAGAAACCTTTCTTAGTGTATACATTGTGTTAAAAAAATTTGGGAAATGTATAAAAGCCTGAATTTTACCGATGATAGGGAAAGTTTGCCAAATTCATCTCAATATCGCTTATTTGGGTATACGATGTCTTTTAAAATAACGAAAAGAAAAATCAGTAATCTTAAGAATAATATGGCGTTTTAAACCATTTTATTTGAATTCCTTAGCTTGTGCTCATTGCTTGTTTGTTCGAATATATTACCAATTCTCACGAACTTTCACAGAAACGTTCTAATAGCTAAAAAGTTCTTCTTTTTGTGATTTAATAAAATTTATACCAAATGAAATAATACTAGAAAAATGAGAGAGAGAGGAGATTTTGTGGAATAACTTCAAGTGTAGTATTACATAATAAAAACATGTTGTAACACGCATTCTTCAAGTATATAATCTGATTTTCTAGAAAAAAAATTGCAATTTACTTCAAATACAATAAATAATAATCGAATTTTTTTCCATGAATTTTGAAATTTAAAATTTATTTCTGCATATACAACCAAATATCAAAAATACAAAAGTCAAAAAAAAAAAAACCTATGAATTAAAGATAGAACACAATAAATTGGTAATTTTTACAAAATTCTACGCACAATCTTTTAAAAAGTTTGAAAAACAAAATATTTCAATATAACCCATTCATTATTTCAATCAAAAAACAAGCATACAAATACAAATTCTAAATAAAAAAAATGTTTACAGAACTGTACATATTATTTTTTTAAAAAAGCACTTTCAAGAATTATTACATTGATTATTTAAGTCAAAAATCCCACATAAAAATCCAAAATCAGATTTAAAACGTTTCTTACAGAAAACTTTTGTGCTTTCTTCAATTTAATTCAACATTAAAACGACAGAAATAGAGTATCTTTATTTCAAACGTAATTAAACCATATAAATGTATTTCATGAATCAAACCCAGTAAAATACAGCAATTCATAAGTTAAAACACTCTTTATTCAGATGTCCCCTATTATTATAATGGATGTTACGCAAAAAAGAACGCATTAAAAGGAACGGTTAACAAAATTTCCTATGTTATCGCATATAAAACGCTTTGTATACGATAACGTTCAACGATATTTAATAATGTGGAACAAAATACGTGACTTGTTTTAACTACATCTCGTTCTTGGAAAGAAAGAAAACACAAAAGTCAAGTGGATAAAATTAACCTCCTCCCACAATTTCCTAACCCTAACTATGAGGGTCCTGTTGAAGTGTCACACGGCCATTTAAGCCAAACGATTTATCGGTTCTTGTTGGAACAAGCCGACATTAGTCGCTAATGATTCGGAAAAAGTCCTTTTAAGCATAAGCTACGCTAAAGTAGATGGTCATTTCCTTGCCTCTTTAAATGCATGTACTTCCATTTGGACATTAGCATAGAACTCCATTGTGCGAATTATTTTTTTCTGCTTTAGTTACGACTATTTATTTGAGTTCATAAAGGAGGATTAAGACCAGCAACGCCACCCAAAAGAAAATAAACAAAAAAAGACTTCTATTACGAGAGTGGCAACGCTTGTGAATATTTAAACGAGTTCGTTTGTTTTTGTTTGCCTTATTGTTCGTTTGCGCAGATGGTCGCCATTTTTTTTCTTTTCTTCATTGTTTTAGAATTACAGAAAACCAATTGTGACAATCGTTAGGAATCATAATTAGCTTTGTTCCAGTATTTAGTTCGAAGCAAATATTGCTGTGCCGAAATGAACTTATTTTTGCTTTTAGGGGAAACTAAATATTTTTTTTTAAATAAAACGTTTCTGATTTGATTCGTACTTCAAATGTTTCTATTATTAGAAAAGGTGCTGTTTTTTTACAGCTTCAAGTTTAATTGCGCTGTTGTACGAATTATAAAACTGTATCGATTTTCGATTGCAATACATTCATTAAAAAATAATAATAAATGTCCTGTGGAAGACAGGGAAAATAGTCGGGCACTGTTGATATATTTAATAAATATTCAAATTTAAAATAAAGTCCACATGCATAATACAAAAGTTTTTCTTAAGTTTTTATCTCAAGTGCTATAGGAAATAATACCTAAAATTATGGTTAAAATCGTTTAACTGTGCATTATTATATTTCGAATTATACATCATGTTAACTGTATAATTGATTATTTATTAACGTCGGCACAACGAAACAACACTTGGGTGAGAGTTATATTGTGGTCGCACTATAAAGCAGCACGATGGCTGTTGCCGACGGACCTCGTAATTGTGAACCTTGAGCAAGTGGCGAGGATGATACCTTGATTTGATCTCCGCCCTTCTCCAAACTTTTACTCCACACTGGAGGTACAATTTGTAATAATCTTTCCCCTGAAGTCACTTCCATACATCTTGTCTACCTAAAGCTGTGGGAGGTAACGATGAATGACCAAACTATTCTGATAAATCTAATTTATTATTATGAAAATAATATTCCAGAACAAGTAATCTATAAAAGGGAACCCTTGGAGTGATATGAAAAATCAACGGCTATACGTGAATAAGCACACGAAATCCGAACAGATTAACTTTAATCAATCCTATCCTACTAATTTTAGATTCACTCAATAAGTAGCTAAAATCCGTCTTAGTCACCGATGCGTTATTCTAATTCTTACCACAGTAACACTGAGTTCAGCTCTCCACTCCTACTGTTCTACGATTAATAAACTCTAACTTTATATACAATATTTTTTATCTCATGGTTTCTTCTTGAGAGGGATGGCTGTGAAGTAAACGCGATTGCTAGCCCATAGATTCCCCAAGAGGATTAGTTGATGAAAGTCACATAAAACCCCCGTCACAACTTTGAGTTACGACAAATTTAGCATGCATGATCCCTTTTACTCCGTCTCTTTTCAATGGCATTACGCTCGAACTTATGACACGCCGGCATGAGCTTGTGGCCATAACCATTTGTATACCATCGTCCTGAAACATAACGTAAGTTATTAGTGACAAATCTCATAATTTCTAGCCTCGGTCGAGTATCAAGGATGACATCTGAGTTATCCCACTCTCCAAAATTCCACATCATACCATCGAGAGTAATGCATTACACGGAAATAAGCCTAAGCAAAAATCTACTTCTTCAAAAATGATTTTATTTAACCTAGAAAATTGATTTCATTGGAGTGGCTTTCGCTGATAGAGGTTTGGTTGTTTTGGAATGGACTCTGCAGCTAGTGATTCAAAAATGAAGCTGAAATTGAAATGTATCTAACATGGGACTTACTTAACAAAAACGGAAAACTGATTGGAAAAATATACACGCATGCGCAGAATGTTAGCTGACAGAGATGGGGCAACTCATTTATATTACTTGATATGTCGGCTCCAGTGGCTTAGAGGTGGCGTGCCCACTTCGTAAGCGTAAGGTTGCGGGTTCAACCGATCGGGTAGATTTTCTGGATGCGGAAATCGTAGAGCACTCGTGTCATATATTTATGTGGCATATAGAAGCTCCCTTGAGTACCAATTTGGTGTGCTGGTACTCTCGGCAAAATTAAATCATGGCAATCTTCAGCTTCGGATGAGAGCTTCTATTAAGCATCCAAATTTGTGGTAACGAGGTCGCAATTAGCTGGTGCCACCATGGACACCTTCTCACATTTGGACACTTGTCATGTCCGCAAAGGCTAAGTAGCTAAAATGCAGCCCCATTGGTAAAAAATATTACTTGATATACTGCGTTGTGTGTGGGGTCAAGCTTCGATGCAAATTATTTGGAGAATTTAATGTTGTGAATTATAAATATCTTATATTGCGTTTTAATCATAACTGATTAATATCTTATAAGACACACAGTTTATATTTAAGCAAATTTAAATAAAACAATTAAAGATTTCAATATTTTTCTGAAAAGATTTCTAGTTACCCCAATAGTGTAACATTTTTCTGAAGGAAAAAAAAATATATTAACATTATTTAATGCTACTGGTTTCAAAGATTTTTTCTGCTACATAAATTTCCCTGTTTTTTGAAATCAGTATATTTTAATACTTAAAATAACACTTGTATATAATTAAAAATTCATTTTAGTATTTATATTGAAAAATGTATTTGTTAATTAAATAAAAATGCATTGGTTTTTATTAGTTTGCTTTTAAGATACAAAACTGCACATTGCTTAATGGATTTAAATCATTATTCATAAACAATACCTTTCCACTTAAAAAAAAATGTCATAAAATTAACGCAACTTTACGATTTCGGAACCAAACTCTTTCAATCTCACTATTTTTTGTATAAGAGAAAAAAAAGTATTTTTAATAACTGTGAGCATATTATCAAAGAAATTAATGAAGTCAAGTGAAAAAATCGTAATTGTTTTTATGACAGTAGAATTTAAGAAAATCACCACTTACTGCAAAAAAAAAGTAGTAAAAAATGAAGTAGCACTCTCTAGCTTTATTTTTTCCCTTTTTTTCCCGAAACTCATTTAAAATCAATCTTTTTATTAAGCGATGTGGACATGATAAGACATCGAAAAAAAATTTTGAGAACAGTGCACGCTTATGGTAATTTCAATTTAACCAATATAAGAGTATGACACGAAAGGTTCCCTTATCTTTTTTTAAAGAAATAAATTTCAGTAATAAATAATTTAATATTCCTTACAAGGGAAAAAATAAATTAACTTTTATCAACTTATATCGATGGGTTATTATTTTCCTTTGGATTTAATGAAAAGACCTCAAGGGGAACTTATATGACGTACTCTTAGTGGATTTTTTTTTAAAATTAAAACAACGTTAAAAGAGGAAACTTAAATAAACTCTAATATTAGTGAATAAAAGAAATAAATTCATTGCTACTTATGTTACACTTTTACTTTTTATTCATTACTAACTATCCATACTTGCTATTTATAGATATTAAAATGTTTCCTATCATTTAGAACCTGGGGAGGGGGTCGTTAAGTCGATTGTGATCGACCGGTAAAACCAAAGACTTTTTTAAAACCATGAAAATTTTCCACTTGTAATGTGACATCCCCGGTTTTTTTTAACAAAACCCCCTACGTTCTTTGACGGCCACGATTAAGGGCAAAATTTTTTCCCAAACCCCAAACCAAAGTAAAAAAAAAAAGATAAATAAGAAAACCCTTTTAAAAAAGGATAAAAAGTTTAGTGAAAAGGATGGCAATTTAAAAAAGCTGAGTTGGGAATGAAAAAGTGTGGATCGACGATTTAGAATCGGCCCCCCCGCTAATCATACAAGGTGCATACTATTGCACAGGCCCATCAGTCTACCTGAAAGTAACTGTATCATTGTGTATTCAACCAGGTGGGGGAAAAATATATTCTAAACGCTAGTATATTATTGAATCGGATTGGGCGGATCAAATTAGTTATATTGATAAGTGTTCTAATTGCACGATCTGGTTATTTAAAAAGGCCTACTTTGATTTATTCTCACTTAATATAAGTTTGTTCGATATTTAAGTTTTAAATTTAAAATTCTTAATAAAAGTATTTAAAATTATAGAATGCTCACCCTTGAAAACCCCCACACCCTCTTACCGGAAACCCCAAGACGCTATCGGTCTATGTCGCATAATATTACAGAAAAATTTAAAAATTTGGGGAACTTTTTACCCGATAAGTCTTCTATATTGACTATAACAACGAAAACTAACTTGAGATAAAATATTTTTAATTTTTCTTAAATATATTTTGAATAGTTTCATAATAAATGCATCGTCTGATATATTTATATTTGGGACTATTATTATTAAGTTTGTATTTTTCCTTTTGCGTTGAATGTGGTTTTAAAAGTGTGTGTTTTTTATTTTAGTTATGTATGTAAGTACACACACACACACATATTCCGTACTTATTATTAAGTTATAATATATATAATAACTTTTTTTTTACCTCACCATACCTGTAGCATTGGACAGTGGCGCACACAAGAGTTTTTAAAGGGTACAAAGGTTGAAGGTCTACCAATGCGAAGCCAAATATATTTTTTTTATTTTGCCGATTGTCGCGAACAAAAACAGCAAAAATAAATTACTTAATAATTAAAAAGTACTAATATCAGATACTTAATAGCATTTTACGTTAAATATACATGGGACTATAACGAATCTGAAAAAAATGAGGGGTTATGAAGAAGGGTCCGGACCCGTGGACCCTCCCCCACCCTTGTGTGTGTCACTGACATTGGGTGGACCGCAACTCCTTGAAAAAATAAGAAGTAGCCCGTACCCTGGAAAAGTCTGCCCATCCCTATTTACAATATAGGTTTCCAAAATGGTTCCGGTGGACCTTTGGGGCTTTTGTAACTCTTGAGCTGGTTTGTGTCAAATTAAATTAATTTGTGGGTGCCTAGACAACGGTAGAAGTTCAGTGGAAGATTTAATATAAAATAAAATAATTGGGTTTCATTTCCATTATTTCCCGTTGTTATGAAAATTAAAGTAAATTAATCATGGTTTTACGTGTTAAAAATTTTAGAGCAAAATATTATAGATAAGTACATAAAATACATTTAATGAAAATGATTGTGCACTGTAGATGTATTGCAAATAGCAGTTGCGGCTATCTATTGTTTCGTAGATCCGGGGTTCGAGGATCTTATGCCAATCAGTTGCAAAGAAGAGACAGTTCTTTAAGAGCGATGGAAATTTATTGTAGAAAATCCAATCCTTTAAATACAGGATTCAGCAGCAATAGTCACAAAATAAATCTCAGAAGGTCTTCACAACTTCAACAGAACTCAGACACAATTATCGGCGTCTAAATTACACGAATATAAAAGATTATTCACAAGCAATCACTCGTTCACCAGCCGAAGTAATCACTAAACACTTTAACAATCAAAGCAATACTAACAGATCGCTTGTCAAAACCAGACTGAATCCCTTTCGGCGAGCTCTTTCTCGATTTATATCCCTCGCGGCTAATTCGAGAAAAACACGTTTGCGTTATATAGGTCTTGAAATTAGTGCATTTCTCTACTAATTTCTAGAAGAATCCAGAGGGTTCCGAACTCGCCAAAAATGGTCGCAAACATGATCGCCAAGTTGCCAATTTGGTCGCCAAAAATGACGCCAACTTGGCTATATCGCTAAGATCCTATTGAATCCCATTATAACGTAAGAGCGGAGTTTGCTTGTGAATATTACAATTTTGACGTAAATAACAACTAATTTAGAGTAAGATAAAGGCATTACACATCCATATACAAATTATTTACACTATTTGAAACAAAATTCGGAACACTATGCATGTTTAAAGAGTATCCGAATCTCACCGCTACATGTAATAAATTGTCTTAAATATGACAGTATAAAGGAGGCCGTTTAGTTTCATTTTGTGCAATGTGAAGTGAATGTAGAAAATTTTCATTTTTTGAATACAGAAAGTAGTATTAATCTCCGCATTGTTAATAGTTAAAGTACATTGCAGAAGTATTAAATTCGATTCATACCTTGTACATAAATGTTTTAACCAAAGTTATAATTTTGTTAAAATTAATTTATAAAACAAATTTATTGTATAATACTCATCAGTATCACTTTATATTTCATTTCCATTTATTTTCTGAACATCAAAATTAGTTCGCAGTTTTTTCTTACGCATTTAGTTCAAAATATTTTATTTGGGGCTCATGGCCAACCCCCGAAACTTCGAGTCGAGAACTGAGATAGCAATAACCTAAAACGAACGTTTATTCTAACAATGTCATTAAATATACAATGCTATCTGCTGGTATATTCATATTTCAGCAAAATATACCCAAGTGTTTAATTTAATTTTTAAAGAACATATGAAATAATATTTCAAATATTTTTATGTGATATTACCAAGAAATAAGGTTCTTATTTACGCCTGAAACCAATTTAATTTCAAGCAAGATTTTTGCAGCAATTACCGATGGAAAATTTTAAACATTCTGAACGAATAAAAATTGGTTATAGAGATAAAGAATAATAATGTAAATCTCAGCACTATTATCTTCCAAAGAATTATTAAAACCCTTTATCTACCGACGGTACTTATATGTACCACTCACTTTAAAGTTACATAAAATAACCATTTTTACCAATATTTTGACGATACTTAGCAGGAATATTCTTTACATCCACTTTTCCGAGATATATGGCCGCACCGGTTCTATGATGAATATTGTAGCGGGGAAGGCGAATAGTTTTATAACAGAAATTGCGTTTTCAGCTCACGGCGTTTTCAGTGGATTGCGAAAATTATTATTTTTGTCCCTAAAAATAGTTAATGCCAAAATTTAAATGTTTTTTTTGTATGTTAATGAAGACTTTAAAAAAATGATTTGATTGTTTATTTTAAGTGAACAGTATATATAGTTAATTTTACAGTTGATATCCTTAATTAATTAATTAGCTCTAAAGAATTAAATTTTCCGAAGTTGAGTATTTTGTTTTATGTATATCCCTTAATCTTCAATGTAAAAATTAAAAAAAAATTGCATGAAAAAAACTGCGGTAAGTCATAATGCGGTAGATGAAAGGTTAACCAATCCCTGTTTATTTACTTTTTTATTTTATTTATTTAAAAGAAATGTATGCACATTCCTCATTAAAATTCTAATATTGTCTAAAATTGATAACATTTTAAACCATATATTAAGGGAACAGGGAGCAACTTATAAAAAAAAATCTTTGATTTAATACTTTTTACAATTTTTATGCTTGTAACCAATGTATATGGATAACGTAAAACAGATTTTGTTCTCAAATACTGCAAAATACTTACCATTTTGTTTTTTTTTATAAAAAAGTTTAAAAATTTCTAAAAGGATTTTAAAATTCTACTCCTCCTATAAATAATTGACGTGCACACACGACATTTTATTTAGAAAAATACGTCCAGCTATGCGTTGTTACAAGTATTATTAGCAATAGGTAAAAAAAAATTCGAAAGCATTATAAACGCAGTAGAAGAAAAAAAACCTTTAGCATTTTAAATCAATATAAATGAGTCTTTTTCTTCTTCTTCTTTCTAATTCAAATCCGTTTGAAGCTTTTTTTGTCATTGGGTGTGTCGTAGTGAAAAAAAAGCATTTAAAAACTATCATAATTCTGATTAAAAAATAGAGGTTTTAAAATTTGTGAGATTTTAAAAAATTATATAAAGTATGATTTAGGCTAAAGAAATTTTGTCTGAATTTTTGACTGATTTTTGCAATTGAATCGTACTGTCCCTTCCTAATATTTTTAATATTTTTTAAAATATTCAAGTTTCTCTTAACTTATTTACCATTTATTTTGCATGCACCTATGATAACATTATGAGTAAGTAATCAGTTATAGATGTCTTAAATTTTATTATGCATAATACTTATAAATAGTAAACTCAACTATATCCCAGATATTTTATTTAATATTATTACACAAATGAATTCATATTATTTATTAACATGTATTTCACTGAATGGTATAAATTAATTAACCCATTTATTCAATAATCAAATATCTGCTTTTGAATTAGTTATTGTGATTATTTTATTAAGAGTTTTACCTTTATGCTTCTGAATTTTATTTATTCATCTGTTGTTAACTCAATAGTATTTAATCAGTCCAATAGATAACTTAGCTTCCATTTTTCTAGCATTGTTACATGTAAAAGAAAGTTGAGTAATAAAAAGAGAAAATAAATCTTAGCGGATCCACACATTCTTTGTATAATTCACAAACTCTATTCTATTCAAACTATTTATTTGCTATTAAAACACCCACAAGGTACAGTGAACGCTTTAATACGATTAGAGATTCTCAAATTTGACTTCTACTCACCAAACAAATCTCTAATATTAGATTAGCATCCATTCCCTAGTTAGAGATGCAAATAAGGAAGCAAAAACTGCTGCGATTTGCTCTGATTGCGGTTATCCAACCTCTTAAAATTTGCTTGATACTGCAAACAGTTAACAGAGTAAAACTTGATTAGGTAAATTGTTTAGGCACACACGAATTTTAAATATATGTTAACCGGGATTTGATTTCTGTGTAATGAATTTAAATCAAACTGGAAGGAAAAGATCTCACTGGATAGTTAAAAAATTACTATTTTTCCCTTCTAGTATTTTAGGTTTTGAGACTTGGAAAATCACTGTTTTTGCAAAAAGTTTGGATTTTGTTGTAGAAAAGATTGTGAATATGAGTTTCTTTACTGCTTTAAGTTCTTTTAACTCAAATATTCAGTGAAAATATTTTTTAAAATATTTATTCTACTTATATAAGCAAAATTTAATCCTGTTTTTGCACTCTTTTTCTAAAATTGTATCTTTTTGTCACGAAGATTTCAAAAATTATGTTTTAATATGTATAATATATATGCTGATATATATAAAAATATGTATGCTACGTATTATTTATTTATTTTTTTAATTCATGAATATATAACATGTTGTTTCACGGTTAAATGGTGTGAAAAAATATTAATTGGAATTTATCTATGCAGAATCGATTTCTTTTGATGTGCAGATTGAGGAGATTAATAAGGATAAAAAGTCATTTTAAAATTTAATATTTGCAAAAATGGTTAAACTTTTGAAAAAAAAAATGAAAAATGCTTAATTTTTGCTAGTTGGTTTCCGATTCAAAATAAAATTGTTTTTCTTCTATATTAAACCAAAAGCGATGATTACTAACAAGTGAGTAGTGATTCGTTAATAGTACAATGCACATTGAAACATTTTATAACCCAGTCTCTTCCTTCCCACACTGTCGAATCAGTCCGATCTAAGCTTTTTCTCCGTCTTCCACCTTTCTCCGTCTTCCGCCTTTCTCCGTCTTCCGCCTTATCGTGCTCTGAGTTTTCTCGACTGTAGGTATTTCTTTAATACTAAAGTATCTGTTGAATATATCTGGTATTTTCTTCTTGTAACTATTCGGTATCTGTCCTCTCTTAGTAGTACACGTTAAAACAAAAGTACTAAAATGCAGCAAGCAAAAGAAAACAGCTTAAGGCTGGGGTGGGCATTAAGTCGAACGCGATCGAGCGGTACACCTCCAAGACATTTTGGAGTGACCGCCTTCACTAAGACTTAAGACGCGCACACTAAAAGAAAAATATTTGGGGAGCACCGATGCCAGCTATACTGGAGAATCGGCTTTTCACCATTCATGCGACTGTGTAGATGACACATATATCATTATTGGAAGTAAAGATGACGTTTAACACATTTTATGTCACTACTAGATGCATGGCCCGGCGTTGCACGGGTTTTCTTTACTTTTACAATTTTTCTCTTTCCTTTATAAAATCAGAATTTCCAATACTCTTTTTCAAAATGAATTCCACCCCACCCCCTTCCTCCACTTAGCCCAGCGTTGCTCGGGCTTTTACCGAGTTTATAACTTAAAATTCCCTGTTTCGAAATTTTTTCGCTTCTTTTCTTTGTCAGACAGGTTTATTTTCCCCCGGCGTTGCAGGGAAATTTTTAAAGGCATAACATGTTGTCAAGAAAATTCCCTTTTCCCTTCTCGCTATCAGAGCTGTCGAGTAAGTGAATAGTGGGACTTAAATATTCACTCAAACACTCACTGTACTTTTTTATGATAGTTGCATGTTGAAAACAGTAGAAATTTTTATAAATACAAAATCGAACTCGTGTCCAACAATTAGTAATGAAGCGCGTTAAACAATCGCCCCATGAAATCGTTGGGAAAAAGAAGTGAAAAGACTTTCAAAATAAAAGGAAGAGTTATTCCTATTTTAAAAATGCTTTATTTGTTAAAGTTCTAATTTTTTTTTCGGGCTTCATTTTTAAGTTAATGCCTTCAAACTTCATATATCAATTGAAAACAAAAAATGCAACAAAAATATTTCTTAAATATATTTAGCAAAAAGGGAAAAAAAAACGGAAAATACAATTTTTTAAAAAAAAAAAACATAATGTTTAAGTAATTTTTTCAGTCTTTGTGCAGATTACGGATAGTATCGTTCTACACACGGAAAAAAAGGTCCGCGAGATTATTTTTATAAATAAAGAAGTTATTAAGTATTTAAATAAAATTTTGAATATTTTTTGAAAAATCGTAAAAAAAAAGTTTTTGATAATCAATTTTGCCAAATCTGGGGATTTTCAATATTTATAGGCGCACCTGGTGAAGTTCTTTTCTAGTGTAAACTTTCATCAAACGTAGAGGGTTGAGTGGAAACAGAGTTTTCTGACGTCAAACAGGTTCACAGCTATTGTAAAACTGATTTTTTTTTAAAGTTTTAATTTGTTTTCGGGCTTTATTTTTCAGTTAATGCCTTCAAACTTCATATCTCGATCGCAAACAACGGTAATTTTTAAACAGAAAATGTAACAAAAATAATGCTTAAATAGTTCTCGCAAAAAGGGAAAACAAAACAAAAAACACAATAACACAATTTTAAAAAAAATCGTAATTTTTAAGATATTTTATGAATCTATGTACAGATTACGTATAATATTGTTCTACACGGAAAAAAAGTTTCCTGAGATCGTTTTTATAAATAAAGAAGTTATTAAGTATTTAAATAAAATTTTGAGTATTTTTTAAAAAATCGTAAAAAAATCCCAGTTTTTGAAATTTAATTTTTTAAATGACTGTTTTTAAAAGAGAAAGGCATGAACTTTTTAGTGTAAAAATTATTTTTCATTAGCGCGAAAAAAAATGAAAGAGGAACGATTTAGAAATCATACTCATAAAAACGTATCCATTTTGACTCATTTTAAGAAAATCGTAAAAAATAGAAAATATAATTATTTTAAAAATAAATTATACCATATCGTGGCGAAGTTATTGTTTTATCTGTAATTATTTTTTGTCTGAGTCTCATGAAAAAAATTAGATCGCGTTTTAAAAACGTCTGGAAAAAAAGAAGTTCCGAATTTTTGAACTTAGCGCCTGGGGGAAGAAAAATGGCACTAATTATGCGTTTTATGGTTTTTAATTAATATCGTTTTAACTAATTGGAATATCGGAATATAAATGGCAAAACGGATTCCTCGGATCATTGCCGTTCTTTTGGTATCTTTTTCGAGTTTCTGCGTATTGCGGTTCGTGAGAAGATAGGGTTCCATACATAGATACGTTTGTTTACCTACGAATTTTAATAGTGTAGAAGGGGAAATTAGCGATCACCATGATGCCAGCTGTAGAAATGAGTCTTCCCCCATACTCCGACTAAAGAGGAAAATAAATGTTGATCACCTCTTCCCGTGATACCACGGGATTTATTGATGAAACATCGCTCCACACTACGCTCGTCCGCGGGATTGGATTTTTGTGTTGACGTGACGTCCGCTATGGCACAGCACCCGGCAGCGAACGTGTTAAGAATATACGTCGGTTTCAAATTCATCGGTTCACGTGTGTTTGCTGCACGCTGCATTGAAAAGGTTCATAGTTGTGCATGCATGGAATTTGTAGAAGACATGAAAGCAATAAACTTTTTTATCAGCAGAAGGAAATATAATAGAAACAGTTTCTTTCGGACAAATTGATATACGATGCAGATGGAAGCAAGCAAAATGCGCCGCTGAAGTGCACTGATATTCATGTGGTGCTTTGTCTCTAAGGCTTAATTCGGTATTGGACCGGCAAACATTTTAACAAACAAAAAATATTGTAGACCATCTCTTAGCTCACCACATCTACACCACTAGGTGACCCGCAACACCTTGAAAAAATTACAAGTAGCTCGTACCCGGGGAAAGTCTGCCCACTCTTAGCTTAAGGTAAACGATTACGGTTGGGTTTTTTTTTAAAAAAAGCATCACTTATTAAAAAAAACATTATACCATTTTTAACTTCAGTTTGCTTGTAAATAAGAAATGATTATGTAGTATTTGTTTTAAATCATTCAGAAAATTGGTAAATTTATAAGCATTTTAAAAGAAGTTTTAGGAACATTCAAAACATTCTACACGAAAATCTATTGATCCAATTTGAATAAAATTACTACTAAAAGAATCATGATGTACTTTTCTAGAGAAGATAGAAAATTTTTTGGTTGCATAAATAAATAAAAAAATCCAGAGCTTTTTGAACAGCCAATACAAGAAATTTGCCATATCGTACAATAGCGATACACAAATACTAGATCATAATTTAAAAACTATTCGTATTATCATCTTTATTTTACTGAACGTCATAGAACACAGTGTTAGAAAAAATGGTACTAAGTTTCAAAGATATTTATCGCTAATATTTTGAATTATCGTTACTAAGTGTTTCAAAATATACGAAAAAAATTAATTCTGAGAAAAATGCCTTTTTAGTGCCATTCATCTTTTTTTATATATATATTTACACAATAACTTACTTAAAATTCACCAGTTTTGTAGCTAACACCATCTGTTGGCTCATTTGTAATAATTTTTTTTCTTTTTGGCTAATCTATTTTTTTCCTGGCAACTTTTGCCACTGACAGAGAATGTCGTTTTGAACTCTGTTTCTGAAACTTCATCAAGTTCTGCGAAACTTTTCTAAAGTCCATACACCATTAGTCCCACTGAAATGTTTCAATATATCTAACAATCAATGAAATCCCTTAAATTTTTAAGTCATATTTATAGCTAACCCATACAAACATAGAGTCTTGCACAACACTAACCATTCCTTCAAAACTCATAGATCAACACAATAACAAAATCATATTACTTAAAAACCCTAAGTTAAAAATAATTTTTTTAATTATATTCTGGAACAATTGTAAGTTTTAAAGAATTAATAAGCTTTTTGATTCACACACATTTGGAATATTTTAATCGGTACTGATTTTTTCGTTCTCCAAAACTGAAACTTTATCAAGGCACCTATTTGCTTTCTACTATCATTTATGGGAATAACTTTTACTTTTGTTATTCCCATAGTTATTTTAAAAAAATAATTCTAGCTAATAATTCACTGATATTTAATCAAATAAAGCTGGTAGTTTTCGTTTTGCAACTAAACAGAGATTTTCCATACCAAGTTAAATGTAAAAAAAAAAGTTTATTTTTTAAAAACTCTCAAAATACGAAATTATTTTCCTAATTCAAAAGTTTGTTAAAATTATCTTTTACAAAAATATGGTATAGAACGTCGTTTATCCGAACATTTATTATCCGGAGCAGTTTTTCTTTTTTTGTCAACTACATGTACTTACTGTATATGAATACGAGATTTCCGACTTTGTCCAATCGACCCCAGGATTTCAAGAATGTCATGAAGCTGTAGAAACCAGGATTTCATGCGATGCAGAAGACTGTGAATTTCAAATGCTAAATAATGACGAGATAGTGACTTCCGTGTAAAAAGAATCCGACCTTGTCGACGATGAAACGGATGAAGACGAGGACAACAACAACGAAAGTAGTAAGGGTCCATCAAATGCTGAAGCGTTTTATGCGTTAGAGACAGCTGTGGAGTGGTACCAACAACTATCAGAGTGCGGTCCTACTCAACCACTGCCGCTCAAGAGTATCAGAGAGTTTTCAGCAAAAATCGAAGGTGTATATGGTACAGCGAAAAATAAGTGATTATTCTCCACAATAAAGGTAAACGTGCGACATTTTGCACCTATTTTACTTTTTCTTCAAGCACGTTTTCCGCATGGGATGCTATTCAATATTCGTATAGTGTCCGGTCCCAATTGATTCGGATAATCGAGGCTCTACTGTATTAAAATCCTGTTTGAAGAGTTCACGTGCATTTAAAAGCTGATTTCCGGTAACATAAATATCCATTTCGGTTTTTCGTGCTTTACTAATTCTTTGATATTTTGGCTTCTAAGCAACCTAGAAACAAAATAAGAACAATTTTAAATTTTATAAAGCTAAAGAAATGCTTTATTCTATACAACTAAAACTGAAAATGTGAGTTCTGCAGAAGTTGACCATTTCAGTGTATTTGCATACCTAAAATAGTAGAAAACCTTTAAAGTATCTAGTTTGAATTTTCTCTGTGCACATTATCAGTTTTACACATCAAAGTTTTTTTAAAAATATTTTGAATTTTGTAGTTGTTTCATTTATTGCTATAACTCAGTGATTCCCAAAGTGGTCTATATAGACCCCCAGGGGCCTATGACGACTTGCAAGGGGTCTACGCCAGCGAAAACATAATTTGGGGGTCCATGAAGTGTAAATGGGGGTCTATAGTAGTGGCTTTTACTAAACCAGATCGTGACATTGATCTTTAAAAAAAATTGATCTAATGGAAACCAGATTTGACCAATTTGACTGATTTATTTACTAAATTTAGTGAGGCTAAGTTGTGGTTACAGAGCATAAATTTTATTAAGGGCCATTTCAGGATTTCTTTCCAAAATCAAGCTAAAGAAGTATAATATTGGCCGACGCGAACTTTCTAGATTTTAAGCTACTTTCAACATTTAAATGCCCTTTACTCAGATTTTGAAATTAGGTTTGAGATAGCTTTTTGTATAGTAATACCACAGTAGACAATTAATTCATATAGTAGCATTGAAAAAAATGTCATAATACAATAGGAACTGATCAGAATAGGCCCTAACGAAGATCTTAAAATAAAGTTTAGAAACGTATGTCAGCAAAAAATTGGCTTTAAAGACATACCTGTTATTTATCGCGAATTGTGGAATATCGTGAGAATTTTTTATATTTCTTTACCTAGTGAGAGGGAGTTTCAGGGAGTTTGTCTATCTTAAAAAAAATAAATAAAACCCTGAACACTTATTAACAAAGGAGATTTAGGGTTAAACCCGACTAGATTGATATTAAATGTTGAAAACTTGTTATTGAAGCACCAGATTCCTCCCTTTCATTAAAAGCCTTTGTTTGTTGTTCAGTTATTTTATGTATTAATTTAATGCATTAACATGTGCTTCTTAAGCTATGAATGCTATACTTCACTACGGTTAGAAATTTAATTCTTTTAAAATAAGTATTAGTACATGCTGTCAAAAGAGATATTTAAGTTGATAAATTTGCAAAAATTCAAATTAAGTAAGCAGAGGTCTACCTGAAACCAAAAAACATGGCAAGGGGTCTAGGAGACATGAAAGTTTGGGAAACTATGCTATAACTGATCGCATTTAAAATTGCTAGACAAATTTAGAATAAAAAAATTAAAATATCCAATGAATTTAATTTGTTGTGATGACCTAAATACCCTAACATTCTAAGTAGTGATTATTACACTTAGAAAGTTGAAGTATGTGACAAATATAGACATTTCAGATCCCATGGACATGAACAGATAGGAGAATATTTAGTTGTTTGTGGACACTGGTAACAAACAAACAAGTTTTCCAGAATTAAAGATTTGATGAACCTGGGGTGACTATGCCCCGCGTGACCTCTCCTGGAATTAGTAACTTTACACACTAGTATAGCAAATTAAATCAGAAAAACATAAACACTTTTCGAAAGTAATGGGAAAAGGAGGTTTCTGCGTAAATAATGAGCTAATGATGAAGGGATTTCTTAACGAATCCAGTAAAATAAATGTCCATCAGTTTTATCATTTAGAAATTCCACTTTAACGAACTCATAAGTAAAGGGAAAGTAGCATATTTACATATCATACATGTATAATAGTTTACTTGCTATTTTAGATTATTCAATTAGTTACTGGAAGATATTTTCAAAAATATAATCAGAGATATTTACTTCATACCTTTACTTACGTGTGTTACTTAAAATTAGTTTTAAAAGTTTCATTTTTTTAATTTTGTAGTTTATTAGTTTTAAAACTCATGCGCAAGCTAAAATTTTTAGTTTCAGAATTTTTCGGTAACGCCAAAAAGAAAAAAAACACGTCAGAGCCTTTGAAATGATGCTTACGCACAGCAACGTAACAAAATATCAATTTTTTTGAAACAATTTCAGTGACATATTTTAATCTTAGACATTTTACAAATATTCTCAGAATGTGGTAACAGGAAGTGATATTTCATATTCTTGTCATCAAATTTCGCTAAAAATCACATTTTCTGGCGCTTAATATTTCTCATTTTTTTTTATTTCATTCTTCAGTCTTACAAATTCTAGTCGCATTTTTCTTCTTTTGATGACGGAATAAAAAAAAGTGCACATCTCGGCAAATATTTTTCAAAATTAAGTCATTTCTCCGGAAATTAAGAATGTTCGAGAAAATGAAAGAAACTCTCTCAGAAATTAATCTTGAAGAGAAGTGAAGAGAAGGGCATTTGGGAAGGCCATCAAACAAGGATTCTCTTTGATTAGTGGCTTGGAAAATGAAGACCTTCGAAGTTCGAATGCTGAAGAATGAAAAAAAAAAGTTTTTTTATGACTGCTTCTTAATTTTTTTAAAAGAAAAAAAGATTGTTTTATATCGATAAAGGGTAAATTTCTCTGCCATCAGCATCTGATTGAAGTAGATTATGAATGAAAAAGAAAATTCGGAGCTTCTGATTATTTATTTAAGTCCTTTCTTATCTTCAAGAATTCTATATCAGATAAAATGGCGGGAAAAGGGAAAAAAAGTCATATTTTTTCCCTTTTATGAGATATCCCTAATTCTGCTTTAATCATCAAGAAATATTTCAGTTACTAGCTTATTTTTTAATTTATAAGTATGTTGTAATCTGGAAAGGAACTTTGATATTTCATTAAGGGTATAAAAAATAATAAGGCATTATGCTTTCAAAAAAGATCAAGAATTTTCTGTAAAATATTTCGAATTCATAGCAATTTTCTTTTTTTTTTGAAAATATTTTTTTAAGAAAATTTGTTTATTTATCTGCATATAGAGTGTTTTTTTTTTTCTTTTCTTTTTTTTTTAATAAATTGTATTCAGTAAGCTATCCTTATAATCTGGAGTTCATTAAACAGGTCTTGTTTAATTGGAGATATTTATTGAAAAATATTAATATGGATTTAAAAACCACATTATGCTCTGAGTAGGATTTTTTTTTCGGATCTATCATACACGTCATGTAAGTAATGTTTTGATTTGAATTCTTTGCTGTCCAGCTGTTTAGCAAATTCCTTGTCTTGTTTTGCTCTTCAGAACAGGGCGATTTTCTGTGAGATGAGACGGGATGAATGTGTAATGATTTGCACTTCAGGACGGGGCGTTTTCATCGCTATGCCTAACTTAATAAAAAAAAAAAACCCATAAATAATAAAATTTCAGTTCTAACGTCGTAATTTTTGGTACCCCTTTAGATTATTACACAAGTAATCAGTTACATTAAAACTAGAATGTAACAACGTTTTTCCTTTAACTTACATGAAATTATATAAAAAATATATGACTTACCTTGGGAAATAAATTTCGTAAGCACTATTCATTTTTTTTCTGAAATTTTCATTTACAAAACACACTAATACACTTTCAAATTAATAAAAAAAATTGCGACAAGGATTATTTACAAAAAGAAATAGCAAAATTAAAATGAAGATTGAGTGTGGAAAATCTCGAAGCATGGAGAAACGCAAAGTCCTACATTGTTTGATTTGCAAATATAAAATGTTTGTTGCGGTTTTTTTTATTTACACACGGTTTGTAACTATACACTTTGGCTTTTTTCACCCTTTTTGTTCATATTAAGGTTAGGAAAATGCCTTCAAAACAACCAAATAATAACCTGAAATCAAGGTTTTTGAAATAAGAAAAGTACAGACGAAATATGTCCGAAAACAACAAAAATTGTAACAGAACTGACGCTAAAATTCTAAAACACTCCACACTGTTAAGAAAAATAAAAATAAAAAAATAAAAAGTATTGGGAGAGTTATTAGAAACGCGAATGCTTTATATCAAGCGAAAATTTTACGAGCTATTTGTTTACATTTCTATTATCCCCCTCCCCCGCCACAGCTGATGAGCAAAATATCAAATCCACAGGAAGAATATAAACTAACTGAAGATCAGGTTACTCTAGCTATGTTCAGTTTCAATATAATGAACATAGGGGGCCATCTAGTGGTCATTAAAAAAACGTTCCAGCTGAAAAGTCATATATACATCGCCCGGTCTACCAGAGCGTTTTTCAATAATGCGTATTTGCACTGGCCTGTTGCGACGGGGTTAAAATATAGGATAATTTAATTGTATAATATACATTATTTTTGAAGTAGATTATTAAGCTTATTTTAAAAGTTATCTTGTATAATCCGAAAATTCATTAATTTTGATGACCTTCAATCACAATTAATCCGAATTAAGGTTGGTTGAAATGAATTGATGAAATTGCGTTACAGTAATACATGCAGCTTTATTACAACTGTCAAAGCAACATATTTCTTGAGGGATTAAGTAGTATAGAAATTTTACAACACTCATGCAATTTTTAAATATATTAGTCAATAATCCTACCTATACTACTAATACATATATATTTTAAAATATATATGTTAATTGTATATATATGTATATAATTAACATTCTTGATTGAAATACATGATCCAGTATTTTTTTTTTCTTTGAGGGCAATTTAGTGATTCAGTCCAGAATGGCACATCTGTCAAGTTTCCAATGCGGTGCTTCAGAGTCTGTACAAGAGGAATATCTTAACGTTAAATGAGAGACCTTCATGGACCCCTAGGAAGGCGCTGCAGTGACCACAGTTCCCTGTTTCCCCAGCGCCATCTGTCTTCGAACCTTATTTTAAAACCAATCTAATCTTTTTATCTCTTTTGCATTATAATTTAGTATTTTAAATTTGTAAAGATGGAGTGTATGTATATATATATGGATGATAGCAGAAAAGTCAATATAGCAGTTTAAAGGTCAACGTTTCAATAACCATAGAAGTTCCGCATAACTTGTGAGTAAATATAAAAATAGAACTATCTCAGGCGTTCTTTTCATTTCTTGTAATTATTTGCTCAGAAATATGAGATTTGTTTCGTTTTGATCGTTAAATAAATATCAGAATACATAACATGATTAAGGCAACTCGCCAACTAATTAAAGCTTGGCTTAAAAAGTAATTTAATGGACGTTCCAGTTTCCTCTTTCTTTCTGTTCGCCATCCGCAGTAACGGTTAGCTTGTTGATTCACGGATTCTTCACATCTTTGTTGGAAATTCCCATCAAAAATATCCATTCTGCATAAAGGTCAAAACAATTTTGATCGGTTGAGACTCAAATTTCTCTTATTAATGCGGTGTAGAACTTTGACAATGTGTCAGACCACGATTTGTTCTCGTCATTTGACTGCAACTCAAAACATTGAGTTCCGTTGTCAATATCCCTTTTGTTGCATAAAAGTGCGAAAATAATAAACGCACAATCAATCAACAAGCTTAAGAATAAAGCAAATTAAAAAATTATCTAATCCACTTATAAAAAAGTAATATATATAGAATTTAATAATAATAGGAAATAAATAGCCCATTAGTTATTCATTAAATGTTTACATTGAATCCAAATAGCCTTTACTGTCGATCAATTATCAATTCAAAATCGTTAATGGGCTGAACTCATGATGATCACGTGATAAAGATAATCACGTGTTCTTCATTGAGTTTTGAAATTAACATTAGACTTGTACTTGATGTTCAACTTGTAAAATTTTAATAAAATTTCAAATTTCATATTTTAATAAAAAATATTCAAATATTAAGATTCTTGAAAATTGCTTTACAGAATTACAAAAAATTACTTTTATTTTACATGTACTTTTTTTAATCAAGTACATTTTATTTACCTATATGCATTATTTACCTATATTACTTTTTAAGAGAAACTACAAAAATCAAAAGTTGACAACAACGTAGCGTATGAACAGATTGGCTGGAAACACGCGAGTGCATTTATCATGTGACTATGTCGTCTCAAAAATTTAAGAACTGATTTTCTGGAAACGTGTTTCTAGTTATCAGATGTTTATTACATTATATGAATTTCTCCCATTGGTTTATGAGTGGGGATTTTCAAATTTTAATGGCCTTTTATTCTATATACAATATTTACGCTCATGAAATTATTATTTTTATGAAGTTATCTACTCAATAGTTTCTACAAATCAATCCATATTTCACTGCATTCATTTCAGCTTAAAACGAAAAGTTGCTGGTCAGAGTTATATTTCTGGTTCAATATCTTACGATAACATAAATCCATACGTCCTCCATATTTTTCAACCCTTCAACTATAAGTTACAGTGCCCATCTCATCCCACATCAATATCAAAAACGATTTTTATTTTTCCAAAAACGAACAATAACTACAAAAATGAAATATCTCCCGGCGACCGTCTACCGATATTTCAGACTACTTGAAAATATCCCTCTAGCTATTGTCTGTCGTTCTTTTAAATAGAATATGGAATATTTTGTGAAATTTGACGTACTGAAGGCAGTTACAGAATGTCTTATGGCGATTTTGTAGTGGAAGATAATTTTTTAAGGGGGAGGGAAGGGTAGTCAAGGTTAAAGTTAGGGGAAGTCGCCAAGAATACATACCAACTGATTCTTGAAGCGCAGTAAGGCCCTTGCATCTGTTATTTACAATTTGAAAATTTACGATATTGGCTCCATTCCCATTCTTCGATGTTTGTTTTCGTCTGCTGATACATATTTAGGCATAGATATATCGTCAGAAAGGGATCCACGACTGTTTAAGAGCCTTTTTTTCTTTTAGAATGTCGCTCATTCTTCCAGTATTTGAATGTCAGAAAATATTCGGGGCCCCTTTTTTGGGGAGCTTATATAAGTTTTCCTTTAGTTTTATTTATAGACGCTTTTTTTTTTATTTCATAAATTGGTTTCCTAAAATGGTTCAAAATTACCCCGGGAGATTTTTGGGCATACTGAGATGTTCCGTGGGAAATTAAAATTAATTTAAGGGAGCATGAAAAACGTTAAAGGGGTATGCTAAAGGTTTATATAATATAAAGTAAAATATTTGTAATTCATTTCCATTCAAATGAAAGTTAAATCATTAATAATATTTTCATGTTACGAAAAAATTCAAGTAGAAGTTGAAAATTTTAGAAAAAAAATTATTTTCATAATTACATGAAGTACTAGTAATGGCAAGCGTCGTACTGTGGACTTTGGACTGCTTTCGGATGTGGTCCTACATGCTGGCATTATAGGTACGGAATATCTCCACTAAATGCAATAACATCTAAAATATGGCAGTATAAAATAGTCGGATATCTAATCCACAGTTATTCAATTCCACCTATTAGCTTACACTCTCTATATATATTTATATATTTATCTTGATCAAATTTTCAGTCGTTCATAAAATACTATCTATTCATCAATCAAGTTGAAATAATTTTCTTAAAACTTGTACAGGATGTTACTTGATGTTACTACAGTTTTTTCAGATATAAATTCATTAATTAAATTTAATTAAATTAACTATCGGATTTTGACGCCAACTTAGATTCCTCTCCAGTGTTGTAACAATGTAACTGTTAAAAAAATGTCAAAAGTTGCAGACAAATCATACTCTTCTTTTTCATCAATTCCACACATTTATCAGTTCTCTCTTTCCCTCTCTCTCTCTCTCTCTCTCTCTCTATATATATATATATATATATATAGTTCAAATTTTCAATCGTTAATAGAGTACTTTCTATTCATCAATTCAAAGTAGGAATTGACTTAATTTTTTTTATATTACTTGTGTGTGTGTTTTCTTTTAGTGTTTACTTCTGATATATCAAGCGAATTCTACATATATTTCTTAGTTTTGAACATAAATCAGTATTATCTTTTGTATATGTTACGAATATAACCATCTCATTTATTTCACCTGTTTCACTGAGAAAAACATGTTTTTATATTTTATTGCAAGAGTTATAATTTAAAAAATTCTAAGTATTGCAGATCTCACAATGTTTTACTTACACTTCATTTTTATCTCTCAAAATTTACCATTCAGAACATCCAAATTAAATTTACAGTTTTTCGGTTACTCATTTAAATATAATTATTCCACTTCAGGGTTCACGTTTGGTGTAAAAAGGGACTTATAGGCACAATAAATGTGATGATTACTGTTTTAAAATATTTTAAATGCATAATTCAATTACCCATTAAAGAATTCATTATTTTCTCGTGATACATTTTATAGGTCTATTTTTGCTAACAACCTCATTTGCTGTATAAATGAAAAAATAAATAAGTAAATAACATTGCACGTCATCGATGAATGTTAAATAGATCAATAATAAACAGCATGCTCTTCAGTATTTTTTGAAATAATTTGAATATTGTCTCAAGCCATTATCTGTAAATTATTTTTTAAACTTATATTGTTAAGGTTTACAGCTGATCCTTCTCAAGATCCTTAATTAATCATCATAATTTAAAGACAATACATAATTTCGTTGAATAGTCTTTAAATGGTTTGCTAGATGAAGTAAAAGTGGTTTTATTTTGATATTTTTAGCAACATAAGAATATCCATTGTTTTATCAAAATATTACAGTATCTGGTAGATAACATTAGTAATAAACTCACTAAAATGCTAAAACTTCAGTTTCAATTGTCTACAAAAAACTTCTCATTTCCTCTGGTATTATTATAATAATAAATATTTAAATTGTATTTTAAAGAAAAGTCAGCTCATTATTAGCTTTAACTAACAGTCTCTCTAACATATAATTTTGAAGTAATTGATTGAAACTGTATATAATCTAAGGGAAATTAGTAACACCTGAGCTCTCGAGAAGGAGTAACAATGATTACTTCTATCGAAAACCATACGTATCACATCATATGCAATAGAATTTATGAGATAATACGAAAAAATTCCTATGCATGCAGGAGTAACGAAATACTTAAAGTAATTATTGAGTTAAAGATTCAGCAGCCATTCATTTACGGTCATTTTATGTAGTTTGGAAAATTAAAACTATCAATTAGTAGGTTATCAGACGAAATAGGATACTAGTTAGACTGAAACTTTTTTCTGAGAATCGTGAAATATAGTAAATTTCTCTCTTTTTATTTAAAAAAGAATTTTCGTATTTGACTTTTAACTTATTTTTCCGAAAGTAATCCAACTAATATTTTTTAAGACATTAATATGGTTATAATGATACAAATTTTTTCCTAACTGAACTTTGCTCCAGTTTTGTTCAGTATTTATGTAGAATAATTTGGCGTATATGAGGATTACAATTAACGATGTAAAATCCACATTAATTAATGAAGAAATTCATTTTAATATTATAGTTGCAGTAAAAAAAACAAGTGTTCCCTGTAATAAATATTGTTATACTTTTTTCAAGTGCACATATATAATAGCTTTTCACATGATTTTTATAATAAAGGATGAAAAACGTTTCACTCTTTTTTGTATCCTTTGTAACACTTTCTGGCACACTTACTAATTAATCCCAATTAATTTTATGTAACTTAGTTGTAATTCATGGCAAATAAACTACATAAATACATTCACAAAATGTGTCACCCAATTTTTTTTTCTTCTTATTTTGAAAAATTAAATATTAAGACAACTCTAGGAAATATTCTACATACTTAATAAAATTAAATTAAAGATTGACAACTAATTTAAATAAATTGGTTTTCTAATATAAGAGGGTTCATACATGTGATGGTCTTACAAAATCAATTTTTTTTATAAATTGCTTCCTTAACATGTCTGGAATACGGTGGTGAAGAGATTTTTTTAAAATTCGAAGTCGTCATAAAGAAGCAGGTGTTAGAAGAGCAGCTGTTGGTAGCGCTAAGATAAGATTTTTCATTATTTTAATCGGACTTGAAACTTTAAACTCGTTTTTCTCAAAACTGTGTTTTCCAAACTGTCCTCCATCATATATCAAGAACGGCTTGCCCGAATGACTTCAAATTTATAGGGTAGACTCAGCAGATATATACGCACCAAATGAACGGCGATCTTTCCAAAATTCAAATTATTTCTATTTTTTTTATAACAAAAACATAACAACCCCGAAATTCGAAACTTTTTCTTCAGAAGTCTACCCAAATCAATTCTTGGTATTTTCAATTAAGTGTAGTTCATTTGGTCCATTTAAGATTATTGATTAAAATGCCGTTAGTTATTTTCTTTTAAATTTCGGATTAGCCAATCAGCAGGAATCTTAGAATGAACGTCCATTTTCGAAAACGAGGTGTGTTCAAGAGCCCATAATCATTTCTTGATATTGTTGGCTAAACATTTATATACATACTCTTATAAAAAAATATAAATAAATGATTAAAAAACTTCAAGTTTTATCATTTTACTGGTTGTCAAAAAAATGTCCCTAAGAATGCCTAAAATACAGGCCATCACATGGGTGAACCCCTTTAAATGAATATAGTTATGTCCTTTAAACTTTAACAAGTTTGCTTTTTGAAAATTATTTGTAGAAATTGTGATTCGGTTACAAAATATACCTTGAACTTTACACAAGTTTTGAATAAATGTATTTGAATATGTAAAAAAAGGTTAAAAATATTGTTTCAAATATGCTAAAATTAGTTAGTACATTCGATATAAAAATGATTAAATTTAAGATTAAAATATAACTTATATTTTTAACTGCTAAAATATCAATAGAAATCACAAATTATTATAAATAATAACAATATATTATTTTTTATAATTTTTTTCAAGAGAGACAATTGAACAAAAACTGTAAATTTGCACCACATTTTTAAAACTGTTTATCTAATCATTATAATATAGAAATTAAATAAAATATTTATGTACGAAATATGTATTAAAAACTTTCATTGGGTAAAGTTAGAGTTTTTCTATATATAATGATTATTGTTATCATCAAAATAAAACTGAGAAATATGTTTTAAATAGCATATAAAATGATAATTTCAAAGCATTTATGATGATACAAGATTTGTTCCCCTAATTTCAATAAATATGTTCACATTGCTATCAGAATGTTTTACCGCATTGCTTAAAACATATACAAAACTTATTTATAATATTTATGTATATCTTATTAAAAATCAAGCATTTATAATAGCACATAGCAAAATAATTTCAAATGATAAGAGATCACCTCAAGTCTAGTGAATTTTTATTTATCTTGCTGTATAGTACAACGTTCCTAAAGTATTGAGAAGTGGCCGCGGTAGCCGAGTGGTATAGGGATCGGATCATGGCTTGCCTTATCACGAGTTCGAGCCCAGTACCACTAAAGATTCGCCGTGTAGGGCAGCGATGCAAGTTAAACCTGTCGAGAGCTGAAACGTCCCCCCATTGGTGTAGTGCGGTAGTTAGGAGAGGGGGGAACCAGCTCAGGTGTTGTCCACGTCACTTGACCAGTGTTCAAAATAACGTGGTCCGTCGCCGAAAGCCCTCGTGTAGTTGAACAGTGCAACGTTAGTATTCAATCAATCAAAGTATTGAGAAAAATTTTCACTGCATGTAATTATGTTTTTTTCTAAATTCATATGCTAAACAGCATAATTACTTGTTCTAAACATAATCAAATGCTTTTAAAATTTGTATCGTTTGATACTTTTAAAGGTACATGAATGAAAATAAATCGATGGTATCATTCGAAATTATTTCATGGACAAGTTAATATTCAAAGCTCAATTAATTTGTATATTTTATGGATATAATTAACCCTTAACTTCGCACTGTTGCATTTCTGCACAGCATATGATTTATTTTAATTTAACTGACTCAATATTTTTTCAATTACCTACAAATCACTTATCTGTGAAAAATAAAAGATTACTGCAACGAAATACATGCTAATTTTGTCACTAGATGGAAGTACATTTTCCCCATAAATCACAACATTTATAAAAATTTCCGATGCCTCAAGAACTGTGTTTTTGTTATAAAAAGAATCCCTTATATTCTATGCTTCCTCTTGTTTATTGACGAAATAAATTACCTGGTAAGAAATATAAACATTTTATGATGGATAATAAAATTCTCATATAAAAAAAGTTTTGTAATTTACAGCACTACTGCAAAATGTTGCACTTCTGCAACCAACAAAAAATGAATGAAATTCAATTTAAAACAGCTAAATGTTTAAAAATATATTTTTCCCTTTTATTATTACTTGAGAACTAACTAACTGATATAATTTTTTCATAGAAATTTAAAAAATTGGGAAGTTAAGGGTTAATCCCTTAAGCGGTCAATTTTTTTGCCCAAAATGTTCCTGAAAAATCACATTTGTGCAAATATCTAAGCATAAAAAACAGAATGAGAAAATACAAGAATTTTGTTTTAATTTTCAATTTTGAAGATCTTCTCATCATATTTTTTATATTATAATTGTGGAACACCAAACCCCTAAATGTGTGAGTTTTATAAGTACACTCTGAATGTTATGAGTAATGTTTCATATGTATCACATACTTGAAAAACATTTCAAGTTCGTTCCTCCTTTTCAAAGGGTTGAGGATTGTATGTGTTTGCATATATATATATATATATATATATATATATATATATATATATATATATATATATATATATATATATATATATATATATATATATATATATATATTGACATATTTTGAGCCAGAATCAGACTTAGTTTTTAAAAAGGTCTTTATTCTAGAATTAGTACATCTTTTCTGACTCTAAGAGCAGGGAAGAAAAAGCACGCCACGGTGTGTTTTAAGTGAGTTAGCACTTAAAACACCGAAGGGGTAAGTATCGCGTATTTTATGATTGTACTTGAAAGTTATTGCTGACATATAGGGCTATCAAATATAACGATCTGGAATTAGACATGTTTATTGGCTAGGTCATATGTTCGGAAGAAATAAATGGGTGATTAGTTTGATACTTGAAGATGAAATGAAAAATATAAGTTAAGTGCTAGATAGAGAATTTAATATTTAATCTATTTTAATTATCCTTACATATATTTAGATACACTAAATGCACTCACACAGTTTGAAGCATGGTGTAATTCTAAATCTTATATCGGCGTTTTTGGAATATTTTCCCATTTTTATTTCTTCTCAAGCAACAAATTGCTCATTGTCCTGCCTTTGCTTGTTATTTATCGAATATTTTCAAGATTCTAAATGCCTGCCTTCAAGGAAAAATTCCTACCTTTACCCCAAAGAAATTCCACTTGTGAAGTATTTATGTACCATAGTCACACAATCTGCATGTCTTATAAACAGAGACTAGCACAAATAATCTCACTATCAAAATTAAAAATATGCGTATATCATAGATAGAAAGAAGAAAATATCATTGCCCGTACAACGTACGGGCAAACCGGTTGTGACCAGTTTTCAGTTGCCCGTACGACGCACAGCAAGCCAAATAATGGATTAAAGTACCAAGGAGCATGCGTTATTTAATAAAAGAAAATAATGTGTTTGATGGGATGTATATTATTTGAAAAAAAAATGTATGTGATTTCATTTACAAATTATATTTAATTATTCACATATGTATTCTTCCGAGCAATTTTCAAAGATAAAAAATAATTATAAACTGTACTTATGTTAATTTTGCACGAGATTTCCCAAAAGTAAATATTTCAAAAAATGTCATTTATAAAATAAAAAAATGTCGGTAACATTTTTATTTTTTTAAAATCATTCGCATAATTTATAAATAAAAATATTCTTAGAAGTAAAAAAACAAAACTTACCTTTTTTTTTATACATGTATAGTGCTTTTTTCGACTGATTTGGGTTATAAATGTGTGTGAAAATATAATGGAAAAAAAATTACATTACAGAATAAATTAATATGTAGGTATACATTAATTTATCAACGAAAATCGTAACTTGAAAGAATCATTCTATTTATTATTAATACATAACATTTAAAATTTATATAAAAGTTTAAAATAAAGGTGGTTTAGGAAAAAAAAAAGAAAATGAATTTGTAAAATCTTAAGAATCATTTCTGAAAATAAAAATAAATTTTATAAATAAACATACGTACACTAACAATCGTCTTCTTTAATTAAAATGTTTTATTTATCATTCGCAGACTATTGAAAACCGAATTCTTTTTTCTCTTCTTCAAAAGAAACGGCGCTGTAATGCATTCTAAAAATAAACGATTTTAAAATTTTCTGCCCCGAATCTCTAAATATGGAACAGATCCTCCTGAAATCGGAAAAAGAAGAAAAGGTTTGAGGAGGAGAGGGGGGAAAAAGAACGTTCTGCTCAAAATACGGAATCCAATATTTGAGGAGCACTCCGAGGAGCTCTACTGCGAGAAAAATGAGCGATCGCTGCAGCCCCCCTAATGGCGGTGTCCGATTTGTCAAATCGAGTCCTCTCACTTTTCAAGGAGATCCTTCGGACCCCTTTTCTTGCTCCTGAGCTTCATTTTTTATTCTCAAATGCTTCATTTCATACTTCCGGTGTTCTCTTCTCTGAAAAATGGAACGGGGAGAAAGGGTGTTGTTTGAAAAAGAATGGGGAGACGAGACGCGATTGTTACAGAAACTTCACCAGGAACGAGGTGGAAAAATCGTCTGTCTCTACACTTGTGCGGAATCAATAGAGTCGATTTATGTGACGTCAATGCCACGTGATAAATAGTAAACAAGTGATAAAGTGTGGTTTTTTCGATTGATGATTGTTCCATTTGTTGAATACTTAATTTTACTCCTGCTTCTTTTTATATTTTTAATATATGATTTTGGATAATAGAATAGTTAGTTAATACAGAATATAGAATAGTTAGTTCTCTTGTATAAATGTTCACAAATAGTTAATAACTTGTATTGAATAATTTTCTTTTTTTAAGTTTTAGAACGTTATCTTATGAATATTTTATAACATCTTTTTGATTTGCTACAATATTTGGAAACATTTACGATTTTTAATCAGTAAGAGTGAAAGTTGCATTAGCGCCACTATAAAGTGATACCAGGGCTGTTGGCAACGGCCCTTGTAAATTCGAACCTCGGTTAAGTGACGAGGACAATACCTGTGCTGGAACGTTTCTCAAATCTACCTCACCTCGTCAATAGGAGGAGGCGTTTGAACTCAATAGATAAAATCTAAATTCCTAAAAAGGCTCAAAATAAGTTCACATGATTTAATTGTGTAATAAAAAAAAATCATTTTTACTCCCAGGATTTATCCTACTCTTATCAATGCATAGTTTTTGTTTTTCCGAGTTTGAAATCGGAACGAGATCTTTCTTGTGTTCCATTTAATTAAGTCATTAATAATATTATTGTGTGTGCTGATATTTTAAACACTTATTGTTTTTTTTCTATATTAGCGAAAAGTTTGAGAAACTATACCTTATTTGAGGATAGAATATTCAGATGCAATTATATAGATAATTTTCTCACTCTATAATTCTTATAAAATTTTAATCAGGGTTTCTACGGAACTTGCTACTTTTATATGCATCTTAATGTTTTAAATGTAAAATTTTATGACTTTTGAACTCTTAAATTACTATAATTTTTTCTCAATGTTTTTTTAATATTTTAAGGGGGCTGTTTTTGTGTTGTTTTTATAATGTTTTTCTTGTTATTTTTATTAACTGTTTATATCTATTCAGTTTTGTTTAGTGAAATTTTGTGGTTCTTACTGTTTGTTTTTCTGTCATACACTCAGCAACTGGAGGTTTTTTTTCTGCAGTCTACATTTCCAATAAATAAATACTTTATTTAATATGAATTTATTATACTTTTTATTTATTAAGGACTCTAGTATTTATCGTATATCAAGCTAATCAAAATGTCGAAAATAACGCCAAAATGAAAGATCGTTACCAATTAAAATACGAAACATTTTTGTTAAATAAATTATTCTATATTTAATTTCATTCTCAATTAAGGAAAAAAAAAACATATATTTTCACATTTTATTTGAAATGTAACTTACTTTAAGTTTTCCATAATTCTCATTAAATTTGTAATGGTAGAAAGTAAATTAGTTTTTGAAAAGGTTTTAGAAGTTATTAAAATGCAATTTTAATCACGGTATTAATGGTCTTAAAAGTCTAAATGTATTTAAATTAATTTTAATTTATGTGAATCTCTTAAGTCATTCAATTCAATAGAGCATTATGAAACGAAACTTACGCGTAAGATCATCAATTTAAAAGGAAAGTGCAAACTGTTTTGAACATATCTTCAAAAACATGTAAACTGAATGCTCCAAAAATAAATCTTAAATAATTATGTTTGCTTGATGAAGAATATTTATGAACCTTTTCAAAAATAAATCAGAAATCATGTCTAAGGCGCAATAAATTGAAATGTAAATGTTTTATAGATATCTCAATGCTACGATGTCATTAATTTAGATGATTTATTTATTTAGAGGTTGAAATTGCTATCATTTAAAAGCAAAAATTCACGCAATAGCTGCATAATGATTTTCAGAAACAGTCATTATATCTTTCTCAGAACTTCAAAGGTATCTGCTCTTTTAAGCATCAAAGAAATCAAAAAGAAAATTCTTCGTAAGCTTAGGAGTACATCTTATTTTTAACGCTTGAAAGCTTTAATATAACTTTTAATTTCATAAACCAACCCTGTTTCAATCTTAACGATAAACTAAATTTCAAAACAAAACGTTTATTATGCTAAAAACCAGTCAGAACGCTGTCGCTTTCTATTTAAATGTCTCTTGTTCCTTACCAAAGAGGGAAAATTTATTGAATGACAAATATGCCTTAGTGTGCTCTTTCTTGTGTGATAAATTTTGAAATCAAAGCAAAAGGTTCTTTTTCAAGTTTTATACATTTTTTAAATGTAAAGGGAATCTTGAGACATATTATTATTTATGGATGTGCTTTGTTACTCTTTTTTTTATGTAGTTTCATTTTTAACAAATAATCCATGTTTCATTTATCCATATATACTGGATGATTATATTAAAGTTGCACTATTCAGAGGCCAGTAGAACCCGTTCTGTTTATCGGATTTTGATGAGACTTGGAATATATGGGTTATGAACCATGGGGAAAGGTTTCTAAAGTAAAAAAAAATAGTTCACATTTTGACCACTAGGAGGGAATGTGGTGTTCAAAAAAGTATATGTTAGAATCGTCAAAATTTATTCAGTTACAGCAGCATTTCTCAAACTGTGGGACGCACCCACAAGGGAAGGGGGGTGATAACTCCACGAGGAGGGCGTGAGCATAATTAAAAGTAAAAGACAAAAGATTATTTTTTAAAAAAATATTAATTTACTGAAAATAAGCAAACAAAATACATTTTGACATAATTAAAAATATTTACATTTACACTTATACACTTACATAATACACTTATAAATATATCAGTTCTGCACAAAATGCATTTTATAATTAATTTAACAATATTAAGTTAAGAACAACATTGACAATTACCAATAATCCCCATGGGCTTGTTATATACAAATATGTGTACAAAAAATACTTATCTTGATAATTTGTAGGGTTTATCGTTAATCCTTTAACTGTTGATTGAAAGTTATACGATTCACTCTCCACTACTACCGTTTTTCATGCATGCACACATAAGCGACGTATTGGTGGGGAAGAAAAGGAATATATAAACAAATCCTTCACAAACGCTGTCACAAGGTCCTTTTATTGCACTCCAAAGCCTTCAGAATAATTTTATGGATAGCAGTACACAGAAAAGATCGTACTTTGGAAAGACGTATATATATGTCCAGATAAATGAACACTTTGCCTGAGTGAGACGTTTATACACCTGTCGGTGGTATTTAATAGGTTAAAAGTGTATTGTAGCTTTAGCGTCAAAATATGCTATTATTAAATTAAACACATTTTTGTTGTATGGAGGGGGGCGAAATGAAAATTATGATTGAATATTGAGTAGCAAATATTGAAACATTGAGAAGATCTGAATAATAGAATATGTTCAATATGTGCTCTATTTAGATCAATAACGTTTTTAAAGCGCCTTATAGCGTTTTTCAATAGTTACGGGAAGCAACTCAGGAGGGATTTCAGCAACATGACCTTATAATGATAGCTTTCAAATCAGGTAAAGTCCTGATTCCTCCTCTTAAAACATGGTCTTTTAGAAATCCCCACAACCAGAAAAAATGTCTGGATATCACACGATTATTGCGAAAGTTAGCACTAAACAGCGCTTTGACTTAGCGTCCAATGTGAGGAATTGCTCCATCTTGCATAAAGATAGTGGTTTGCAAACATTGTCGTTTCTGTAAAGCAAGATTGACCTACTGAAGGAGCTCACTGTACCATGTACTCGTGACAAAAGATCTTTTAGGACCTTATCCAGAAAGAGTTTTAAAGAAAACAGGTCCAAGGATAAACTCAGCAGTAAATCCACACCAAGCAGCGACGTAATCAGAATGATGTGCTTGTTGATGCATGACATTTGGAGGTGAAGTGCCCCATATGCGAAATTTTGATTAGTCACAGCTCCATCTAAATAAATTGGGCATCATCTGACCATATAATTTTCTAAGGCTACGCGTCATCAAGTTCCATTCTCACCAAGAATCAGCGAGCAAATTTAAGGCTTATTTTGTGATATTGAGGTTTCAGCGTTTACATCACGTAGATCATATATGGATACCATTGTTAAATGTATAGCAGAATTCTTCGCACTTTAGACCATGGAATTTCCAACTCGTGTGAAACTGATCGATGCCTTGCTGAAGAATAGATGTAACTAGAGGCTCTTACAACCAGAGAAGTCGCGACTTCTTCAACAGTTTCAGTCGCAACCGGTTTCCTTCCTCTTCCGGGCAGCACACCCAAATCTCTAAGTCTCTCTTCAAATTTCAAGATCATCTTCTTCAAACCAATCATTGATATTAACCCTTTTCGCAGATCGTTTAAACAATACGATCTTTTTTTTTTCAAGAGGATGATTAACGATGATAAATGCACGCTGAATGATTCTCTGGCTATGACTACAAGTTTACTGTATTTGCATAAGGAATATTCGATAAAAACCGCGTGCTGGCAAAATTTGAACTAACTTTTTCTCAAAGCCGAAATCTTTTCCCTGTGGTTCATATCACATATATTCCAAGTTTCATCAAAATCCGATAAGCAGAACAAGTTTTACAGGCTTCTGAATAGTATAACTTTAATTATAACCACACTCGGTTTGATTTCTCAGTGAAGAATTATATTTTTTTTTCTACAAAAGATTTCACATTTAATATCAATTTATTTATTATTAAAAAAATTGATTTTTAAAATAATAATTATGCTAATTCCTTTTTGTAGAAGTTCATCTTATTATATTTTATATTTTTCTTTTACATCAATATTTATTCATCTTTTTTTATGTATTAAAAGTAATATGATTAGGAATAATTGAAAAATAGTAAATATGATCCAGTTTTAGTAAAAATTCAATGTACGTTAAATCTTTCGAGGCTCAAAATCGTGGAGGTGCCAGCTAAGGTGTCGTCCTGTACATGCAAAAATTGCCTTATACTCACAATTATCCCTTAATCAATATTTATTTCAAAATTGTATTAAAAAATACACTTTTAATGTAAGTGTTTGGAAATCATCATGGCTTTATAATCCCATCATTCTTTAAATAAGGTGTTAGTACTTTAATATTCTTTTTTTCATATTCTAACACCTATTATATCATATATAGGTATTTGATTAAATAGCAAACCTAAAAATGTTACTTTATGCTCTCTAAGCAGATTACTTTGAACAAAAATATCATAAAATACGATGGAAGTAAAAACAGCATTTATTACTGCCTAAAAAAGGAACAAAAGTCTGTGATAAGGAAAAATACTATTGCGACATGGGACTAAAGTATGACACTAACTAAAACCAACAAACAAACGCAAAAAGTATGATAGAGATAGGAACAATAGGAATAAAAAGACGAATTATGAGAATATATGAGCAATAGCGAAAAAGATAAGTACTATAAGCTTACTAACGCTACTAACTAACAAACATAAAAACTTTAGGGAAGATATTACCCATGACAAGTTATGGTAGTTATGTAACATAAATAATAAAACAAAAATAATAATAACATTAGAGAAATCAATGGTCAATCATTTTCTTGTTACTTCAATACTTTTTAAAATCTTTTCTGTTATAACAGGCCCAATATATAAAATGAATTTATTTTCATAATAATGCTGTCTTATTTTGCTTATTTGCAGGTACATAGATTTTTATGAAAAGTTTATATTTTTTAATTAGTATTACGGATAAATTATACTACCAACTATATTATTATTTTTGTATATCCTAAAAATTACAAAATATGAAAATTTATTTTATGTTTAAATCATCTGTATTCAAGCAGCAGATTTGATGACAAACATATGATCAAAGTTTTTTTTTCACCCTTGTTATATTCATGCTTTTAAACTTTATCTATTTTCTGTCTGATTTCTTATGTGAACATTTCATAAAATAAGAATTATGGCATACATTATTTTATGTTGACATACAAAATTTGAGACAGAATGGGACATATTTAAAAAAAAGTTGTACAGGTTTCTGTCTGTCTTTCTGTTTTTGAATTACTAATTTGTACTACTAACACGGAATATCTGGAAGATTATAAACACACGCATACATACGCATATACACACGTATACATACCCATACACACACGCATACATACGCATACACACACACACACATATATATACCGTAAAATCCGGCGTATAGCACGCACTTATACGCTCGAGTGGCATTTTTTAATTTTTAGGTATGTTCGTCTGTAACGCGTACCCCTTTTACAAAGAAAACCTCAAACGTACATATGCAATGCTCTTATGTTTTAAAGTCATTTATTCGAGATATTATTCCAAGGCACATAAAAAAGTAGTACTTCTAGAACTACAACCATTTAAATTCACAAGTAGTGTCATTTTTTTTTAAATAAACGGTATTTCGATATATGTAGAAGTCTAATTTTTTTTCTATGCTCATCTTTTTTTTAAAGCTCTCGCTTTTATACCCGGCGTAAAACGCGCACTCGTACATTTCAATCTTACTTTTTGTGTTAAAAGTGAGCGTTGTACGCCTGATTTTATGGTTTATATATATATATATATATATATATATATATATATATATATATATATATATATATATATATATATATATATATATATATATGTGTGTGTGTGTGTATGTGTGTGTGTGTGTGTGTGTGTGTGTGTTGTGTGTGTGTGTGTATGTATGTATATAGTTCGTTATACAGAAAATTCGTTATATTGATTCATCTTTAAATTTTCTTTATTAACCACATAAAATAAATTTTAAATTCATAAAAACTATATATTAAAAAAGTAATTATTAACGCCTTTTGTAAATTAAAAATATTTATTTTATATATCTTACTTATCAAAAAGAAAATCTGCAAGGAAAGTTTTTGACGCTTTTTTCCATTTCCTGATGCTTTTTTTTTCTTTGATGCTCAAGCATTTACGTTTTGACATTTCTGAGCTACAAGAAACGAAGTTACCAATACGACTGATCAACACCGCAAATGAACGGAGATTAGTTCCAGAACACTAGAATACTCCACTGAGGGTGGAAGAGAATATCTAAGATGTTACCAGTGGACTGGACGATGGTGTTCAAGGGTTTCACTTCTTGGATAAAACCCCCAGAATTCTATTGCTCTCGGCGAGCTAGGTACATAATACAATCAGTTCAAGATTTATGACCACAATAAAATGAGTTAAAAGGAAGAATATCTTGAAAAGTCAAGAAATACTTTAAAGAAAGGGAGTGAAAAAAAATAAGTATCACAAGAGGAAAAAGTCTGTTATATAGAAAATGCACTTCACTATTTGAGGTTATTTTACTAAGGAAATGATGAAATGTCCTTGGTTTCAGGAAAAATTGCACTAAATAGAAAATATTGTAATATAGAGGTCGTAATATGGAGATTCGTCTGTATATATACCTATAGACCTTTTTTCTGACTTACCACCTATGTTTATGTGATTTTAAACTATAAAAACATGTAAAGAAGAAAATAAGTGCATTAGTATGGTAAGATAAAACAGAGATAATGTTATACTTACAATAATGCATCTGCATTTTTCATATTACAAGTGGTAATTCTTTATTTAATGGAGATTGTATATTTTATGCAAAAATTTTACATTCCATTGGTACAAAAATATAGTTACAAAACATAAATTCCTCTTTGTATCAACAATAGGAAATGGAATTGAATTGTATGTCAGAAATAAATTACTGAAACCTTTATTTTTAATCTGCATACCCTGGAAATGTTGCCTTTTACTTAATTAACTAAAAAGGTAAAAAACAAATTGTTCCTTAAAACGCAAAATATATGCATATATATTTTTCAATAGGGAACATCATTTAAATTTTTAAAAAATAGAGAAACTCTTTGGTATTTTCTGTCAACAATTTTATAATTAGCTAACTTAATATTTTACTAATGCTATTGTTCTAAATGTAAATTTAAAGTTTTGAGGAGACAGATGAAAAAACAAACTTGTAAGAACCAAACATTCGCTTTTCTCACAAATGAATTTTATATTTTTTTTCTCCAAATTTAGTAATAGTACATTAATATTAGGAGGAACTTTATCTTTACATTTTAATGTTCAAAATTAATAAACAGAAAAAAAAAATTCCACTTTACCAAACTTATACGGACTAAAGAACAGATTTAAATAAGCTTTAAAGCCCCAATATCTTTTCTGTTTGATCAATATCTCTCTCATTTTTTAAATAGTATATATATATATATATATATATTTCTGAATAGGTGAATAACTTTGCTTTACTTTTTCCAAAGTTAAATTAACTACTTTTCCCTTGCCAATGCATAGAATAGTTGAAAAGAAAAGAAAAGTCTAAAGTTTTGTCTGACGCAAGAGATTAGGTTTTCTTTTACGGTAAAGGAGTAAGTTGAAAGGGACGGTTACAGCCGACGAATTGGCCTGTCTTCTTTACAGATTTAATTTATTTGGATATTCTTAACTAGGAGATTGCGATCGGAGAAGTTTGTTTTAGGGAAGTTCAAGTAAATGATAAAGTAGGCTTAAGAAGTATATTTTTCATTAATTTGCCAGAAGGGAAGTAATTGTATTTTCTTAGTTAAGAATGCGTAACATTCCAGTTAAAACTAAATAAGTAATTAAACCCGATACTATAGTTTAAGATGATTGATTACGTTAGGAACAGTGATTTTTTATAAAAAGGTATGAATGAATAGTTTCTGGATATTTAGTGTCAGTTGAATTAGAATAAACATATAAATTAATTAATCATTATAAATTAAATTTTAAGAATATAAGGTATAAGTAGGCAAAAGATTATTATAGAATCATTTTTTCATAAAAGGAGAACGTTTTGAAAATCCGTCATGCTTTCGTCATTTTTTTAAACCTACATTTAATTTTTTTTTTTTTTTTGTAAAAATATTTATAAAACAGTTTTAGGTGTATATTCAAATTCAAATAAAAACTTATATATATATATAAAATGTTCATTCATACTGTAAAGTTGCCCCTAGGGTGCCCTTCTCTTTGATTATCAGCTTGAGCTAGATGTGTAGGATTAACGAAAGAACTAGAAGATTCCATAATCTTAATTTGGCTATTAAGATTTTACTTCTAACAGATTAGATAATAATAATATATGTGAGAGAATCTACGATGACAAAACACACAATATATATATAATACCGAATTAGTTTAACCCGGACCACTTTCAATAACTAACACTAACTAATAGCCCAAACTCAATTCCAATAATATCTCAGATCCTAATATTAAATAGTCAATCCTACCTTAACTTAGATCGTCGATCCAATCTTAATGGAAGTTCCGTATTTACTCGAGTGCAATGGTATGCACCTTGACCTAATGGCTCTATCTCCGGAATAACTTCTCTTGGCTGTCACTTCACAATTGTATCACGCTCTATCATAACATTCCCAAATTGCCAACCCGCTTACTCTAACTTCTCATATTTAAAAGCTTTCTAATTTGCATCTTTTATTCACGCTTCACTTCTTGGGTTTTGGTTGGAAAAGAATTGCCATTAATTCTGGCCCGAAAGAACCCAAAGGTTATGTTAATGAAAAGACGCGTGAGCCCGTCACAGTACGCTTTTTCAAAATTATTGTTTCAAACAGTCAGTCACCTTAAGTTTGTATTTTTCAATAAATAAGATTATGAAAATTATTAATTCTCTGTAGAAAATGTAAGAAAAATAAAGATGAAAACACATTTTAATTTAAAATTAATTGGTTTTTATTCTATTTTTCGTTATTACCTGTGTGTTTGCCTATTGTAATTATTAGGAAATTCTCACGTACTAAATAAGATGCTGATATAAGATACTAAGAAAAGTAGGATTCTTATTGGGAAATTTGTGTTTTTGTCCCTTTGATCACTATGATCAAGTCTCTTTAATCAATTCGTCTTCTTTTAGGAAACACGTGTTAATTTCTCAGAGGGTGTTTTTTTGTGTATGTAAATTAATGAAGGTAATAATAAATTTCTATTTTGTGTATGAAACTCTGTTCATAAACAAGCTACAGGAAAATTAGTTTTGAAACAGCTGGTCATAAATAAGTGATATTATTAGACAACAAAATATATATATAAAACATGTTTGCAAAATTTCAAGTTTTATTACAATAGTTCAGAAACAAAATGTTTTGTCCGAAAGACTCGTTCTTCGTGGATTTGAACACAACAATTTATTTTGAGTCAAATAGATTGTCGCAACCTGGAAGTTGCGGGTGTAGAAGAGGTCTTTGGAGAAGCAGATATTGTAAAGAAAATGTTTTTATTTCAAACTAATTAATTCATGATTAATTCAAATTTTATAACCTTTGAATCAATTCTAACTAATTTTTAACGTAACATATAAGATTATTCGAAGTACACTTATCTCTTAATCCGTGTGTAGGTTACTTGTCAGCTCTTTCTTATGCTGCTATGGTCCTCTTCAAATCAACTTCTCTAGTATTTCCACTTCTACGAATGGCAGCTGCAGTTTGAATAATAGCTTTAGGATGAACAACTCTCTACTTATACTTCATGATTCACGATTATCTTTAACAAACCCCTTGACAGGGATTAAATAGAATTTACATTAGCATAAAATTAAGTTATCTCACGTAAAGAGGTTTCAAACGCAAACCACAGTTATGGAATAATTTCTTTAAGAAGATTAGCTGAAAAATCGCAGAATTTTCACAGAATTTTTTGTTAAAGACACATTGAGTTGCTTTCGGACATTTTATTCAAAATTCTCGATAAATGTCTTTCTCATATTTTTGTATCAAAATTTAAATTCATATTTTAAAATCAGATTTTTTGCTAATGAAATAATGTTATGTACTTTTATTAGAGGTTTTTATTACTTGGATATATATATTAGTGAAAGACAATTTTGCGTATTCAAGGAAATAGATTTCTTTTTATACCATAATCCACGATAATGTTTTCCTCTTATCATTATCCCCATATATAAACTATTTATATCTTACGGAAGAGGGTCAGGTACTAGCGAATCAAATAATAAGATTAACTTTTTATTGCAGAATTTTTATTATTTGGATAACAGAATATTAGTTACCGTTTTATCTGATCCGTGCCACTTTCCCCACTAATTGCTTCATTTGCAACAAAGCTATCGTCGGATACCCATTTTCTCGAAAACCCATCCATTTAAAATCCCTAACAATCCTCCCCAATCCGCAAAGAAACATACACTGCAAAATAGGGATCATTTCCGCCTCATACCAGGAGGTCCATTCCAGGTAAAGCCTGACGCAATAGACAGTGAAAGCTCCTGTATTGATTATTGCACGCAGACCGACCAAATTGCGAACAGCCGACCTATTCAAACATTTACTCCCCAAATGATCCCTCGTTTGATGACTCCTGATTGGTTGGGAAGAGATGACGGTCAAACTCGGGTTTTAGGAAATCCGAATGGGCTTAATTTCCTGGAAGTTCGAACATTCCATTGCACAGAATCAGAGACTGCAGAGAGACGTTGGAAAATGGTGATTTATGTCTTGTCGAGTTTCGAGATTTGGATTGAGCAAGAAAGCTAGGCACATTTAAAATGCAATGCGAATGCATTTAAAATGTGTGCATTCTTTAATACATGAAATTTATATATGTGTTTCATGCACCCATGAGAATTTGATGGCTATAAATATTACAGTATTGGTTAGAAAGAGTGCTATATTATTCTATATTATTCAAGTTATAAAATGATTGAAAGTTTTAATGATTTGAAGAGTTAATTTGAAAGATAATCAACTTCATTTCATAAAAATTTGTAAAATTGTTTTTTTTGTAATTTTTACGTTTGTATTAAAAATCATAAATATAATTAGTAATTCATTCAGTATATTTACGTAATAGACATTATTCTAAATTTTTAAAAAAACGCATTTTTTGATAAATTCTCCTGAGAAAGTGGGCAAATTATTCGAAAAAAGTTTAAAATTCTTGCTATATAGAAACTATTTTCGCTTTAAAAAGTATTAAATGAACTATATATCCAAGAAAAAAGTTTTTAATGGTTTATATTTTTAGTGTGAATATAATTTAAACGAATATAATGAATATTACGAAAATGAATTAAAACCTTTATATTTCCGGGCTGATTGTTAAACCTTTCAATTATGATAATGCATTTTATAAAAAAAGAAAATGACTTTGGTGAGTATGTCTAAAAAAAATCATTCACTTACAATTTTAACCGCTAAAACACTTTCCATTCTAAGACATATCTCTTTTCTTATACCTTAAATCCTACTTCTAAGAAATGAAAATATTTTTTCATCGATATCTACTTGCATTTATAAGATACATTTAATTCCATTTTTCCTTAGTTTGGATGTCCAGGATAGTTGTCATTGTTGCGAAGTCGTGGCCAGGACTGCTTCTGTTAAAACATTCGTTCGAGCCTGGGTGTCCCTGAAATCTTGTCATGTACAGGGCTGATGCACTTTAAAATCTGTCAAGGCTCAAAGTTTTCAAGTTGGTTGGTGTGGTATGGAAGAAAAAAAGGAGAATGTGGTTCTAGAACAGGACTTAGAATAAAAACTACATAAACAGAATAAAACCTTACGAACTGGTTCAACTAGATCAGTGCTTCTCAAACTTTCAATATTTGCGACCTAATTTTTAACCATAATCTTCATCGCGCTCTCCCCCCTTCGTACAATATCAATGTGTATCGAATGTAATAATAATATACTTTTACTCTAAACCTTCAATACGACTTTAATTATAAACAGTACACATTATTAATATAAGCATTAAATTTTGTGTATAATTTTATGTATGAAAAGCCATTGGGGTTACTGAGAATTATTGATCTTGTTCTTAATTTAGTACTGTTAAATTAATTATCAAATACATTGTGCAGTACTGATTCATTTATAAGTATGTTGTAGTAGTGTAAGTTCATATTTTATTTTTTATTATGTTAGCATGTATTTTGTTCAGCTTCTTTTCAGTAAATTAATAATATCTTTAAATCATATTTTTTTCGACTTTTTGATAGGCTCGTGCCGCTTTTTTTAAGGATATTATGCCCCCTAGGGAGGCGCGCTCTACATCTTGAGAATCTTACATCCATAAAAGTAAAACGTGACATTTTTCCACCAGGGTTGGAAAATGAAAATTATTTACTGTTTAAAACGTCAATTTTATATCTACGAGAATTTTATGTTTGTATATAAATACAAAACTCTAATTCATTTAAAATTAATTCCTGATATGCAGTCATCTTCAGTCAGATATTCTTGGAAATAATTATTAAAAAATTAGAATGTTTTAATGCATTTACCACACACATCTAAATAATGATCAGTTCTTTTTTATATCTTATCTATTGCCGAATCACTCATATATCTGTAACACAGACACGCCAGTATCTTGCAAGACAGACAAACGTGGACACTCCAGTGAACCTTTTGATGTTCTAAGCCTCTCCGCCGTATTAAAACACAACTTTCACATAAGTATCGAACTTCCTGCCCAAAAAACATGTGTAATGAGATCCGGGAACCTTTGAAATCGAAGGACGGTGATTGTCCACGCGGAAGAAAATCAAAGCGACCTTCCCTTTCATTGGTTCGACAACCCCCTCAGTCTCGTTATTTCCTTCCGTGAAATGAACTGAAGTGATCCGACCAAATAAATAAATGAAAAAAAAATCCGTCTAGGGAAGTAGAAGGGGGATGTTAGGCGATTGTTGTATCTTTGATACTCAAGGACGGTTATTTGAAGTTGTTCTTTGCGATGAAGCAGAATGAAAAAGTTATCACAACTCATATTTGAGTAGAAATGTAAGGTATTAACGATAATTAAACGCATCAAGTACTTTTTTATGCCTTCTAGTTATTATTGATAAAGCTACTTTTATAATGAGCTGACATACGAATAATACTATAGAATATTTAGGAATTGAATTACCTAAAACCGGAGTAATTTGGTATTGTTGACCAGTCCCATTTTACCTATTTTGGAATTGTGTGCTTATATAAGGTGACTTGACTTCTCACGCTTTACTTAAATGTAATAAATTCCATTCTGTAAGTTGACTACAATACGTCTTTAAAAATTATTATTAATTGTTATCAAATTTAAATATATAATAACACTATAGCAGTTACCCGCCCACTTCACTGAGTATTTCATGGGGCTGTATGAATATATACTTTTCACATGTATAAAGTAATGATATCTGAGTCTTAGCATTAAGCCTCCGATTGTTCATATAACTTTCACCTCTATACGGATTTAAAGGGGAAAGGTCTTCTGAACAACAATTCCCTAATACTTTCTAAAATTTAATTAGAATTATCTTTTATAGTCTCGTAACCTTCTCCCCAAAGCAGGGGTTGTAGGGAAATTTTAGCAAAATCCATTCTTAGGGGAGGAAAGGAACTTATCAAATTTTAAGTCTGTAGGTTCAACAATTTTGGGAACTGCGGTAGCCCAGTGGTCAAGGTATCGGATCATGGCAGGCATGGATCACGGTACCAATGAAGACCCGCCGTGTAGGGCAGCCATGCACGTTAAATCTGCCGAGAGCTGAAACGTCCTCCCGTGGTGTGGTGTGGTAGTTAGGAGAGGGGGTGTCAGCTCAGGTGTCGTCCACGTCACTTGACACCATGGTTCAATATTTCGTGGTCCGTCACCAAAAGCCCTCTTGTAGCTGAACAGTGCGACGTTAATATTCACTCACTCACTCACACTCACTCAACAACAATTTTGGAGATATCGTGAAGAATGAGTGTGTCACTTATGTGTTTTATACAAAAACAAGTATATCTGGAGAAATGTACAAAACATTAATGAACATATCGATGAAATTATATAAAGACTTACGAAAGAGATTTTATTATTATTTTTTTAATTTGAAACTTGCTGCTGTCGCAATAGTTTTTTAAATAAGAGCTAAGTTTGCGAAATTTTGAACAATATATAATCGTAATTTCAAAGGAGGCTGGGGAAAAATAGGGTTTAGCTCGTAAATGCATAATTAATTATATATGTTGCTCACGATGTATTTTTTGATAATCATCTCATTTTTTTTTAACATTTTTTATTATAATGTGTTCACACTCTTTTTCTCCTTTTTTAAAAAAACTTATATAAATTTAATGTATTTATTTGGTATTTTCTAAATATAATACGTAGCTGATTACATTAAAACCTTTTAACTGTCGTGCCCGAGATATTCTCGAACTGGTGTTCGAAAGTGTCACGCCCGAGTATTACTTTTTTTGAGTGCATCGTATTGTTTTACCCGAATATATATCGGGAGACGTTTATTTCGGCTTCATTTCTTTGTAAAACCTGACTGATTCTCGGGAAAAATTAATGTGTGATCAATTCCATACATGGCAGCACTTTCCTGAAGACTTCAAAGGTTAGAGGTAGAAGTTCTTTGGTTCAAAAAAATTTGACAATTTGTGTACCCAAATCATCAAAATAACTTGACAGTTAAAGGGTTAAAGAATATAATTATAGGAACAACTATACTTTCTGAAATGCACAGTTCTAAATTTCTTTGTACCGGTTCTTTTTATTACAGAAAGAAGATTACATTTTGATATTTTTAGATTTTGTTGTTAACGAATTAATTTGAGTACAAAATAGAATCTGCATTCTTTCATTTCATTCAAATAATAGGAATATAAAGGAAAATGTAAATATTTTGAAATCGTGCAATTTAAGATCTAAGCTTTAAGTTTGTTGTTTGTAATACTGGGCCTGTATTACTTTATCGTGAATTCTATTGCTCTTTTCTTTCTTGTTGTTATGATTTAAGTCAGATGTATAGTAATTTATTATAATACAATTACGCACACAAATATATGCGTTCCCTTTCTACCATCATTTAAAGAGTAATATATTTAAAAATATATATTTGCTTACCCTTAAAAATTTTTATCCTAAATAAATATAGTATGAACTTAATTATTTAATGTTGCGTTTTTTTTCAATCTGAACATATCAAATGTATTAATTGTTAAAAATACCCATAAATATAGAGGAATATTATAATTAAAGTGTAAAGGAATATTATATATAATTAAGTTCTGTGTTATAAACTACCTATCAGAATGACTTGATATGTTAACAGAACAATCAAAAGTAATGATTTTTTTTTCCTTTTGAAAGATAACAGTAAAAAAATTATTCAAAATATGCCAGTATATATGCGCAAGTTTCAGCTTATTTATTTGCGTGCATACCTTTCCCTGGCAGCATCAAGTTTCGGCACGTTTTGGAACTTTTAATTTTATACACTTAAAAAAAAGATTATATTGCCTCACCAATTATAAATATTAAGTGACTCTGAACGAAAGTTTTAAAGCTACAGATTTTTGAAATCACAACTGTAATTGTAATCAATCTGTATTTCTGAGTGAGTGAATATTAACACTGCCCAGTACAGCTACACGAGTGCTTTTGGTGACGGACCACGTAATTCTGAACCATGGTCAAGTGATGTGGACGACACCTGAGCTGGCATCCCCCTCTCCTAACTACCACAGTACACCGGGAGGGCGTTAGAGTTCTCGACAAATTTAATGTGCATACATGGCGGGTCTTTAATGGTACTAGGCTCGAACTCGTGACAAGGCCAGCCACGATTCGATACCGTGACCACTCAGCTACCGCGGCCAACCTGTATTTCTAAATTTTCTATCTTAATACGATGGATCGATATCTGTGTCACACAAGATATGATGGATTAATATTTCAAAATAAATCATTTTCTTATTTTTTTAGAAACATTTCTGCTCAAATATCTTGCAGTTATTGTAAGAGAAAAAAATGTCAAACTATAAAATTGTTAAAATGATCGTTAAAATTTTATTATTTTGGATAGTTTGATAACCTGACTGCGCGAAATGACATCAACAAATGCCACACCATGGGAAAGAGTTTTTTTTTAAATAAATCAAACACTTAATTTCTATTTAATGTATTCTTTGTACCAAGTTATAATATTTGACGACAGGAATTTCAAAGAAAAGTGTTTTTCTTTGTCGCCAATAAACACTAACGGGGCTTTTATAATTTTAAAAGAAATCCTGTCTTTGATGTTTTAATATTTCTCGAATCATATTCGTTCGACCCATTAAAAGATTAAATTGTGGCTGGTGGGGGAAAATAAACATCAGAGGGATCTTTTTTCTTCGTTCCCATTTTTCACAGATTAAAAAGGCCACCATTGGAAATTTGCCGATAAGTGGCTGTTGTATAAAACGATTTTTACTCAGATTTCTTTTGAAACTCATAATTACGGTAATTGAATAGGACAGTGTGGTTTTTATACGGATTTAATGTAGAGAGGGCAACCGCTTTTCCTGGCCATGAAGTACTTGGCAGCTTGTGTTTTATGTAGTTTTAATAGGCTACAATCTCGTTTGAAGATGACTATTTTTTTAAATGATTCATCTGGTAGAATTTGATGGGTGTTTTTGGATTTTATTTTTATTTCCATGTTTGAACATGAGGAAGAACTCGTTTCAATTTTAACTAAAACCTCAATAACAAATTTGACATACATCAAACTTAACATTTGATCTTAAATTCTAATAGTGTACTGAATAATGAGGTCTGATTCTGTAAATTCTTAATTTTTTATCTGATGCAATATAACAAGCAATTACCTTAATATTTGATTATTTTCAGTAAAACGGAAAAAAATAGGATGTACATTTGTAAAAATATATTGCTTGAAATGTATTTGGATTCTTTCATTTTTTTTAACTTCGCACTCTTATAATACACAAGGTCTAATAGCTAAAACCTCGTTAATTTGAGCCTCGGTCAAACACAAAAGACACTTGAAATGGCTGCGCATCGAGCAGTTGAAGAACACTGAACCTCAACAGATTTAACACGGCACTTCTCGCGTGGTATGCCATACCCACCATGTAACTCAGTGCTTCTCAAACTTTCAATATACGTGACCCACTAGTCAATCATCATTTTCATCGCGCCCCCCTCCATACAATAAGAATGTATTGAATTCAATAATACTATACTTTGACACTAACCTCTTATGTGCCACCGACGTATATCAACGTCTCGCTCAGCCAAAGCATTAATTTTCTGGACGTATATACACGTCTTTCCGAAGTATGATCTTTTCTTTGCAGGGCTATCGATAAAAAAATTTTTCCGGGGGCTTTGGAATGCAATGAAAAGGGCCTTGACGTGTTTTGAAAAATTTACTTATTTCAGAGGATTTTTTTTATTTCGTTTTCTTTTTTTCCCCCCTTCAAAAAAAAAAAATTCTCGTCTACGTGGTAAACGGTGGCATTGGGGGGCGAACGCGTAATTTTTTTCTCGGCAGTTAAGGGAAATTTAAAAACAAACGTGCGAATTATCAAGATAAGTGTTCAAAAACAAGCCCGGGGTCACCATAATTATCAAATTTGTTTTAACTTAGTATTGTTAAATTAATAATAAAATAAAGATTGTACAGTACTAATACATTTATAAGTATATTCTATCAGTGCAAATGTGCATTCTATATTTTATTATATCAGAAAGTATTATGTTTGTTTACTTTCAGTAAATTAATAATTTTTTTAATAATCTTTTGTTTTCGACTTTTTAATATGCTTGCGCCCCCTTGTAGAGCTATCACGTCCCCCAAGAGGGGCGCTCCCCACAGTTTGAGAAACGCTGATCTTACTTTTTTTCAAAGCTCCTTCTAAACTATTATTTGGAAAATTGATAGTTTCTAGTGTAGCTGATTTTATGGTCATATCCTTACCTTGTGGGTGAATTCTAAATATATATATATTTTTGGATATCGCCTCATTTGCGTAAGTCATTGCCTGAGCGTGAATTTCAGTTACAGTTCTGAATGCATGAGCATGCTTTAAATCTTTCTTATGCTGTGGCGCATTATTGTAGTTAGGATAAAAAAAATATAACATTTAAGTAATGTAATAGATACTGTATTTAATAAATATAGTGTAACACTATTTTTAGATGAAAAAGATCTCTTTGCGGAGATGATGAGGATGAACTAAATGATGAAGAGTATAATAGCAAGTATGATTCCTCAAATGAAATCGATCCAGATTATTTAAGTGAGAGAGCAATTATCGTCCTTGGTAAAATGACCACATCACATCCAATGGCTAGGAAATGTAATGGTTAGCCTATGACAATCTTTTTTTGTTGTTGAATGTTGCGACAATAAATGCGCAAATTTTTTTTTTCTAAGTACTCAGAAACCACCTACTAAATATCGAACCAGAAGTTGATTTCTGAAGTGTTTTGGTTTCAAAACAAGAACCAAGAATGTAAAACATTTAAATAATCTTCTGAAATTAAAAAATAATTAAGATCCAGTAAATAACATCGCACTCAATCGCGACGAAAATAAGGGTTAAATAAAGACGGTATGAATGTCTTAATAAAAAGAACAGAAAAATTAAATTTAAAATGAAAAGTGTAAAAAAATATGTATTTCTATTTTCCTGTTTACCATTGCCAAATGTATGGAAAAAAAGGTTTAAAACTCTCTTGGGTGTGAGATACCCTACGCAAGAAACCTTTCGGGTCGCACGGGTTAACGGGACCATTCCTTCTACATGGATTTTTAGTGGAACTAAACAAAAAATTTGGGGGAAAATACCACCAATCGTTCCAAAATATATTTCAGGGGAAATTTTAAATTTTCAGTTCTTCTTAGCTATCTTTTCGATCGGCTATAATTCCGGTCAATAATTTGAAAAGCGACTAAACCACATATTTTTCTATTTATTCTCTGTCTCACTGACTTTGCTTTTTTAGTAGTGCCTTATTTTGGGTTGAGTTGTTTTAGCTAAAATGAAAAAATTTTAAATGGATGGAAAAACCTTTAGTATAGAAAGATAGACCTTGCGGATAACTTATTGGTTTACCTTTTTTTGAAAGTTTGGTTTTTGATAAAAAAAAATGATATAAATGTCGATTTGAAGTAATATCAGTATAAATCTTCCCAGCATTGATAACCGTATATTTTAATAAATATAATGATTCAATAAGAACTAATTATGGTAAATTACCATCAAAATCCTATATATGCGAACATAAGCAAGGATCTAAAAATATCCATGTCTCAAATTTCAAGTAAATTAAATTACTAATTTCATAAGTATTTTTGAGATTACAAATTCAAAAAATGAAGACCTTAATAATGTTTCTGTTACATTTAAAAATTGTTTTAAAGACTAAAACCAGCTCTGGTACCAAGGTACAATGCGAAGCTTGCAAAGTAAGCTGAACTCATCTCATGAGTTTTACTCTAGGAAAAGGTATAAAGAATGATAAACATAAAAGGAACAAAAATATAAAATAAATAACAAAAGTAAAATGTGACAAACTTTTGAAGAGAAAGAAAAAATACATAAGTAAAATTAAAGAAGCATACTGCAAAGACAAGAAAAATAAATTAAGCAGCAAAGAATAATGAATATAATACAAAATTTCAAAGGGCAGTAAATAAAATTGCAAGAAAACCAAGAAAAGTTTCTAATTATATCTAATAAGGCGTGAAATATTGTAGGATATTTAATTTGAATTGATTTGAATTATTTTCCTCTATTTCAAGTGTTGAGATGTATAAAGAGAAAAATAAATCTCCCTTTTTAAAATGGGAAAAGAAGAAATGAAAAAATACATAGGATGTCACACAAGATACTTTCTAAATATTTATGCAGTTATAACATTAATTTATTTGTAAGGGAAGGAACATTTTGAGAATCACATTTCCACTTTGTAAAATCAAAGAAGACTGAGATATGGCTGTGTACAACTTCAATTTGTCACATCTGATTTTTTTAAATAGAAATTTTTAAACTGGTTTTTGTTGTTGTTATTTATACCACCTAATCGACAGTAACATCAGATAAAGGTCTACGAAACTTATTGCACCTAAGAGCTAATTTTTACACCTGACGTTAGTCTTTGTATTGAACGCCATCCAGGTGACAGTACGATTTTGCTCAGTTACGCCCCAATTTAGAGGAGAACACCCTGTGGGTGGTCAAGGGTCTCCCACATCTCTTCCCTTTCTACCAAACTCACGATAGGACTTGTGACTCAAAGGTTATTTAGAGTAACTCCATGCCGTGAAGGCACTATACATCAACAGATAACCATGACTTCTCCGGGATTCGAACCCAGGTCCTACGGCCCCTGCATTTAGCTTCCCCCTAACCGGATGAGGGAAAACTGATTTTTTCTCTTGTAAAATTGTCCCAAAATAAACTGAAAACCAAAAAGGTTTTTCTTTTGCGTGCATGCGTAAATATTCCCATGCCTTTGAGTGTGCGTCTCTGAGTGGTCTGGTAAAATTATTAAAATGTTTTTTTAGCAATCATTCTTTCTACTTGTTTTCCCCCTGTTCTTCTTTTCCATTAAAAATTTTGGAATATGAAAACTTTTAGAATTATATTATCTTCTACGGTGCAAAAACCAAGAAAGATACTACCTGAAAAATTTGAGTATTTTGTTTACAAGTATCCAGAAAGTATATATTTTTCAAAAATTACATTTTGCACTTTTTTTTCCAAAACTTTTCCTCCTTGCCAGACGAGTTCTTAACTATGAAAGCATAGTTTTCTTTTTTTCAAAACAAATTAAACCTCTGTTTAACTTTTCCATTATGATGGAATAGCTTTTTTTTCTTAGCGTTTTTTATTATACTATTCGTAAGAGAAATATCTTTTAGGATCACATTTCCATTTCCATGTAAAATCAATGTAAAGTGAGAAACATGAGTGTACAATCCCATTTTTCTTTTCTTTTCTTTTTCACTCGTGAAAAATCTTTGATGCTTAAAGTCTGAAATAATTTGAAGATTGCAAAAAAAAAAAAAAAGTGGTAAAAAGAATCCTCTTACATTTAATTCTACGAAAAGGCGCAACTTTGCTACCATTTTCACTTTCAAAAGTGTCTTTTTTGTCTGAAGAAGAAGACTCCTATTGCTTTGAAGAGAGAAAAAAGTTTAGCATACCTTTAACAAATCTTCAACATTACATTTAGCAAAGGCTTAAAACATTTTAATGACTGCATATGGATTTTTTTTTTTTTTTTTTGCCTTTTAAACTTTTTTCCCCTTTCCTTCTTTAGCATTTTTCTTTTTTTCCTTCTTGGTTCTTACCTGATTTTAGTTTCTTGTACTTTAATTACTAACTGTTGAAAAATATTTTTTTTTCACATTTTTTTTTTACAACTGAGCCATCTCTATCGCTAGAGCATGAGAGTTTAAAAATTATTTTTTTTGCTTTAAAATTTTTGAATGGAAGGAAAAATTTTTTTTTTTTTTCCTTTCTTCTTCTTATCTTTTCTTTTACCACGGCTCTTCTATCAATTCGCTGTTTTACCCGATCCAGAATAGAAAATAGTGAGAAGTTTTTTTTTGAAAGCTCTGGAAGAGCATTAAATCTTTTCATACCTTAAAAAGCAATGTTCGTCCGTTGTTTTTAATACTTTTTGTTTCTCTTGCTTCCCTTTTAGCATTTTATTTCTTTGAAGAGAGCCGTAGCCCTGAAGAAATTTCTTTGATACAAAAGACCTCGCAATGAAATAACAAAGAAAACGTTCGATCAAATTGTTCTGACAACAGCTTGACGCGTTGATTTATTCAATCTGCAAAAAGCAAAGAAATAAAAAGAGAGAAGGAAGGAAAATATTATGTTCTTTTTTTTAATACTTTTCTGAAAAATATGATTTTTAAAAGATTCTGTTTAGCATTGCTTATTGAAGAACACTTACAATTTGAATCGATTAGAAGAAAAAGGAAATGATATCGTCTTAATATGCTAATTAGCTGCTTTGAGATCCATATGTACTGAGGATATACGAAATAAATCTCCTTGATTACGGAAGTTTTAATTTCGTTATAGTTCAAATAAATAAATTTTAAAACTATTTTAAGCTATTTACAAATGAATATTGTTGTAAAACTTTAATTATAAGTTTTACTGCTTTAAACTAAAATTAAACAATATGTTTATTTGTTTTCCGTATCGATAAAATATATTAATATACCTAATGAATTTTTAACTACATTACACTAGTCATTATGCAACATAAAAAAAACCCTTTTTCAAAGGAAATTTGGTATCTGCTCACGTTCGGAGAAAATGTTTTCTAAAATGCCATGCTATTAATAGTTTTATAAGTTAATTTTTTGTTGGCTTTTTGGTTTTTAAAATTAAAGGAAAAACAAACCAAAAAATTAAAATTTACAATTTTTAAATTTTTTAATTAAGAAATTAAATTTTATTAAAAAAAGAAAGAAAAGATCATTTTTTTTTAAAAAATTAAAAATTGGGAATTTTTCAAAATTTCCTTTTTGGGTTTTCCCAACCCAAAAAATAAAACCATTTTAAAAATTTTTCTTTTGAAAAATTTTTTATAATGAAGTTCAACTTCTTTGAAAAAGAAAAAACTTTCAAAAGCCAACTAAATTTTTTAAATTCCCCTTCCCCTTTTAACCATCCTTTTTAAAATAAACCCATTTTCAAAAATTTAAAAAACGTTTTTAATTTCTTTGGATTTTTGGGGTTTAAAGGGTTTTATTTAACTTGGGGAAAAAAATTAAATTTCAGAAAAAACTTAAATTTTTATTTTTTAGTTTTTGCTTAATTTAAAAAAAGAAAAAACCAACCTTTTTTTAATCCCTTTTTTTTTTATTTTTGGGTGTATTTTTTTAAAAAACAAAAAATTTTTTAAAAAAATTGGAATTAAAATTTTATTTTTAACAAACATTGACCCAAAATTATTGGGGCGGTAATTAAAAATTTTTAATTATTTTAAAATTAAAATTTTAAAGGAAAAAACTATTCATGCTTGGGGAACTTTAAAAAAAAAAAAGGGTTTTTGTTTAAAAATTTTAAATAACAACCTGAAAATTGAAAAATTATTCAAATTTTGAAGTAAACCCAAATTTAATTAAAATAACTTTGACCTAAATTTTTAATGAAAAAAGTTGTTTAATTTTTTAAAATAGTTTTATCAAAAATTTAAAATTTTTTATTCCTTCCCTTTTTTTTTGGGTTTTGGGGCCAGTTTTTTTTTAATACAAAAAAATTTAAAAAAATTCAAGTAACAATTTGTGTCTAAACATTGCAATTACATTATTATTATCAATGTTTTGATTTATAAACTGAGTATCCAATAGTTATTTGGCAGAAAAATGCTTGGTAGAATGCATATCTCATTGAGTTTTTCTTTCTTTACGGCCATTTCCTTTGCATGTTATGAACTTCTTTGGAGGTTGTGTAACCGACACCTGCAAATAATAAATAATTTGATTCCGAAATATACGCAGTAGGATTCAAAAGAATTTCCGTACTGAGTCTGTAACTTTAAAAAATATTACCAGTTAAGTTGCTGAAACACATCCTCCTTCGAAATAAGATCCTTGAGCAACAGCACACTATTGCCATAGATTATAAAATTAATTGCAACGTTTGTGGAATCCATTTTTATCCATGTCCTTTAAGGTATTCGACTACTTACGGAACCGTGATTTTGCAAAAGCGTATAAATGGATAATGTTTATGATATTTAGTGTCACTTAGACTAGAGAACGTATATAAAATTGTTTTAAAAATAGTTTTACAATAAAAAAATTATTTATTTAAGTACAATATTTTGACAAAAAATGAACATAGAATGACCCATTTTCAAAATATTCTCCTTTTGTGAAAAGTGCTTGTATTATAATAATATTTTGCCTGCATATAGAGCAGACCTCTGTACAGAGGCTCAACTAGAATTTTTGAAATATATAACTTAGAAGTGGATTTATCCAAGTTTTACGACAACAGAGGGGAGAAATTTTCAGAAAAAAACGCCGATAATTCTTTCAATGGGTTGTAATTCTGAAAATAATTTGAATGTTTCAAAAATCATAGTTGAGCCTCTGTACAGAGTTCTGAGCTATATACAGGCAAAATATTTTTATAATAGAAGCACTTTTCACTAAAGGAGAACATTGTGAATAAAGATTATCCTAAGTTAATTTTTTGCCAAAATATTCTATTTAAATGATTTTTGTTGTCAAAATATTCTTAAAACAATGTTATACATATATTCTAATCTAAATGACACTAAATATCATGAAAATTATCCATTTATGCGCTTTTTTATAATCACGGTTCCGAACGTATTCGGATACCTTAATTCGGCCTGAGATGCCCTTTTGACTTAATCTGCAGATTGAAATCGACGACCCTGCAAGTGACGTGCCAACTCAAAAGATGCTCTTAAGTTTCAGAGAGGGAAGTCAGAGGAGTAAAACGGATGCAGCAAAACAGTTGTTTTCATTTTCACCTCGTCACTGTTTGAAACATGTTCTTTCTTACCACCGCAGAAAACTTTTCAATGTTTTCAGCGGTGCGGAAAGCCTATAGACGTACACAGCATTTGTCGTCTTTGACACTTTCCTGCTTTCTCTGAAACGTCTATGCCACTCAGTATCATGCGTTTATGATAATGTATCACGGCCTTAAACATGCTTCAGCATTACGTAGTCTTCGTAGCATTCTTTTCCAAGTCAACACAAAATTTGATTCTATGCTTTGCTCAAGAAACGCAATTACTTTCAAACACCGACTACAAAATGCATCCACCTATAAAATAAGACGCCGTGGCAAGCCACCAATCACGTGATTTGGGACGAACATTTTTTAGAAAAGGAGAGGAATGCAATGGCACAGAAATGTAATCGTAGTCGCTCTACTGCAAACATTTTTAACGTTACAGGCTCAGTCCTGGAACTTCTGAATCCTACCTCTTATCTGCCTCAGCATCAGAATTTTCTTCTTTAGATAAATAAACTAGTTTATCTGTTTTGATCAATTTATTGCTGCATTTTTCATCATATTGATCACGGAACTGTTCTACAAGGATTCTGATCTAATCTTCAGTCAGACAACATTCACGATTCGCAGTGATATAGTGAACAAAATACACTCATGTCCAAAACAATTGGCGCACAAAGAAGGAGTCGTCAAAATGAAACGAAATTTTGCATACGTAATGACTTCTTTGATATAAGTAAATGATTAGAAAATCAAAGAAAAATTATAACTTATTTCAGAGAAACGGCAAAAGAACGGAGGATATAATACCCTGTTGAACCCCCTCTAGCGCAAATGCACGATACGATACGATTGGGCAATCACGCATGCAAGTTCTGTATAGTATCTTGAGACATTTCATTCCATATTTGCTGCAACCTTGCTTCTAGTTCATTCACACTCGTGGGATGCCCAACTCGCCATCCCAGATGTGTTCGATTGGAGACAAATCTCGGGATCGGGCAGGTCAAGAAAGGATAGTAACAGTGGGGAGACAGTCTTATGACATCCTTGCCGTGTGAGGGCAAAGATTATCTTGTTGAAAAAGGTTTCCTGGGAGTCATGGATAGGATGTCAGGATGGATGGACATACCGCTGGTCTGTCATGGTGCTACGGATCACACGGGGTGACCGTTATTGTAGACAATGGAACTCCATACTAACGCACCAGCTGTGGGAACAGTATGTCGCTGTAAATCAAAGGTAGGATTGAGGCGTTTATCACAAGGTATCCAAAGACAAGCACGATTGTCATCAATGTTGCAATTGAATCTGGATTCGTTGCTAAAGACGACCTGGTTCCATTCCACTGCAATCATATTTCCTCGTGCGTGGCACCACTCGAAACACAGGGGTCGATGGGTGGGCGTCAAGAGCAGCACACGTAATGGGCGCCACGATCCCAAATGTCCTTCAGCCAGAGACACAGGGGCCCTTGGTGTAGGTGCTACCTATACCTGAATGGCGGTCGATGAAGCAGTTCGCTGTACGCGTGTATTTCTTACGATGCGGCTGTTTTCTCAAAGACTGGTCTGTCGAGGTCGTCCAGAGTCTGGTCTTCGTGTAAATGACATCTCTTGTCTCCACTGGTCCCAACACCTCCTCACAACACAATCAGAGTGGCCTAATTGACGAGCTACTCGTCTACTTGAACATATCTAAAAAGTTATAGAACAATGATAAATACAGAAAATCATTATAATAACAAAATTAAAAAGGAGACACACTATTGAAGATGAAAGAAAAAATACACATAGCAAAATTATTGAAATATAATGCAGAGACAAGAAAAATAAATTAAGAACCAAAGAATAATTAATAAAATGCAAAATTTAACTTCAAAGCATAGTAGATAAAATTGCAAGAAAACCAAGAAAAGTATCTCATTTTATGTTAAGGTGGGAAATGTTCAAGGATAATTAATTTAATTTGATTTTAACTATTTTCCTCTTTTCAAGTCTTGAAAACATAAAGGATAAATTAATTCCTTTATTAAAATGGGGGGAAAATGAAAAATAGATAGGAACAGAAGATATTTCTAAATATTTATGTAGTTATAACATTAATTTATTTGTAAGAAAAGGAAGTTTTAAAATCACATTTATACACATAGTAAAATAAAAGCAGAGCGAGATGAATGAGTGAATATTAACGTCACACTGTTCAGCTACACGAGGACTTTTGGTGAATGACCACGTAATTTGGAACCATTCTCAAGTGAGGTGGACGACACCTGAGCTGGCAACCCCCTTTCCTAACTACAGCACCACACCAACGGGAGAACGTTTGAGCTCTGGACAGATTTAACGTGCATCGCTGCCCTACACGGCAGGTCTTTAGTGGTAATGGGCTCGAACTCTTGACAAGCCAGCCACGATCCGACTCCTTGACCATTCGGCTACCACGGCCAAACCGTTTTTGGAATACAATTTTAAAAAATATTTTTCGTTTAATTTATTGATTCTAACTTGATTTAAGTCATTGTCTTTTTAGTTCACAACAATGCTGAAAAAGATAAATTAGAGTTTGCTAAACATCATGTTACTAGAAATATTCAATAAAATTTCGATTTCATATTTTAAAAATAAATTCTAAAGAAAAAAATAAATAAAATCTGTAACATTTCATCGCATCATAGATATACCGTAAAATATGGCGTAAAACGCGCACCGGTATACTTTCAAGCTACAATTTTCAGTTTTTAAATGTATTCGCCGGATATCGCGCACTGCCTTTTTAACGAAGAAAACCTGAAATGTATGAACGCAATGATCTTATGCTTTGAAGGCATTTATTCGTTGTATCATTTGAAGCTTTCGAAAAAAATAGCGTACTTCTAGAACTACACAAGCCTTTATATTCATAACGAATATCATTTCTTTTAAATAAACAATATTTTGATGTATGTAGAAGTTCTAATTTTTCTCTACGCTTATCTTTTTTATTTTCTTTTATTTTTAAAGCTCTTACTTTTGTACTGACGTGCAACACGCACCCATAAATTTATGTCTTATTTTTTGTGTTAAAAGTGCATGTTATCGCCGGACTTTACGGTATATATATATATAATATATATATATATATGTAATATATATATTTTAATTAATATATATATATATATATATATATATATGTAAATATATATATCAGTAGCCCCAAGGACATTTTAAAGGGGGTCCAGGGTTGAAAGTTCACCATTCTTGTATCATGCTATTCTTGATTTTGTCGATTTTAGTACAAAACAGAGTAAAAAACTAATTACTCAATAAATAATTAGCATTAATTAATACAATTAATCATTAATAACAAATATTTAATTACATTTTACGTATTATATACTAAAAACTTTAACCAATCGGAAAAAAATCAATGGGACCTTTGGGGGTGGGGGATCCGGACTCCCAGGAACCCCCCTTGTGTACGCCACTGATTTATATATATATATATATATATATATATTCATTGTATAATTTTGCATCTCAGAAAAGGTATAGATTGTATTATAAAAATAATACAATTGTATTGTGTGTTTTTATAATTCATCAAATATAATTAAAATACAACAGAGGAAGTTTTATTCACTCCATTTATTGTGCTAATTTCAAATCATCTACTACAGCTGAGTGCATATTTAATTTTTAGAATTTCTTTAATGAAACAAACGTACTCAATGTCATTTTCCAACACTTTTTCTATAATCAGAAGTAAAATTTCCTCCTGAAATTTTCAGCATTGCTTGCAAGTTATATCGATTAACTTGATTCTCATGCACACACAAAAAAAGTGCTTAAATATATGCTGACTGAAGTATACAGAAAATTCTGTGCTTAATAGGTTTTCAGACTGTCAAAAGCTCTTTGCGGCAGCATGTAGCTCGCAAGCCTCTGGTTGATTCCCCCGGGTTATAAAATTTCAAACTTTGTAAAATATGAAAGTAGTAAAAAAAAAGGTTATATTTTCAAGATATTACAACAATTTTTACTCATAAATAAAATAATAGATTTTATATTAAAAATGGGAATCAAGCTTTCATAATTATTTTTTGTAAAACATCAGGAGATGAAAACTATCTTGAAATATTTAAAGTTTTATAAATATAAAAGGTATGTAAAATATAATTTCAAAATATGCACACGAAAGCTTGCAAATAGAAGAAAAAGGAAAATTTACAACAATATTTCATATTTATCATATGTCTGGCATGGAATTAAACAATTTAATCTAAACAATAACTCTTCGCTCAAGCACATAAATTTTGAATGCTAATTTAATAACAGTTACAATACCTGAGCTCTTTTTTAGTAGAAGCAAGATATTTGCATAATTTAGAAAAATTTAACAATATATTGAAATTGTAGTCTAGAAAATATTTTTATAATTTAAACTATTTATGTAATAAATTCGATTACCTTTTGCATCAACCCTTTGTCGTTATTATTATAAAGTAATAAACTAATTGTATTGTAAAACTATAGACATATTTACATATATTGAGAAATGTTCTTTTGAGAACGTCCCTATTCATATTGAAAAACGTATGAATAAATCACGCAGACGCTCATATCTGATTAATATATGAAATCGGGGTTTAAATTATTCCATTACTGGATAGAACAAATAAATACATTAATAAAAACTGTTAAAATATCATCTCAGATATAAATTCCAAAACTAATGAAACGAAAAATAATTTAGAAGAAAATAATATATATTTTCAAAGCTACACTAATGATATTGAAACTGATATCATAAGAACCAACGATTTCATTACGAATTAATTGAACATGCTAGTTCATGCTTGAAAGTCATAAGGATTCATTATCATGCGTGAAGTCATGCGTTAAAATGCAGACTACTCAACCACTAGTTGTTAGTTAAGTCGTTAAATTTACGAATAATGAATATTGGTTAGAGTTTGGAAACTAACGAAACTAATCTTGGCGTCGAAACTATTTACGAATCAGTAATTTCTTTCGATGTGATTTACACTCTGCTCGAGCATATATTCTAATAATATAACTTAGACAATTGGTGGAATGTGAATATATTTGAATTTTTCAGGAGGATAATTATACGCTTAAAGAAGAAAATTGTTCGAATAGTGATTAATTTTTTCAAGTAATAACTGAATCATGTTAATGCAAAATTAATGCAGGAATGTGTGAATTGAATTTACATACATTGTGATTGAATTAGTAACACCGATCAATGTGATTAACAGACTGTGAAAATCATTTATCTTTGCAAATGATCACTTAACAGTTATGTACAGTTTGAAAGAAGATATAAATTTTTAGTTTTTCTTTTGTTACGTTACATCATTGATTTTTAAGCTTCAATGCATCTATTATTCTTTAGGTTCCCCAAATACAGTCTATACAATGCGTAATATCAATGGCTTATTATAACAAGTAGTCTATTAACTATTCATAACTTATAGTAATAACTATTTTGAAATATTTGCAATAAATTATCCGAAATAGAGATTAGGCATATATCTTGGTATTAAGTTGTAATACCTTTACTAAAAAAATATATTTCATAAATTTATCTGAAAATAAATGATAAATAATGGTGCGTGCTAGGTTCAAGAGGTTTTAATGTTTCTTTTACAAGTTATGATCAGAAATAAAGGTTACAAGCCTCAACATTTGAAAACTACATATTGTGGCGAAATTTTGTTTTATCAGAATGGAGACAAATGCCATTACTTGTCCTACAGCTGGTTTTCGAGTAGGTAGTGAAAGTTCTCAGATGGTTCGGGAGAATTGAAATGGCAAGACTTTTAGGAAATTGGTCTCGATATGAAAGTGCGAGCCGTGATTCGAATTTTTATGGGCAGAGAATGTGTCAGCATCTGCAGTGAACAGACAACATGTAGCGAAATTGTGTCATCCTTTTCAATCAGGCAGACAGGAAGCCGAAAGCTGCAATACGAAAGGGAGTGGCCGCCCAAGTTCTTCAACGACAGAAAGCACCACGACATGGATTGAAGAAATGATTCAAAATAATTGACCGGTAACTTGGTGAAATTCCCCCAGAGCGGTTTTAGCTATGGTAACGGGAGAATATCGTTTTAGTCCGCGATATTTAAGAAGGGGGTGTGAAATCATCCGCCGAGACCTGGCTCAATGGACAGTGACCTCATTTCTACCAAGACAGGTTAAGCAAAATGGTTCTAAGTTCCGATAAATGCCTAAATAGACTTGATAATTATGTGGAAATATGATAGGCACAGATGCTTCTTAATTCATCTTTGTATTTTCTGTCTGTTGTTAATAAATATTACTTTATTCGACTTGTAACCGTTTTCTGATCAACCCTCGTACCTTTACTAAAAAATGTTTGATAAATTTATCTAAAAATAAATAATAAGTAATGATGCATGCTGGGTTCACGAGACACATTCTAATGTTTTCTATTTATATCATAAGAAAAGATTGATCTTTGTGAATGATTTGCTCTGTTCTTTCTTAAGGAAACCACGGTAACAAAGTAATCATGATCATGGGCTGTTGGATGGTGAGTTTAGAATTAGAGCCATTGAAGATCCCTCATGCGGAGGGACTGATGGTATTAGACCTGTCGTGGCTCAACGTCCACACTTTAGCTTAGTGTGGAAGTTAGGAGAGTGGTGGGCCAGCTCAGATGCCATCCTAGTCACTTGACCATGGTTCAAAAATAATTAGTAATTGACTTTTTTTATGTATCTCGTACTGTTTTTGAGATAAGTACGCTAACTCTAAATTTATTAACCAGATGACTCTGAATTATGTGTATGTGGTGCATGACAACTTTACTATACCTAGATCCCACTATTATGCTGTAGCTCTTGTAGTTCAAAAATTATTGGGTTAACAATGAGGGCACACTATATGTCTGTGTAATAATTCAATGCGACATATGTAATAATGTTTGTAATATAATATTTATAAATGTATTTTTTGCTTTATCGAGGCAAATACTTCTAAATATAAATATCATACCAAACTTGCATGATTTTTATCTCTTGAGTATGATTACTATATTATTGCAATAATTTAATAGATTTCTGTCAAATGTGCTTATTTTAAGATGGTAAATTGTTCTTCAATTTGCATTGATTTTATAGAGAAGTATAAATAGGATAGAAGTTATGTGTGCACTCCGATGTTGAGAAGTTATGTGTGGTTATCCAAAACGCGACACGATGAAGAAAACTTTTCCTATAAACATGAAACCAGCTATTGATTTTGGAATTCCCGTCAAATTTTTTGAGCCAATCAAACTATTTATAGTATAAAGTTACGAAAGTATTGGAATTGTGTTTACACCCTGTCTCTTTTCTTCGCGGGACAAGAATTAATATTCACCCTCAAAAATACTGAAATCACTACATAGTCGTTTGGCATAGGAAGACGTTTCATCTACAAATATTCCACAGATTCAGTGTTTGTAATGAGTGAAATTGAGTAGGTAAGACGTAAGTATGAAATTAAGGGATGCAGGAGGGGTACATCCAGCCCAGTCAATGGTTGAAACAGTCTTGTCAGTCCAGCGAATGTGGAGACAGTTTTACTATACCCAAGAAAATATTGGTTAACACCGCAATACTTAAATTCTAACGCAATATTTGGGATTTGTTACGGAACACAATCTCACTCAGTTCGTACCATTTGTAGCGGATAACTACATAAGCCAGTAATAGCCTCCAGACAGAGGTGATCACTTTAGTCTAGTGTTATGTTACGGGCTTACGAATCGTAGGTCGCGGGTTCTATCCAACGGATACGCATTACCACATTGGTGAACTTGGCTGGATTAAGAAAAGTGCAAACTTCTAATCTGACGTGGCACTATCTACCATGAAAAAAAGCCACCAAAAGTAGTCAGACCCACTTGACGCAGCAACCAAAAGTAGTCGGACTCAGTTCATGCAACATCAACAAAACGCATGGTTGCCATAGCAACTATATCGTACGTTCCCGGACTCCGGGGAAAGGGGGGTAATGTAGGGGATAATTTCCATAAGCCAGTAACAGCCTCCAAACAGAGGTGATCACTTTGGTCTAGTGAGGGAATAATAACGTCACCCTAATCAGCTGGGAGAGTTTTTTGGCGTGGGGACCTCAAAATTTTTGGGTACCATTGCCCAAGTGACGAGAATGAAACCTGATCTGGTACCTGCTTCTCCCAACTTCCGACGCCACACCAACAGAACTTTTGAGCTCAGAATGATTTAACGTGCATCAGCTCCTCTACACATAGGGTCTTCAGCGGCACTACGTTCGCACTCATGACACGCCAGCTGCGAGTTTGTAACCTTGACCACTAGGCTACCGCAGCCCTTCGTGTTGCTCTGAAGCGTGACGTTAATAAACATAGAAACACTCCCAAGTAAGGAGAATGTCAGCAATGCGTCCTTTGCTGCGATTAACTGGACATTACACAAGGCATGTGCGTAAAAGATTATATTGGATCGTTGAACATGGGAAATTAACAATGTATGACATTTAGTATTCTGAAGAATCAGAGTTCTCCCTACAGCATCATCAGAATTTAATCTGAGTCTACCGTAAAATAGAATAACTGATTCTATAAATATAATTCTAATATAACTCCTAAACCTGGTGTAATGATATTTAGGTATAATTGTATTTATTTACTGTACTCAAAAATCACCTTCATGTCCAGAAATTTCCGAGAGCTTGTTGTCGTTCTTTCACATAAATTTCACTCATGAACAAGTTTCAGCTGGACCGCTGCTAGACCATACTTTACAAACAACTTCAAAAAATGTCAAATTCTTCAATTCTTACTGTTGCCTTCCTTATCCTTTCATTTTATGTGTTACCCAGTAAAAATGTGTATTCGATAATTGGTAAAGGAAAGTTCAGCATACACCACTCTTTATTACGTCTGATGGAATTTGCCAACGATTGAAAGTACCATGTACTGGAGTAAATAAAAAAAAACATTTTTAACCCGCGGTCATTTTGGCCTGTTTTTTTTACCGTCGTCACTGCGGGGGAGAGAACACCCCCAAAACCCTTAAACACGTGTATTTAAATAAGAAAATTTTTAAAATTAATTTTGATATATATTTATGAAATATAACAGGTTTTTTTATTATACAAAACAAAAAATTTTTAAATTTTTGCATTCAAAAAGAGACTAAAACATTAATTTAAACAAACCTACAAAATTTTTTATTTTGAAGTAAAAAATTTTATATTTTTTCATAAACCACAAAAAAAAACGTATATCCCCGTAAAAATATACTTTATTAATTAAGATAAGGGTAGTAAAAGTAGAAAAATAATATTTTTAAACATTTTTTAAACATTCAGGAAAAAAAACTGTATTTATATGCTTTAAACAAAAATATTTTTTTACATTGAAGGAAAAAAAAAAAATAAATTTTTCATCTTTTACCCTTGGGGCCCAAAAAAATGCAACACCCCTTTTTTTTTGGGGATTAATTCTTTTTAAAAACATTCTGTGTTTAGTAAAGCTTCTTTTTTAGTGTTTTGTTAAGGTTTGGGAAATGATCTCATATCCCACGGGGTTTTACAAGATCCATTTAATTTCTAATAATATTGAATGTTTTATTTATTTTCAGGAAGAACCGAATGATAGGGAAAAAGGAAGCATTAATTCCCGCAGAAAGGAAAGATAAAATATTCGAAGGCCAAAAGGGTTCTATTCGCGATACATAATATATACAGCACATTTCATTAGGGGGATCAACACCACCTGTTTTTAAAAAAATTTTTGATTTCAAATTTTTATCTCTCCCAAATTTGGTTACGAAATCACGCAGTTATCGAATTCACTTAGTTCATTTTTTCAATCTGTTGATACAGTATCTAATGCAAAAGTCGTTATTTTTCTCCCTTTTCCCCTGGAGTTTTTTTCATAATTTCTAAAAAGTTTTGAAATTTTTTTTAAAAAAAATTTTATTTTACAATTATTTTATAGAATTGTATTATTTTATACCGCATTTATTAAAATTTTTGAAAAATATTCGTGATATTAAATATTTAAAAAAAAAATGTAAACGGAAAGAGTAAAACGTATTTTTCCGTAGATGCTTCGAGTACGAAAATATAACTCAATCACTGCGGGGTGTTCTCAGCACCCCAAATAAACTTTGAAGGTCGTTACATTCTAATCGTCCTAGCGAGATTGATTAACATCATGTCTGAAGGTTCAATGACCTAAAATGGGCGCTACAGAAAAAATCGTGGCTCTGCGCATTATTTTTAGAATTGTAGGAGGCTTTTCTTGTTGCTGGGGTGTACAGAACACCCCGCGCGAGTGATCGCGGGTTAAACCTTGTTTTTCTTGGCGATGGTCGCCAAGTTCTCATTACTTAAATTTGTCATCCTGATATCACTAAAGTTGTCGTGCAGAGGGGATAACGTAAATTAAATCTGTTGATGTTCAAAGTCTGTACGCTGAAGTGAATGATATTAAGATTAATATTCACGTCGCACTATAAAGCGACATGAGGCCTATTAGTGACGGACCTTGTAAATTTGATTCTCGGTCAAGTGATGAAAACAAAAACTCAGCTGGCACCCCTGTTTAAACTACCACACTACATCACGGAAGGACATTGAGCCTCAATAGATTTGACCCTGCATCTCTCGAGCGGAACAACACAACTTAAAGTTCTCTAGCAGGATATCTCACACCCAAGGGTGTTTACATTCTGTTTTTACCGTAAAACTTGTATACAAAAGTTAAAAAGGAGGGAAAGTGGGAAATACAATATGTTTATAACATTTTTCACCCGTAAATTTAATTTTTCTGCTCTTTTTATTAGGGCATCCAGTACATTGTTATAACACTCCTTTAGCCTCGTCGTGATTGAGTGCAATATTTTCACTGGATTTTAATTTTTTTTTTTTTTCTTAATCTGTAGGTTTTTAATTGAAACATGTAGGAGTAAACTTCTCTATTCTTTCAATTCAAAAGTTTCGGAATTTCTTTTTTATTTTCTCTTATTGTTCCAGCGATATTTTTTTTTTTAAAGAAGTTCGTTTCAAAGTGGATAAATGCGTACCAGTTGACACCTTTAAAATTACGTTCTTCTCAAATGTTATTGTGTCTCTACATATAAAAATTTATTTTCAACGGTGTCTCCCTCGTCTAAATCTGGATTGATTTCATTGGAGGAATCATACTTGCTGTTATGCACTTCATCATTTAATTCTTCTTCATCATAACCGTAAAAAGAATTTCTTCATCCAAAAATACTGTTGTACCATATCTATTAAATATTGTACCTATTAAGTTACTTAAATATCACAGTTTCATCATAACTACAATAATACGCAATCGCATAAGATTTTAAAGCGTGCTCATGTATTCAGAACTGTAACGGCGATTCTTGCGCAGGATATAACATACCCGAAGATGCAATATCGAAAAATATGTATTTGGAATTTCCTTACAAGCTAAGCCTCCTCAAAGGATATGACCTTAAAGTCAGCTACGCGAGAAACTATTCATTTTCTATAAAAGGTTTAGAAGGAGCGTTGAAAAAAGTTAGTGCGTGAGAAAGGCTGGGTTAACAAGCATCTACCCTCTCTAAAGTGTCACCAGGAGTCGAAACCGTAACACTCCGGCCGGGTGTTCGTAACCGTAATTACTAGGATACAGCGGTCACTTAATGTTGTTATGGGGTGTAAATAAGTGTAGGGTTCTAGATCAGGTGTGAATTTCATCACTTGATAGATGCTCAAAAATACGATGTTCGCGACTTACAGCATATATATATATATATTGATATTCATTGAATCGGAGAACCAAAACTTCTTAATATAAAACGCATTAATAATCTTTTAATAATACATAACTAAACACATTTGTCTGCATGATAATTATTATTGGAGTTTAACTGCGTCAGTGTATATAATTAATTTGAAAACTTGTTCTCCCCTTCTAATAAAGTATAAATTGAAAAAGGAGTTATTATATCCAGCACCGAAAAAATATAAAAATTAATATACTCGATTAAAATAGAGCCATTATAATAATGATTTTTAATAAGTGGAATACATCTAATTAGGAAAAGATAAAGTATTTTGCAATATCTCATTGCGTTAAAAATTTATATATGAAAGAATGTTCAAATTTATATAATTATATATTTGACTAAATCATAATGATTCCCTCCCTTTAGTCTGACACACTTAAACTTCTATGTAATATATATTTTCTTTATTGTTAGTGAATTATTAAAGAGAGATGGCTAACATATCATAGTAATTAATACTTATTAAAATTTGTGTTTTTAGCAACCGTATAAAGATGATTTAATTGCGCAAAGTAAGTATTTTTCTGATCTCAATTATATTTTTAAATCATTTTGATATACGTCTATATCCTTTTTAAAGTTTCTAAATTTTTTGTGAGAGAACTACAATAAATTCTTAGAGCTTCATTAACTAATATCTTTCACTCAGAGACAACAGAATATCTTTTTTTAATTTCAAATTGACAGACTTATATAATAGTAGCTACTCCTGAAAAATAAATTCTATATTGCAGTGGTCTTCAACCCCGGTCCGTAAAACCAGGGCCCAGTCTGGGGATAAAATACTCGGTCCCACGAAAAAATTAAAATTTTTTCCCTTTTTTATTTACTGTGGTATATTTTTTTTTGGGTTTTGGGCTATTTTTTATGAAAATCACGTTATATTTTTTGTTAAATCATTTTTTATTTTAAATTTTTTGGTGTAGCTGTTTTTTTTTCTGAAGTCATGATTAAATGAAATTTAAAATTTAAAAAATTTTTAAAACCAAAACAGTCTAGAATATGGACAATCAACGTCCTCCCCTAAAGAGGTCCGCGGAAAATTTTAACAAATTAATTACCGTCCTCGGTGATAAAAAGTTTGGGTAACACTGTTATAATGGACTAAAAGCATAATATTTCTGTTGATAGAAATAAAAAGCATAAATATTTTCTTAAATTATTTCTACCCAAAAGAGAACATTTCATTTAAAGTCTGCTGATAAATAATCTTGGGAAACATTATGTTTCACCCAGTGGCGTAACGTACCCATACACCTTGCATTGCGGGGGGGCAAAAAGGGGCTCAAGGGCCCCGGGCCATTTTTATTTTGGTACGATCCATTGTAAGGGGGGGCCAAAACCTGTTTTTAAGAGGCCCAATTTCCATCCGTTACGCTTCCGGTTTAAGCAATAATTATTTTTATTGGAAACATTTAGGTTAACCTTTTTTTTTTTATAAAGATAAATATATTTTATTAAAACATTTATATTTTTAAATTATGTGATCTTAGCACAACACACACAAAATCGTATTTACTAATGTATTTAATAAGTGTGTTTCTTGGCTCTGAAATATAAACTGCTATAATTTATTCATAATTATTATTTTTCAAATAGCTCTTGCCTAAGGGCAAAAATTGCTCTTTAAACTACTTTCAATTTGCTTGAATATGCTTCGAATTTCATTGAAAATTGCACTCGAAAGCAATGAAAGGACTATTGGAGAAGGGCATCGTAAACCCCAAATTTTTTTCAAGTGATAAAAATGAAAAAATGATCCAAAATTTCCCTCATATCTGTAAAAAACTTTTTAAACCTTGATGTAAGAGATTCCCCTCCACATTTAAAATCTTCAGTGGCACGAAAATTTGAACCCACTTTCTACAACACTCGCAACGAGTTTACAACCATAACTCCTTCGGCTAAATCCTGCACTCAAATTAAATGAAATACTAGTTATGTGATATTTAAATAAAACTACATACGTAAAATTTTAATATTATTTTCGTGACTTGTGTATGTTAATGAATTGGATATGGATTTTCGAAGAAACAAAATATATGGTATTACAGAAGTGTATTACAATATATATATATATACACTGGGGTTTTCAAACCTTAAGCCCAAAAATTTTGGGTTTTTTCCCCTAATTAAGAAAAATCATCTGGGGACATGTTTTTTAAATGAGGGGGAGTTTTATGTACGTAAAAGGGTAGAAAAGCATCGGCGCTGAAAAAAGGGAAAACAACCCTACGGTATGGGAAACAAACAAAAACAAAAAATTTATTGAACGCATGGGATCGTCTCATGATTGTCTATCCAACAGGAAGAACAACAAAACAGATGTTCCTTTATGGTAAAATCCCTTTCTTTCTACAATGGTTTCTTTAAAGCCCCCCGCATACTCCGCCCGCTGGTGCAAAATTTCTTTTAGGGGGAAAGGGGCCCATTTTCCCCAATCAACATCTGTTTTTAGAAGGTTGCCCCCGGATGATTGGGGTGTGGCAATACGTCTTCCCCAAAAATTTTTCCCCCATGTTCGATGGGATTTAAATCTGGGAACGCTGGCCAATCCACCTGAATCTTCACTTTCCAGCAGCTCCTCAACAGCAAGAGTGCGATGTGGCAGTGCATTGTCATCCATAAAGATGAAGTCTGGGCCAATGGCACCCGGAAAGATGCAGATGGGGAAGAAGTCCCTCCTCACAATAGCGATCCCTGGTTACAGACACTCTGTCGAAAATGGGAAGCTCAGTTCCGCCGTTCAGCATAATGCCAACCCAGACAAGAACTCCAGGACCACCGTAACGATGTCTTTCCTTGATGTTACTGGGATAAAACCGGGTCCCGATCTCTCTCCAAATCAAATCGCGTTGAGAATCGCTTCTGGTACTGAACCGACTCTCATCCGTAAAGAGAACACGACTCCACCGATCAGTTGTCCAGTTTTTGTGCTCTCTGTCCCACTGTAAACGGTGGCTTCGGTGGCCATCTTTCAACGGGAGGAAGCGTTCAGGACGGGGGGTGAACAGGCCTCCTTTGTGAAGGCTTCTGGCCACAGTAAACCTCTACACTTGTCGACCTGTTGCTGTACAGAGTTTCTGAGCAATGGCGCTTGCTGACTGCTGTCGAACGTTTTTCGCCATCAGGATGATATATCGGTCATCCCCTGCAGTTGTCGTCCTCGGGCGGCCACACCAACCTTTCTAACAGCTGTACCTGTGGTTTGGAACGCTTTCCAAGCGCGCGAAACGACACTTTTTTTGATTCTGAACTCTGCAGCTATACTGGTGACAGTACGCCCCTCCTCCAGCTTTCCGATCATTCTTCCACGTGTGAAGTCATCCAGATGATTTCTTCTAGCCATATTTCACGAACTGACTCACTGGCACTTGCAGAGAATATGGTGAATTGCGTCTCCATCCTTCATTTCATTCTACTGTTGAGCAGCGCGCGCCGACATCACGCGTTTTGCGTACGCTCACATCGCTTCTGACGTTTTGTTCCTGATATTTGCATACGCATGACGTTTCTACTGACTTACGTGTCCCCCTCTACTGATCTCCAGACCTCCTTTTCTGCAATTTCATGGCTACCTAGCTAAATTTTTACATTGTTGCTTAAGTTTTGCACACCAGTGTATATATATATATATATATATATATATATATATATATATTATGTGTGTGTAATACTTCCCAGTAATTTAATCTTTAATAGCTCTTGATTTATTTATGGTCCAGTCCTTCAGGACAAGCGCTTAAATATTTTATTTAGTTACCCGCCTATCGGAGACTTTTGGAACTACATCCATCCCCTCCAAATCATGTGATATCCCGCTGGGTATAAATCCCGAGATCATTGGAAATCCCGCTTTCTTCTCTCTTCTGTCTGTGTCTTTAATCATGTATCCGGCTGCATTGCGTAATGTCGTAGTTCCTTAGTTTTATTTGTGCCGTCCATTCCATACTTTAGGTTTAATATGCTGATGTGTTTCACAATGTGGAATAAAATGGATTTCATTAATCACAAGACTGCCTCGTCAATCTGATTAGTAAGCAACATCAACAATAATTAAAAATGGATCCAATATTAAGAAATCACTTCCAAGGGCCACGCCCTATCCTTTCGTTCGTTACAGTACCATCCACTCGCCAAACCGTTATAGTTTTCATTACAACTCTCCAGAAATATTAAAGATGTATTTCATATATATTCACACTGTTTGTAAAAAATGCAAAACCATTAAGGAATCTTCGTAAATAATGAACTTTGCAGCAAACATCAATTATAGAATGTTACGCAAAAAAAGTAAAATTCAGAGCCACCACACATGCATGGCGTGCGCAGTACACTCTGAACTGATGCTGAAAGTCTATAAATAGAGAGGTGTAGTGGGAAACTGAAAATAATTAATGATTAGGTGTGAGTGGAGAACGTTTAGTGAGATCTAAGTATGCCACCACGACGAAATAAGGAGAAATTCCAAAAACTTACGGCGTTTGAACGGGAGAGGAATATCGGCGTTCGAGAAGGATGATTTTCCTATCGCGCAATAGGAGCTCGTGGGCAGCGGAACAGTTCCACAGGGATGCGAGTTTGGAAGCAGTGGACCGACCAGCACCAAACAACTCCAAAAACCGGCAGTAGACGACTTAAGGTGACGTCGGCGCGCAATGATCGACATCTGCTCCGAATGGCGGTAAATTACCGTATATCTTCACCCAAGCAGTTGGCAGCACATTGGTCTAATGCTAAATGTGTACTAATGTCAGCTTCGTCAATTCGTCGACGTCTGCTGCACCGTGGATTGATTGCAAGGGTGCCTTTATATAGTATCCCACTCACGGCAAACTATCGATGGCTGCGTCTGCAATGGGATCATGAGCACAGAGCCTGGCAAGCTGATCGGCACAGAGTTGTCTTTTCAGATGAATTATGCTTCAATTTGTGGGACCATGATGGCCGCATTTATGTTAGACGCTATTCCGGGAACCCTGCCATCCAGAGTGTAATATCGAACGACATACTGGACTAACATCTGGAGTCATGGTTTGGGGTGCTATTTTGTATCATGGAAGATCCACTTTGCTACAAATTGAGGGTAATCTCAATAGCAACAGGTACGTCCTTGGAGTGCTACAGCCCGAAGTTGTTCCCTTCCTTCAAGGCATCCCTGGAGCTATCTTTCAGCAGGATAATGCACGTCCACATGTTGCAAAGACTATTCGAGACTTTTGTTCAGCCCATCGCATGCAACTTCTTCCTTGGCATGCTTATTCGCCGAGTATGTCGCCTACTGAGCACGTGTAGGATTTGTTTGGTCGGTGTCTCGCTCGTGATCCAAATCCTGCATCTTCAAAAGACGAACTTTTGCTGCGCATACAAGCAATATGGAACTCTGTTCCACAAACAGACATTCAAAATCTGTTTGACTCCATGTCACGTCGTATAGCACTTATTGCAGCGTATGGTGGCCACACCAATTACTGATTTCGGACACTTTTTGCTTTGCAAATTTCATCATTTATTTGTATTAATACAAATCATTTGTCCATTTAATTTCCTTTAATTTTGATGATTCCTTCATGGTGTTGCATTTTTCTATTACAAACTGCAGTATATATATATATATATATTTTTTAACAATATTTAATGAACCATGCAGTATACATATTGATATTGTGTTGTTTTTTTTTACTGTTTGCTTAAGGTAAGTTAAAAATTTCCGAGATTCAACGCCAACACACTCTTCGTATTATTTTATTGGAGGCGTTAATAAAAATGTAAGACAAATTCTTAAATAATTTAACACTACGTTGCACAATAGAATAAAGACAAAAATAGTATTTAATACACTTTTGACTTCAGCAATGCTATAAACACTGCATCAGTATAAATTAAGTATAAGTACTATGTCAGTTTTGCATTTAGAGTTATATTTAAGAAAAATTGTTAAAATAAAGGAGAATAGAGTTGATATTTCAATTCCAAATTTAATTCAAATTTTCAATCGATAATAAAATACTTTTTATTCATCCACTCAAGCTCAAATACATTTTAAAACTTATAGTGGAGGACCCTTGATGTTAATACATTTTCTTTCATATATTAGCTCATTAATTCTATTTAATTAAAGACGAAATAGTAACAAACAAAAATAATATTCTAACGCCATATATAAAAAATAAAATCGCTTTTTGTGTCCCTGTAGCGCGTTGGACTTCTAATCCAAAGGTCTAGGGTTCGAATTCCATCTGGGATGGCCAAATTTCTGATAATGTGATTTCTTTTTACTATACTATTTTATTGGAATAATTAAATTTAATTAATGAATAAATAGTACCAAAAAAAATAATAGTCCAAAACCATACATAGAGAGGAAAATAAAAATTGCAAGGAAAATCGCTTTCTGTTTTGCAACTTAATATTTTGATTCGGTCATACGTATGTACAAATTTATATGAATTGTAACTATTTAATAAAAGTATCTAAAATAAAATTTTTCCTTGTTGACCTAAGTAGGAATTGACTTTTATATATATATATTACTCGTTACATTTTTAAACAGTATTTTGTTTGTATTAATGATTGTTTCACACGAAGCAACTTCGTGCTTGCCAACTCGTTTCCTTTCACCTTCTTATCTGTTGTGAAGAAGGAAGAAAATCTCCTTTCACACGGACTCCAAATCGACTAAAGATGTTATTACTGTTACGAAATTCACAATATCATCGGTACAATGATTAAATCTGAAGAAATAAAAACCAGGTTTCCAATTTCAGTTCAGAAATAGCTACATGTAAAACTCGTAGCTCCAACAATATCATTTTAGTTGATTTAACTAGAGCAGAACGTCGTTTATCCGAATCAATTGGGACTGGACACAATTCGGATACGTGATTGTTCGAATATCCGAAAACCGAATGCGATTCATGCAGTATTTGAAACTGGACACAATACGAATATTGAAAATCATCACATGCGAGAAACATGCTTGTAAGAAAAGCAAAATAGGTGCAAAATGTCGCAATTTTACCTTTATTGTGGAAAATAACCACTTATTTTTAGCTGGACCATTTTACACCTTCTTTGTTTCGCTGTAAGGTCTCTGATACTCTTGAGCAGCAGTAATTGAGTAGGACAACAGTTTGATTGTTGTTCGAACCGTATCATAGCTATCTCTAACGCAGGAAGCGTGTCATCATTTGATGGACCCTTGCTAATTTCGTTGTTGTTGTTGTCCTCGTCTTCATCCGTTTCATCGTTGACAGGGTGGGATTCTTCTTTCACGGAAGTCACAATCCCGTCATGTTCCAGACGTTGTGCCATAATTCTTCTTGCCATATTAGTTCACAACTCAACAAAAGAGCACGTATACACCCCTTCACTTGGAAGCAAACTGACCTAATATACCATGTAGATGTTTACCAAATCACACATCTGAATTTCCCCAATTATCCCTCACCTTATTTTTTCCCGTCACGTGGTCCGTCGCCAAAAGCCCTCTTGTAGCTGAACAGTGCGACGTTAATATTCACTCACTCACTCACTCACTCCTGCGAAACAGCTGTTGAGTATTGCACTGTTCGAAAATGTATTCATATACAATAATGTTGTTGACAAAAAAAAAACTGGTCTGGTTAATAAACGTTCGGATAAACGACGTTCTACTGTAGTAGAAAAGAGAACGTGGTTTTCGAGAACTTTACAACAGGGAGTGCAATTGACCACGTTGGATAGAGTTCTAGGGATTTCGATTCAAAACAAGATTCCGGATGTTTTCTTGTGTTTTATGGGACTAAAAACCAATTCTACTTAATGGGCTAAATAAATTTATATATACATGGCATAGAAATTGAAAAGTTTAATCTTTATTAAAGCAAACACATACAGTCTTGCTCAAGCATGGGATGTCTTTAGCCCACCATTTAGCCATGGGAAGTGATATAATCCTTTTTATATTTGTTTTCCTTTTTTGTTGGTGAATCTGTCCTGCATAAGGGATGGATGGTTTTCGGTACTTCTAACTGTACAATGTGTTACAAGTTGACCCGAGTAAAAGGGCCCAAAATCATCAGCATTTAAATGTGACAAAAAGGAAAAGTCCATATATATCAAGAAATTTGTATAATCACACATAATTTGGAAATTTTAAATTTCTTTACCTGGAAGACTTTAGCTGAAAAATGGTATTTAATTTGAAAAAAAATCATCTGTCATTCGACAATATCTCAAAATATTGCATCTTGTAGAGTATATATTTATCCTTTTAAATGTAAGCAATTATAAAAGTAACATATTTATACTATACATTCCTTTGAAGGGTAATGCAGGTCACTATAAAAACTTGATTATCTTGCTAAGGACAGAAGTTCCTTTAAAATGAGAAATAAATGAAAAAAATTACAAGATACATGAATCATTAAGACATTGCTTCCAAAAAAAATCTTTAAGACTGTAAAACGAATACCTTTTTTTAATGCAAAAAGTATCAATGACACAAATTAGTGTATAGCACATAGTGAAACAGGCAATTTGATACTATTCAGGTAAAAAAAAAGGGGAAAAAAACAAACATAAAAACTTTTCCTACAAAAAAATTATGCATCATTTTCTAAAAATACTCCTTTCTTGGATTGTGGTGTAAAATCTCGTACTTATCATTTCTTAAACTTCAAACGTCAAGCTAACGAAGATAATTACAGAATTTTTTGACACGACTCCATTTTTTCTCTGATAACGAATGGCAACAGAACTGAGAAAAATAATAATGTATATAATAAATGGCTGGATAAAAAGTTCACTTACTTCAGGACAGAGCTGACAGTAACGGATTAAGATGTTTTATGAAGAGTCTCTGACGAGTTCTGATCCTTTTGTCAGGGCATGCATCTTTTTTTTCTCTTCTTTTCCTCTTTCCTCCTTCCTGTTCATTTTTAGTATGCTACATCTTGATAGAAAAAAACAACATTCTGAAGCAAATTGTTTCCTCGTAAACTGTAAAGGGGCGTTTGAAACGGAAGCTTTCATCTTCAATTAGGAGAAGAAACTTTATATTAAATATGACCTTTAAAAGTGCATTTCTTGAAAGTTTACAGAAATTTAAAAATTCTCAGAACTGTTCTTTATATTGACTGGTGTTGTTATTTAATTTTAATTTGATGTAATTGGAATTATAGGAACTGAACAATAAGGGCATAAAACTAAATTAAGAAAGGCAAGAAGTAAAACATTTTTAAAACATAAAGCAAAGTCACCATGTTTTCAATGAGCGTTATTTATTTTCATTGGAGCTTTAATAGTATTGACAGATAGTATTACTGTAAAAATAAAATAAAGATTAAGACAGCGTTTTTCAAACTGGGTCGGGGGAGTGTAATAACCCCACGTGGGATGAGCATATCGAAAATAAAAGATTATTTTTAAAAAATTATCTGGAAATCAAAGCAAATACGATCAAAGGAATCAAAACAAAATACGATCTAAGATAATAAAAAATACACATTTACAATCACACAATATGCTTACAAATGTATCAGTACTGCTCAAAGTATTTGATAGTTAATTTACCAATACTAAGTTAAGAACAAGTTTACTAATTACTAGTGATTCTCATGGATTTTTTTCATATACAAAGTTTAATACATATCTTAATAATTGTATGGTTTATAATTAATATCGTATATATATATATATATATATATATTGTAGCTTTAGCGTCAAAGTACATTATTGAATTCTTTACAGTTGTTATTGTATGGAGGGGTTACGAGGAAAACTATGATTATAAACTGAGTTACCAATGTTGAAACTTTGAGAAGCACTTGACTAAGGACATAAACCTAAATTAGGACAGACAAGAGGTAAAATATTGTTTAAAAATAAAGCAAAGTCACCATATTTTCAATAAGCGTTATTCATTTTTATTGGAGCTTTAATAGTGTTGACTGATATTATTACAGTAAAAATAAACTAAACGACTAAGATATCTTTTGATTTTTAAATCAAATCTTAATTTTGACCCTCTAACGTGCAGTACGAGGGCTATTAGTGACGGATCTCGTAATACTGAAACACAGGTCAAATGTGACGAAGGGGACACATGAACTGGCTCTGCAAAATCCAGATTTTATCTCCAACAACTTTGAGATGAATGGGTTCAACATTAATCAAACAGAATTTACCAGAATCAGTATTACCAGAACTTGAACTCACGACTCAACGCCTACGAAATCTAACCAGGACCTTTTGCAACTTCAGTCAGCTTCAAAGAGTGAATGAACGCACTTTTGAATCCTACACCAATGATTCTCGGTTTTTTGCTGTTGTTGTTCTGTTGTTGCGGTATACTTTTAACAATTTCAAAATTTGGTGAACACTAACGATAAAATAAGTTTAAAAGAGTTTTACTTATCTGTAATAAATTCCAGCTATCCAAGAAAGAATAAATTAATAATTTAAATATACCACGAATACTCTTAGTTTATTTCTATAAAATGGATGAATGATTCAGTTCCGAATTTAATTTTTTTTTCTCAGAGTATAATTCATAATTAAAAAAAAATGTTGGTACAGTTGGAGAATTTTGAGGCAGACAAAAGTGCCACGGCACAGTGGTTGAGAATCAGTGTCTTACATTGTTAAATAGTATTTTGGGGAAAGAGTGAGAGTATTTATTTACCTCGCACTACAATGCAACACGAGGGCTATTGGTAACGGACCTCGTAGTTTGAACCTCGATCAAGGTAAGAACGACTTGAGCTAGCACCACCTTTTCCTAACAATCACACTAAAACCAACTATAGAACATTGAGCCGGCCACCTCTAAATGGTGGGTAGACTATAATGACTGTTTTATTATATCCCTTCAAGACCAAACCTGCACGATCGTGTGGGTTAGGTATTCTTAGACATTTCTGCCTGTGGAATAATCTTATATAAGAAAAGCCCCAATCAAATAATTGAGCGTGTTTGCAGGAAGTGTAACATATCACTTTTTATCAAGAGACGGTAGTTGAAGGCCATGTTTTACTTTCAGCTGGCAAATCTAGCTTTGTGTACAAAACACACAAAAGCACGTCTTCTTTTTATTTGTCGTAAAAGGTAATTATGAATATATATCTGTCATTGCTTAGAAACATATTTTGTCTTAATGTTTAAACAATTGAAAAATAATAAAAATAATAACTATACTCTATTAATCTTTCTTGCAGGACTCGGAATTTCGTAACCCGCACGATCGTGTGACTTAGGAGTTACTTGAGTCACTTCAACTGTAAAGATTGTGACGGCTCACGCGTCTTTTCTTTAATATAACCTCTGGGTTCTTTGACGGCTAAGATTAATGGCAACTCTTTTCCAACCAAAATCCAAGAAGCGAAATGCGAATAAGAAATGCAAATAAGATAGCTTTTAAAAGAACAGAAGTTTCAGTAAGCAGGATGGCAATTTTATGAATGTTATGTTTGGAGGAGATACAAGCGTGAACTGACAGCCTATCGAAAAGTTACCTAGAAACTCAACCAATACTACAAGATGCATACCATTGCACACGCACCCAAAAGTTTCCATTTAAAGATTGAAGTTAAGTTTGGAATAAGGTAGGACTGATTATTTGATATTAGGACTTGTAATATTATTAGAAGGGAGAATAGGCGAATAATATAATTATTTAGAGAAAGTGATCTAAATTACGCGTTTCGGTTTAACTACTTTTGTGTGTTCGTTCATTCTAGATTCTCATTTATGCAAATTTATCTAAATTGTTAGACATTTAAGTTATATTCTTAATAAAGTCATATTAAGAATTTAAAATATCTCTTCATTTTGATAATCCCACACCTCTAGCTCGCGCTGACAATCAAGGATATGGTCACCAAAGGGGGGCATTATCACAAGGTAAGTGTTTGCCGTGTGACTTTTTTCTGCTTCAGTAATTTTGATAGAAGCCTAAATAAAAGTGAAACATATTGTTATATAATTAGTACCACTATTTTCTTGGTGGTGGCCATGGACCTGTCCCTTTTCTCTTTCTTTCTTTCAAATTTTTTCTTTCATATGTCTGTTGAGGAACATGGATTTTTTCATCCTCTACACAGATATCTGTATCTATATTTCTTCATTACCCCAAACTTCTCCCTCTTGGCTTTTCGGTAAAAGTTGAAAAAGTGTAGTTTAAATCATTTTTTTTAAATAACAATAAAATTTTCTGATACATTTTATTATTTTTCATGGAATGCTTTGCTAACTTCTAACCAGAACTTTTTAGGGATCTAAAAGGAAAAGAATCCTCATCCGAGAAGAAATTTTACAATTGATGAATAAATTAGATTCTGATTTAGTGATCTATTAAAGAATTACTATGCTGCAGAAAAAATATATGAACCACGTATATTGGAAGGCTAAGATAAGAGCGAGGATGAAAAATGTGGAAATATTTGTAATGGAAAGACAATTTCAGATCATCTTTTAACATCAAAGTCTCTTGAGTCCATTCATTTCATTGTTTTAGCTGCAGCAAATTTTTGGCTTCAGTACAAACATCAAATAAAATTCTTCCAAAAAATCAAAATGAATCGCTTAAAATTTAAATTAGAGATTGCTGAAGTACGGTTAACAAAAGTATTTTAACTGATAAGGAAGATGACAGTGTTGTAATTCCTCCCACAAAAATATCGAAGTATTATAATCTTCCTGCTAAACGATCATGCAAGGATATAAAGTATGGCATGTATAGCCATTTTTGATGTGTTGAAGACATTTCAAGGCCTCGCAGGGCATATTTTAAAACTGCGGAAGCAATTTGAAAACACTTCTCGAAAAATGCAATATTTATTTATACTTGTCAAAAACAAAAACACCGTTTAAAGATTTCCACAAAAAATAAATAAGGAGTCAATAAAATAATTAGTTATACAGTTATACATCAATAGCTTCCTTATTTGTAACAATTTTAGTTCAATTGAGTTTGTTTTTTCTTTTCAACTTAGAGCTAAAAAATGTAAAATTCGTAAAAGCTCACATGTGACCGTTTCACAAGTAAAACCCAACCCATACCATCTACGTTCCAGGCGGGGATTGAAAATATTTGTATTATTTTTTCCATTCTGTATGGGGTCAATATAGTGTTAATAACCAGAAAAATTTAAGATTTAATCTTAAAAATATTTCGGGTCTTAAAGGAAAATTATATTCCTACAAGAACTCTAATATTTGCTTATAATATCAGTTTCTAGTAGTAAGAATTATCAATTAGATGATAAATTTATTTCTTGTTGATTAAAAAAGATATATTTCTAGTATAATATTTGTGTTTTAAACTTGATATGTTTTATTATAAATCGGTTGTTGAGATGCGTTTATAGGTGATTTTTCAACTTGATATATTTTAAACTAATTCCTTACAGATCATCCGAATTATCTGTTATTTTTTTAAAAAAAAAATGTCTAGAAATTTTAGATTAAATGACTTCAATCAGAAATATAATATTGTAAAATAAGACATCTTGTTGTACATAAAAATAATTCAGAAATACATTATTCTTAATGAGTAAATAAGGAAAATAGTATTTACATTACATATATAAAATACATATTTATAAAAGTTTTGGCATCCATTCATGCAGTATTCATGATGACATCCGTATTTCTAGAAACAATTGAGATAAAAAAAATCAGCATATTAAACTTTTATGCTACAATGTAAAAGTTTTATATGTGTGTTGAAAGTAAACTTAACAAATGTATTTTTTTTAAATTTAATCAATACATATATATAAAACAAGTCTACATCGCTTTATATATTAATATTTTATACATTAATATCAAATTATATCATTTCTACTAGTTCCAATAATACATAAATGTGTTCATTTGAGACATACGTTACAAAAATATACTAAAGTATAAATAAGCATTTGAAACCAGTTTTGCAAAAGACATGTTGAAACAAAGCTTAAAATTTAAGTGAATCTTCATGTTCAAATTTCACCCTACATTTGAGTGCTACAAAATTTAGTTCTTTATCTTCAGTGCTTTATTTAAATCTCTATTTCTCAAAAATGTAAATTTCAACACAAAAGGAACATTTTTGAAAAAACTACTTATTTTATAGCCTTGAAACTTTTCACATGTGTTAACACTATACAAATAAATATTTTAATGAGAGATTTTGTCAAAAATTTTATTCAAAAAATATTTATGGATTAAAATGTACAAGAATTTTCACCGTTTTAAAAATTTTGACGTGTTACTCCATATATGATTTTTTAAAAAAAACTAATCAAAATTTTGAAAAATGCTCCCATTAAAATAATAAAAACAATAAAATAAATACACACAAAAAAATTTATGACTGTACAGCCTGTCAACGTTTTGAAAATGTTCCTTAAAATTGGACATTTTTAACATTACGGAGATAGGAAATTGCTGCATGAAGTGACCCCCTTAACATTTCAAAATTCATTTTAATTTATCCGAAAATATACCAAGGGTAATTTTTATACATGTTAGTTCAACCGTGAAAGTCGTAAGAGAATTTGCCGCATATTGTGATTAAATATTCAGACTACTCGTCCACAAATTGTGTTGGTAAAATCATTAAAGTTAGGGAAAATTATCCTTAGAATTTAATATAAACCTAACTAATTTCTGTTTAGAAAATAATTAGTTTCTTAATAATGCTGTCATTTGACGTGAAATGGATTTAATCTCATTCATTTAGATCACTTTAACTACTGATTAAAGGTCAATTGATTTAGTTTTACAATAATATTACTTTATAAAATGATTTTTTAATTGCACATCAAATAACTGCTGTTTTAATATAGTCACCAATCATGATACTCTAATAATAATAAAAGAATACATTCTTAATTAATACGATTATTAGATATTGTCTCGTAAATTAAATGTAACGGGGATTTTTAAAAATTAAGCAATACAACTAATTTGATACAGTTTGCAGAAAAACATTTCTTCGCGTTTAACGTTCATAAAGCAGTTCAGGATGTTTACAGGACACAAAATAAAAGCAATTTTCTAATTCCCGTTTACATAATTAAAAAGAGGGGACGTAATTAGAAACAGTTATCTCTTTAACCGTACATTCATTTAAAAATAGAGGGTTTTGATAGGTTGGGTTTTGAAGCTTTGTTTGATCAGTTTCGTACAAAAATCGGGAATACATTTAGAGCTTTAAAAATTGTTTTTTCGATTCCTACTATTAGCTCACTCTCTCCCTGTATCTGTTTATTTATCTATTTATATATATATTGTTCAAATTTTCAAACATTAATAAAATAAATTCTATTTATCCAGTCAAGTTCAAATATTTTTTTTAAACTTGTATTCGATGACACTTAAAGTTAATACAATATTTTCAAGTATTAATTCATTAATTAAATCAAAGTAATTACCAATTTACTTATTAACTGATATTCGCCCACATTGTTGTAACAAAGGAACTGTTAGAACAATAATAAAAGTTGGTGTGGAAAACCGGTTTTTCAGCCTAACCGGTTGTGCATTGTTACAACAATACAGATAAATCATGTTCTTTTTTCAATTCCTACTATTAGTTCACTTTCTCCCTATATGTATATATATATATATGAGAGGCCCCAGGCCTATTGGTAAAATTATGAAGGCATCATCTCTATAATAACTTCTTTATTTTGCTTCAATCACATAAAATCCAACATGGCGGCCCTTTGGCGCGAAACCGAGTAGAACAATTACAACCAATTCGGCGAGGAGTCACCAGCTAAGCCTTTTCGAATATGCGTTCTTCTTCGTCAGCGCTCGCTCCACCTTTAAATAGGCTTATTTAACCACATATCCTTACGCGATGGTAAAGAGTTCGCTCTATATTTATTTATTACTTATTTAATTTTGAAGCTAAACTTTTCAAACCTGACATATATATAGCGTTAGCCGAGTGTTGGTTACTTGTATGTAGATTTGTTGATGGTTATTTATGATGGTTGATGTGCTATATTAATGGAATTGATGATGCAGTACTTTGTGGCAGGAAATCTTGCTTATTAAACATGGTGAGACATTCAAACATTCCCATCGTAAAAACTAAACAGCGAGTGGATGACAATACACATATAATAAAAGCGACAAGAAGCAGCGACATTTTACAGGACGAACTCAAAGACATGGGTAGAATGGTCGTCAGGGCACATGATCTCCAAAGACGTCTTACTCCCCTATCTTTATTGTGGGTTGACATTCACAGATAGAACTTGCCATGGTAGATTTGAAATCGAAAAATTTATGTGGGAAAGAACTATTACAAAGTTACAATTAAAAATATGATTGCACTCAGAGAATAAAAATAGTTAACAACTAAGCTACTCCATAAAAGGAAGAGCACAAGAAGACTTTCGCTTTTTACATCGGCAATGTAGGTCACGTGACACCTTTGTAATAAGAGCTGTGGTTGGTTAAAACGAGCGAGAAAGAGATTTTCTGATATAATAATAATACTAGTTTTGATTACAAATAAGATTAGGGCGTTAGTTTTGAACCTAAGAAATAAACGTTTATTTAAAGATTATTAAAAAAGAGTTAATTAAAAGGATGCTGGAGAGAATTATTTTATAGATATATATTTAGTCAAAATTCTCTACTAAAGAGAGATGAATGTTCAATAATATCAAAACTGAAAAGAATGAAATTGGAAGATAACCAGACATAAGATTTTAGGAAGGATATTTGAGAAATTACAAATATTATAGAGTTCAATGTATAAAAATTTGAATACTACAATATTATAAATATTGCTGACTTAGGACACACAGCTCTGATATGTAATATAATATATATATAAAAGTGGGGTTGTGAACATATTTTGTGGTCAACCAAATTTCTCCCTTTATGCTAATAATACTGAGCAAAAACCTATTGAAAATAATGGAGAGAATATCTAAATCCATTACAAGAAAAAGTAAACTTAACTAAAAATTGCATTCAAAAATGCAGAGCGAGCGCTAAATCTGAGTGCAATAAGCAAGCTATTGCCAGATTTTGGACCCAAAGCAAATTCAACGCATAGAAATGGCTGAATTGTAGCACTTAATATATATATAATATATATATATATATATATGAGGATAATTAAATTAGATTAAAAATTAAATTCTCTATCTAGCACTTAACTCATCGTTTTTTTCACCTCTTGCTCTTAAAGTATCAAACTAATCATCCATTTATTTCTTCCGAACATATGGCCTAGCCAATAAACATGTCTAATTCCAGATCGTTACATTTAATAGCTCTATATGTCAGCATTAACTTTCAAGAGCACTCATGAACGCTGCGATCGGTGTTTTAAGTGTTTAACCCACTTAAGATTTTCGGTGGCGTTCTTTTTCTCTCTACATTTTTTCGTCAGTTGATGTCTAACTTTGATCAAATAAAGTTCCTTTTTAAAAACTAAGTCTGTTTCTGACTCTAGAAATCATTTCATATATATATCTTGTTCAAATTTCAATTGTTAATAAAATATTTTCTATTGATCCATTCAAAATAGGGTTGACTTATTTATATATATATACATATTACTTATTTATCCTTACGTTTATCTAGTTAGATAGAAAAGTTCTAGATTTTTTATTGTATCTTACATATTCATTAACAGCTTAGAAAATTAACAAATCAGATAATAAATTGATTAAACTATGACAAGAGTTGATGAGCGGGGTGAAATGACTAATAGGTAAGTTTAAATTCAGCCTACTCGGTTGAGCCGTCTTACCCATACAACTAGATCACTACACTAGATGCCAAAACGGCTAATAGTAGGTTTAGATATTTTGTCTGACGTCTTGTAATTTTGAATACCTTTCAATATAAGATCTTGTAGACTAACGAATGGAACAGTTGGTTATTATCTGATATGCGTAGCTCCTTTAGACAATATGTATTTCATAATAACTATTTACTTTAGTTTATTCATGTTAATCCTACCATGATAATCAGATTTAATATTTTCAATTGATGCAAGTTAATGACACCTACAATTTGACCTATATGTCTATTTTGGTATTAACTTTCCTTCTATAAATTTTGTTACTGCATTTTTCATTTTTCCAGTCTTTAAATATCTATTGAGAGTAAGGAAAACATTTTTTCACTTTTATTTCAAAATGCAATTCAAAATACAATGTGTTTGTTAAGTACAACTGTCTAACAGCTTTCTGGCAGCTTATCTAAGCCCTTGTAAAAGAAGTCATCTGTTTTGGAGGGAAAGTTTTTTTTCACTTCCATTTGGACTCACTCATAATAAAAATATACATTTTCATCAAAAAAATTATGCAGTGATCTGAACAGATGATAATCAGGTGGGGCAATATCAGGAGAATATGCTGACTGAGAATATGCTGCTGAGAATATGTAACGACGGAATTCTGAAACTTTTTGTGCGAATGTTTTTGTGTGGGGTCTAGTGTTGTCGTGATGGAGAATTGCACTTTTTCTGTTGGCTGAAAATGGTTGCTTAAGTTCAATTTCCGTATCCAAAACAACAAGTTGTGAGCAGTAACCATCAGTATCGGCCGCTTCAGTTTCCATCATCAATCATAGGGCTCTATACTCTTGCGGTTCTAGCGAAAACACAAAATAACCTTCTGATGCACGCAAGCTTTGGATGTCGACAGTGCTGTATCCTCTTTGTAAACATATGGTCTTTTATAACCACGTGTTTATACACTATTTAGTTTCCTTCCCCAAGAACCAAGTGGTTTAAAAACGGTTCCTTTTGGTGACGAGCACGATTTGAAGAAGCTTGTCAAAATTCTGTTGATTAATTTTTTTCCACTTAACTCATGGGAGACAGAGATTGGACACAAAACCAATCCTTTTAATTTCATTCCCTGATGGATTCCAAGTTATTAGCTCCCTTCTGTGGAAGTTAAAGTAAAATGTGTCCTGATCATATTGTGTAGCACTTTGTCTTTGACATCTGGTAGACTTCCTGATATGGGTTCATCCTTCAAGGAAAATTTACCCGAAGGAAATTTCCCAAACCGTTTTGGCATGTATGAACTTTTACTGGGTCCTTTCGAAAAACGCAATTTCCACAATTTTTTTTGTCTACATTTAGTTATTTTTTTAGAACTCCTACAACATATATTGTCTTAAGGTATCCGACTACGTTCGGAACCGTGATTTTAAAAAAGTGCATAAATGGAAAATTTCCACGATATTTAGAGTCACTTAGATTAGAATACATGTATAAAATTGTTTTAAGGACATTTTGACAGAAAATATTTATTTAAATACAATATTTTGGCAAAAAATTAACTTAGAATAACCTTTTTCAAAAGTTCTCCTTTTATAAAAAAATGCTTCTAAAATAATATTTTGTGTGTGTGTGCTTATATAATGTAAAGACTTCTCCAGAGAGTCTGAACTATTTTTTTTTTTAAAAATTCATATTATTTTTAGAGTTACAGCCAATTGAAATAATTATGGGCATTTTTTCTTAAAATTTCTCAACTCTGTTATCGAAAAACATGGATAAACCTATTTCTAAGTTATTTATTATTTCTAAGTTATTATTTAAAAATTCTAGTTGAGCCTCTGTACAGAGGTCTGAGTGATATACAGGAATAAACTTTATAACAGAAGCATTTTTCACAAAAGGCGAATATTTTGAAAATGAGCCATTCTGTGTTCATTTTTTGTCAAAATATTGTACTTAAATAACTTTTTTATTGTAATACTATTCTTAAAACAATTTTATATACATTTTCTCTAATCTAAGTGACACTAAATATAATAAATATTAACCATTTATACACTTTTGCAAAATCACGGTTCCAAACGTAGTCGGATACCTTAAAAGCACTTTTTCTTCACTTATCGACAGTTTTACAAGTTAAAAAAACTGATTAAAATACAAAAAAATGTTTATAAATCATCAATCACATACTAATCAAATTTTTATACTTTTCTGTTGGATCATATTTCTTCCTAAGGATCGATAACGCTTAGAAGTGTACATGTTCAAAAACGACATAACTGTTCTTATACACAATAATATTTCGAAGCTTGTGGCAACTTCATGGGCCTGCATTCAAACAACTACTTTAAAGCTAAAATAATTAGTGAGCTACTGATCTCTGTTTATTTCAAAAAGCTAAACTTGGTAATTTAGTTAATTGATTACGAAAAACGGGATATTGATTTTTGCGATTTCATTGTTTAACCAGCACGACTTTTCCGCAGTGAAAGGTATAGATAATGTTGTTTTCACCTTGCAATACCTGAAGTTTGATGCCAACTTTATAATTGAAGGATGAATAAAATTTTGTATGGTGCGTAAAGTGTGATGATTGCTCAAACACTTTGAAAAGGAAAATATGTGTGATGCTTGATTAATAAAGAAAACACAGTTTGAGTTGTTCAATTAATTAACTATGAAATAAGTAGACATTGACTATTTTGCTTAATATTGTTCAAGATAGATTATCCGAGTATTAACATGTATTTTCTAACATTAAAATTCTTTCCTACATAAAAAATTATGATAAAATTTTCACATACCTTATTTAAGATAGAAAAAAAATGTTGACTGCATTAAAATAAATTTTGTGTGATTGGCTTCAATACAAAGCAAGTCATTCTTATAGAAAGTAGAAATGAACTTAATTTTTCTTAACACTAGAACGTCCGTCAGTGTCGATTGGACACTACAACCTGTTTCATTTGTTATCCTTTTCCCATTTTTGTAGCAAAGTTGAAAATTTTAGTAACTTTTAATCTTTTCCCCATGAAGAGTACGCAGAAACTTTTTGTGGCTCTAGGTTAATTAGAGGAGAGATTATACAAATAAATCTACCTAGAACGTCCAATGGTGTCGTTTCGACGCCAAGGCAATTTATCATTTTCATAGGTGTCATTCAACAAAAGATAGTTCACTAAATAGATTCTAATAGTACAAAAAAATTCCCAAAAGAATATCACACATTAATTTGATCTTGATTGCGGTATTTGTTTGTTTTACACCGGAAATGAATGAATTATAATGAAATTGTTGTATCTAAGTGTTTCTTTAAGTAGCATTCACTTGTCTGCTCATATAAAAGTACAAGAATGCATGGAACTCATAAAAGGGGATCTGTAACCACTAGAATTTATTAACATCGTAATACCACTGCCACTTTACTGTTTAACAATGAAAAAATAAAAATAAAATATTTTTGAGATAAACACACTTCATTCAAGAATTGCACAATAGACAGCATAAAAAAACGACCGACAAGTCACACACATCAACAAACACACAGTTTCTACAATGAAACCACATGTGGGGCTAATACTGTATATCAAATGGCAAGAAAATATTCCGTAAAAACTGTATCAAGAAGATGGCCTGTACATACATTTTATAATATTTTGCGCCGTGCAACAATCAACTCTTGGATTATTTATCTTTCGGTATTTTGTAAACCTATTTAAAATAAAGATTTTATGTATACAAAACTTAGTGAATGAATTAAGTTCAAATTAGGCAAGTGCACAACGTTTTAAAAATCAGATAAATACAGAATTTAAAGGATGTGCAAATTCGTTAAGAGGCAAAAAGTGTGAAATTAAAGAGTGCAATGGAAATACAAATAAAATAAATGTGTCTCTTGCATTAAAATGGCTTGAAGAAAATGTGTACTGGCAAAATTAAATATCACTGTATTTGTTGCAAATGAGGTTTATACCAAACTTTATGCATAAAAATTGATAAATGATTATTATTAAAACTTACATTTTCAAAAAAAAATACGATTTTGACTGTGCTAATATTTATGAATATTATTGTTTTATTTCCTTTTACATGATTGATAAATTTGTTTTGTTACAGTTTTTATGATATAAAGGGTAGTAATATATTATAATTTCAGTAAATAATATTAAAAAGCCTTAAAACTAAATCCTACTGAACAGTAATCCTGTAGTTGTTTAGTTATTAAAATTATTTTACTTATTTAATATCACGGTTTTGAAATGACACCAGTGGCTGTTTAAAGTAATCGAAATCCCGGACGTTCTAGTGTTAAAAATGAATTAATAAAAATGCCAACTAATTCGAGTCCCCCGCCACTTACATTAAAAATGTATTTATAGGTGTGTAAATTATGACTAATGAAGAAACTTAGAATGGCGTGAAGGATTCAGAATATAAACTTGAATATTAATAAATAATTCGGGTGCATGCTTGCCACTATGCCAGTTTTTAATAGTACTTTTATGCGTCGAAAGATGACAATTTTGAGCCACTTGTGTGAAGAGTCTGGTCCGACAATGAATGTGACTTGTGAATTTATATGAATTCATCGTCTTTATTAAGCCTTATTTTTCGATCTTTTGAACATTTAAAGTGGTGATTACAGCCTTTATTATATCCCGCTCCTCATATTTAATGTCTAGCAACGTACTTGTTATTTTAAATAAGAAATTAGCAATATAAGTGAGTTATGCATAATGACACACATACGAAGCATGCATATTCGGCAGTAACACTGCAGCAATAAGGAAATAAGTGTGAATGGCATTTTCCGTCTATACTTGGTGGAAGACGCCACATGATTAGAAATAAATGAAACGAACTTAAAAAATTGTTGTTGTTTTTCTTTGTTTTGTCACACTGTATATTATTGAATAAAATATAAATGTAATTAATAGTTATTATTATAATTAATAATCTTTAAATGCAAGTATTGATAACTGGCTTATCACCATCGGTTGCCTCCAACAGCACAGAACACGGGAGCACAACCAGCCTTATTCCTCAATAACAGAATACGCAAACCAACCAGGCGTAGGAAAAAATTAATTTCAGAAGTCTTAACTGAATCAGAGAGGAGAGCAACTATGCAGGAAAAGGTGGGTAATGTCAAAACAAATAACAAGAAACCTTCAAAGAAACAGAAGAAAGAGACGCGTCAGAGTTTGTCATCCTCAAGCGAAGAAATTTCTCTAGATACTAGTGGTGACAGTTTTGATAAGGTTACTAATGACGATTTTTATGCTGTAGGAAAATGTACTGTTATGCTACAACAGATCCCAAGTGTGACTCAATTTAGAGCATCGAATGCAACAAATGGTTACATGAAGGTTGCTATGATAATCATTTGCACTGAGTGAAATGTTGTGTAGGCTATCATTCGAATATGTACTGTTATTATTTTTTGCAAGCTAAAATGAAATAATTCTTTTTCTATAGTTATTGTTACTTCTTATTTAAATTTTATGTTTATCTAATTTTTTATTTACTGTGGTGTTGTTGCAACTTACTGCATGACTGATGGTATCTTCCCCCATTTATGAGGAAGATGCAACAATTACATAAATTTCTTTAGCATCAAATTTTTTATTTATTTTCATGCTTAGAAGAGAATTAACTTGTACACATAACCAATTAAATATTGAAAAATAAAATGTATTTTTTTATGGTCTTGTCATTTAAATTTTCAATGTATCAATTGAAAAATCCTTAAGTGAGGCGTCTTCCTCCGAAGGATTTGTGCCACTCAACGTCAATCATGCAGAGAGACTGATACACATGAAATTTCTGGAGGCTCAAAGTCCTTCCACTAGCAAGGTGTAAAAATTTGTATAGTGAAAATTGGATAGTCCAGTGTCATCCTCGTCACTCGTAATTCCAAATTACGAGGTCCTTCTCTGGTATTCGCATTTCTTCAGAATGCGATGTAAGTTAAAAGTAATCAATCTAGGATGAGAAATTATTATCAAAAAGAACATTAATAAGGATTTAAAAGATTAAGACAAGAATCTACAGCATAAGAATAAGGTAAGTAATTCTTAATTAAGTTATCGAAAAATTATTTAAATTAATACTTAAATAATATTTAAAAAAATAATTCTTAAATTAATATTTAAATCATATTAAAAAATTATTGTTAAATTAATATTTAAATAATATTCAAAAATAATTATTAAATTAGCATTTAATTAATATTTTAAAAATAATTATTAAAGTAATATTTAATAAAAATTTTAAAAATAATTATTAAATTAATATTTAAATAATATTTAAAAATAATTATTAAATTGAATATTTGAATAATATTTAAAAATATTTATTAAAATAATATTTTAATTAATATATACATATTTTTAAAATATACTTCTCTTTTAATTGTTCTTAGCTTGGAAGTGATAAAGACAGAGAAAATATTCCGTTGAAAAGGGAAATAATATAAAGGCATTGTCGAAAATTAGATTCAATAGCAAAAATAGATTCAATATTCAATATTTGAGTCAAATAACACATTTTTTAAAATATAGGTATTAAATCATGAAGAAGGAAATAATAATTAAAAAAAAAGAGAATGATAAGCATGAAAAATAATTCATTGAAACTTTGTCTTGAAAAGAAACGTATAATTAAAATATTTACCTTATTTTCTAAAAAAACAACAAAATTTCAAGCAATACTTTTTCCATTATTTTTCGTTCGCTGAAAGATATACACAAAACCAACGATGTTTCTTTTTCTTTAACGTCTTTTACAAATAACTTCTAAAAATCGCGGTATAATATCCTGTTTTATCATTTCTTAAGTCCCAAATGTCAAGTTGACAAAGATAATTACAGAATTTTTTGACAAGAATACATTTTTCTTGTGTCATCAAGCAAAAAGAAAGGAAACAAAAAAGTAATAATGAGTGTAATGAATGGTAGGATATAAAGTTCACTTATTTCGAGGCCGAACTGACAGTAACGGACTTAGAAAGTTTTATGAAGAGTTTCTGATGAGATTCTATCATTTTGTCTTAGCACGTATTGCTCTCATTGTCTTTACTTCTCTTTTCTTTGCTTTTATATTGTATTGTGAGGTTCTTTTTAGTGATTTTCAAGTTAGAAGGTAATTATTTACATGATTAGATATTTCTGCAGAGTAATCTTGAATCTATAATTATATATATAGTAAAATAATATTTTATCTTGGAACATTTCAAAATATCGTTTATTTGAAAAAAAATTAAATATGTTTAAAAAATTAAGTCGTTTTTATTTAATTTTATATTTTTTGTGATTAAATAAAGATACAAATAAGGAATGATATAAATATATTGCTGGACATTCAAAGCTTCGTATATCATGTAGGTGGCATGAAACGAATATTGAAATGACATGAAAGATAAAAAAAGCATACTGAGCAAAATGAGAAAATCACTAAAAGTGAATATCTAATAATAATTATATAGATCACCAAGACTTTCAATGCAACAGCTCAGGTGAAAGTAATGCCATCTAAAGCTTATAAAAAGAGGAATAATATATTTCTTTCTCAGAGGTAACATTTGAAAATCCTGTTTCATAAAGGTAATTTTATACATCTAAAACGGATGAATACTGCCAAGAAGTATCGAAATAAAACCGTCAGAAAGTCATAACGTACAGGGATTACAACGTATTCTTTTACGAATTACTGTTCTTGCAGCGAACGATTCCTTTACTATTATACAAATATAAAAATAATATGTTTTAAAAGCTCCACGTTAAGTTTTCAAGTTTGGTTAAAGCTTAAGAAAAACATCTAAGGATGGGTGGAAAAGTAGCTTTGTCACGAATCTTAGGCTGAAAATTTGACTTGTTTGCAGTTTGACAAATATCTAAATGGATTGTGACAAGACATTTGAATCACACGAAATATCGATAAGGGGCATTTCTACAAGCTGCAACACTCATCTCTTCAGTAGAGCGGTGATAATGGACGTGGAAGTAAAGTGACGTTGTCTTGTCTGTCTAATACAGGCTTGCCAGCAACAACGTGGTGGACATATTCTTATATGGAAGCTTAGAGGAGAAAACCTCTGTTATTGTTACCTGTTTTTGAGTGCATATTCGTTAACGTTAAGCAAACCCATCAAATAGAGTGAGGATATACAACACACTCCTGGGTAAACATCCCGACTACATCATTTTCACATACCCAGTACATTGTAAAACCAAGGTTGCATTTTTGACGCAATGTGGTTCAATACTGTACTTGTCTTTGACAAGACAGTACGCTTTAATAAGAAAATGATCGACTGCAAATCGCTTCTGCTGTCTAAACCTTCTACGAATTCGAATATATTGAACTATTTCCCTTGTAGATAGAGTTCTTTAAAAAAAGGTTTGTTAAGTGTTATGGGATAACTAGCACATCATCATTTACTTCTCATTACGATTGAAAAATTCTGAAAGATTAGAAACCGCACAGAATGATGTACTTGTACATGATATTTAAAAGAAATCGATTGCAAGTGGGTTTACTGCTGTTATTGCTACCAGAGGTGGCAAATAAGGGGAATGAATTCCGCATGCTGTGTACCCCAAGGTGCCAATATTGTTATATGTGTATTATTTACGTTACACTGCTTGTGCACAAAAAATAATGCTACTAGGTTTTTTTTCTAAAATAGGTGAGCTGAAGAATACATTACATATTTTTCTCATACTTTATTAGGTTATTTTACATGATTTTATTCTAACATTTCTACTTTTTCATAGTAATCTCATGCTTGTTTCAATGATTAAGAAAAAGATTGGAACTGAAAGTAACAGATCTTGTAGTTTTCTTCCAGAATTTTGAATGAAAATACGTATATATGTATTCATTGTATGTGTTGCAGGTGTTTAATGTTAGTTTGTGGGTTAGAATTCCGTACATGCTACATCTAATTGGTCAATACAGGAGTGGCTAATGCTGGTTGTGGATGACTCTAGAATTGTCGTTCAATGATTTAGAAAGCTAAGGTAACACGTCGACATTTTGTAGAATCTGTAGCATTACAATAATGGTATGAGAGAGCCCGCTTTACTGCTTAAAAGCAACTTTGTGGATGTTGTTAATAAATGACAGCACAACAGGTTAAATCTCCATTTTGACATCCAAATTTGCTGTTAGAGAGTACGCGATACCTACAAGAGAGCTTCAGATGACACAGGAAATTCCCTCTAGAAATAACTTCATGTGCGATTGAAAAGAACCTCTCTAGGCTGCAGACAGATTGTTTGCGTGAAACACCGTGACTCCTTCTAACTAACGCACGACCCTCACTGGCACCAAAGAAGAACCTGCTTTCATCTGAAAATTCAACAGACCTTAACTATGTCTTCAAATTAAAGCTAGCTTAACACCAGTGGCATTACAAGAGTCGTGATTTGTTGTCAGGGGAATGCATGCTACAGAGCATGGGCTTAGAGATGTACTTGGAGTAACCAATTTGAAAGAATCATCATGTGAATGTGCTACTAACTGCTGTTCAATCTTCTGTTTAAGATGCAGTCTGATGCTATACATTCATAAGCAAATAAACTTTAACTGTATTCATAACGTACAAAGTGACATCTAAAATTAACTACTGAAAATATATTTTCGAATACACATTTAAATTTTTAATAAGAGTAATGAATATAAAGTTTTCAAGAATTCACTTTTCTATTTCTTTTATGTTTAAAAAATAAATTAATTTAACTTACTGAACCAAGTTTCGTCAAATCCATTCCCTTCAACGAATTTCCATTTGAATTCTAGAAAGACTGAAAATAGTTGCACTATTTCATATGAACAACGGAAATAATTCCATGGTTAAAACAAGTAAAATAAAAGTCGATGTTCAAGAGAAAAAATTTCTCACAAATTATACAAATCTTACTTTTGTGTTAAAACAAAGCAAAAGCAAGTTATGGAAAATGAAGGAATACTTAATATGAAGAAAATATTAAAACTGACACATTTTGTGTCATTGCTAAAACTAGTTCCTTTAGCAAAATACAATGATATATATTTAAAAGCATAATATTATCAGCATTATATAGTACTAATAATATTAGCAATGCATATTTAAGTTTAGAGTTAATGTTGCAAATATAAGGATGGGAAAATTATTTTAACGAAATTTCAAGAGTTTAATATAAAGCATACTTTGATCAAACTACTATAGTCAAACCATTATCTTCAAAGTATCAAACAAGATTCTTAAGATAATTTCCAGTGTGTCACAACAGTTTTCCTTAGCAATGAAATGAATATTAATCCAAGCCTGAATGTCGCAAGGATTCATTACTATGTATGACGCCATGCCTTAAGTATTAAAATTACTGAACCACAAGTTGCTAGTTAAATCTTTGAAGTTACGCATAATGGGTTTGAGTAGAAATTGGAAATTAACTTTAGTAATTTGGGTTAATAATTATATTAATCATATAATAGCAATTTCTTTTGTATTGAGATTTAATATCATCGAGAAATGTTATCTTGATGACTGATTAAATATAATGCTAATAATTTTAAACTATTATTATATGGTAAACTATTTTTCAACAATTATTATCTGCTATTATTTGTATCAGTGAAAGGACCAGTTCCTTCATGGCTTGATTGGGAATTTAAAATAAACATTGAGTCTACAAACACACAGCGTTTCGCAAACTGTGAGGCGTGCCCACCGAGGGAATCATATTAATTTTACGTGGGGTCACGAGCTAATCGAAAAGTCAAAAATAAAAATTATTAGTTTACTGCTGGGAAGCAAAACAAAATTCATTCTGACATAATACAAATTATAAAATTCCTATTTACACTGATATAATATAAACGTATTAGTACTGCACAATGTATTCGATTCTTAATTCATCAATATTAAGCTAAGAATACATTTAATAATTAATAGTGACTCGATGTACTTGTCATATAGAAAGTTTAACACTTATCTTGAAAATTTGTACAGTTTATAATTTTAAATCGTATTGTAGATTTACGTCAAAGTACATTATTATTGTACTCAATATATTGCTATTAAATGGAGGGAGGCGCGATGAAAACTATAATTGAAAATTGGGTCACCAATTTTGAAAGTTTGAAAAGCACTGGTCTACAACGAAGAGTCAACTAACAAATTGATTCGAATCTTACTACACAGAAGTTTCTGATATACAATGCACATAAAACATGTGATTAGACAATTGAAATACAGTAAGGGAATTCACTTCCGTATAGGAGCTCATGTTAAATTACTAAGTTTCTATACTTTTTTCTCAGAAACTTTTAGCTACTAATAGATGACATTTTCACAGTAGGTTATATGTACTATCAATAAAACTGAAAATGGAGGGTTTTGTCTTTTTGTTAAAAATTAAAATAATTATGAATTTTTTAAAAAATGCCAAATTTGTTTCCTTAAAATTTAGTTTAAAAATACCTTATCTAAAACAGTTCACTAGATATATCTTATTCCCTCCATTAAAATGTGTAAACATATTGAAAGTATGTTCACTGAAATTTCGAGGATCCTTCATTTATTAGTTTTTGAGAAAAAGGTCCATAAACAGAAAATTGTTGCATTTTGAGTAAATAGGCGTTAAAGGAAAAATTTGTAATTTGTCAATGAGAGTGGCTTACGTTTAAAAAATAAATAAAAACACTTCCAATTATAGCATTTCTATATGTCATTATCATTTTAAGCAGAAATGTTTGAACTTTTAAAAAATATAAATAAGTCAAAATCGAGAATTTTTTATAAATTCATGTGCTGGATCCCCGTAATACCTTGATCTACACTTCCCCGACTTACGGACTTTTTAAATCTCGTGCATTCGTCTCGTGTATCTTAGTCTAGATACAACTCGAGTATCACTCCTGCTTCCTGTTCAGCTAGTGTACATGTTCAGACTTATCGCACAGAATCAATCCTTAGCCATAAAAGTTTATTTTGTGTTATGTATTTCTTGTCTACTGTGGGTGTGTTTGCTTAAACATGTAACTATTGTCATATCAAGTTTTTTATATGTATTATATCTACTCAGATTTGAGAAAGGATTATGCAATCCAAACAAAGTAGAACTGTTATTTTTGCACCAAACAAGAAAAGAAAACTTTACCCTTGGAATCTAAATTTAACTTTATTTAAAACTTTGATACAAAAATAAATATTTGTGAATTAACAAAAATAGTTTACTGTAACAGAAAGGACGGTAAGGACAGTTTGAAAAATTAAACAAACATATTCCACGCTGTTAAAAATACCCAATCTTTAAATTCAGCCATACGTTCGTAAACATCACGTGTTATCGCTGAAATGAAACTTTGTTAAAATTATGGTGTGGTAATCAAGTAAGTTTGAAAAAAATCATCCTGTTGATCAGAACACAGTATGCTTTCAGGATAAGCTGATTTTGAGAGATTGAAAGAATATGTTCCTCCCACCTAAATTAAATTTTTCTTTTCATCTCCAGCTTCAACTAAAAATAGTTTATATGTATTTAAATGCGAAATAACATCCCGAATTACTCAAATTCGACATTAATGGTTATCGCTCAATCCCACCTATAGCGTAAGTTCGGAGTATTACTGTAAATTGTATGGCATAAAAGTAACAACAAAGTGCCAAAGGTTTGGTGAAGTCTTTGATTTAGCACAATCATTCGACAGGATGATTCGTTGTGTGAGTACCTAAATTTGTAATGCAAAATGTGTATTAGACAGAGATATATAAAAGACATTCTGAGTCTCAAATGCATGGCAAGTGTTAAAGAAGTGAGGATCACAAATGTAAGTCACAGTTGAAACATCAACTGGATTTAATGAATTTATCTAAATCCACAATTAAGGTATCCGTCTATTATATTGTTAACTTTTTCTTAAAAATCTGGAGATTTAGGGATGTTTTTTTGTCGTTTTTAGATTTATTTAATACATTTTAAGAAAAATATGCTCAAATTAAGGAGAGAAAAGAAATTATTACTGCTAAAATGGGAAAAAATTGTACAAATTTACAAAAAATTGCATAAACCAGGCCAATTCTGTACAAAAGGTTTATGAACGAACTTTCAATTTTGATGTTTTTGTTGCTTCGCTATTAATTTTTAAAATAACCTTCAGGATAAGAGATATTTAATTTTTACAAAAAATAGAGCATTTTATTTTAGTTATTAATAAACAGTGATTACATTCGCATAAGGGACAGTACATTTTGTAATACAACAGTGATTGATAAATCTGAAAGTCAAAACACTTATGCTATTATACAGAACATACACAAAAAATTTTAGTTGATTGTTTTCAAAATTTTTTGAGAAATCACTGCCCCGTTTGAGCATTTAAAAAAAAAACACATTTCAAGTAAAACGCATTTTAAATATGACGTCTTGTTTAAAGTAGTGACATCTGCTTTTACTAAAAGAGTTGTAGTTTTTATTCTGGTGAATGAAAAATACGCTTGGTATTTTTATAAAGCTAATAAGATGGTTTTTAAAATGAAATCATAAAAAAGAAAAAAAAGTAATTGCTAATGTTTGGCAAAATTCACGATTTTTCCAAAGAGGTTTACATTTAAGATAGTCAGATAAATGAAATATAATCTTTAAAATAGAAATATAGACACCCTACTCAAGAGATAAATATACTTGATGATAAACACTGAACCTTGAAAAAGAAAGAAAACCTTGAGAAAAACCTCATTAGAATTTTTTGACTTGTCAAAACATATTAGCAAATTAAATTCATCGTTCCTGGAATTCGACAAAAGAAAAGAAAGAAGAAAAGTTTTAATGGAAAACTTTACAAAAAAGAAACATTCATGTATCAGATTATACTACACAAAAGTTAACTCTTAAATTTTCAAAGATAATGTTTAAAATTAATTCACGTTGGATCATTTCTAAATACTACTTATTTTATTGTGTTTTCAGCATTATATATTTTTAAAGAATTCTTTTATGAAAAATTAAGTTGTACCAACATTTTTTTTTTTCTTATGCAAGTCAAAAATCCCTAATTAGTATATATCAGGAAAACTAAAAAAAATTATTTGTTAAATTTTTAAAAATAACAATTTTGTTGTCTCTATCAGTAAAACGATGAATGTAATAAAAATGTTTATTTCTAGTTGGAAGCATTATTTTTGATTGCTAAAAATGACTGTTGAATAATTTTACATGTTTAATTAAATTCAATTAAACACGAAAAATATAACTCCACACTTTTAGAATTCAGTAAAAGCCAATACTGAAAATAAATAAACGTGTCATTGAAAGGACTTTTAAAAAAGAATACAGGATATATGTAAAAAAGAGAAAAATATATATAAAAAAACCAATGAAACTTATAATTGATAATTTTTTTCTTATAATGAGTGTGTGTTTTGTAATGAATGTTGATATATAAAAAACAATAAAAGTTGAACAAAATTAAATCATTTCATATTTTAATGCTACGATTTAATACACCTTTCTAACAAAGCAAGAAGTGACTTAAAATGTGTCAGAATTTCACTTTCCAACCTTGTTGCTTCCTAGAAATATATTATTCAAGAACCATGGTATAACAGATTTTTCTTATCATTTCTTTAACCCTCACTTGTCAAGCAACTGAAGAAAACAAATAATAATTTTATAAGGAGCCATTTTTATACTTTAAAAATAAACAGATTTAAAATAAGTAAGTAATAATAATGAGAGTAAAACAACAAATATCAGGATGTAAATTTCACTTATTTGAGTTTATTATTAGCAGTAAAGGATTAAAAGGCTGTATTAAAAGTCTCTGACAAGATTTCATCCTTTTGTCTTGATATATTTCTGCTTCGTCGAGCTTATTTTTTTACTTTTTGCCTTTCATAATATAGTGTAATTCCCTAGAAGTATATTTTAAAGATAATCTCTTCTTCGAAACTGGCAAGAGACATTAGTAGTGAAATTTTTCAACTTTAATTAGGAGTATAATATTTTATCTTAATTCAGATGTGTAAATCTGACTTAATTAAGACATATTACTCGTAGTTCTCAAGTAAACATGAAATTCATGACCAGTTCTCTTCAGATTTATCATTTTTCTTCGTAATTTTTCTTGTAAAAAATATATGAACTTAGTGAGATCAAATCGAACAATTTTTCATTGAAGGAAAAAAAAAATTTCAGAAGAAAACTAAGAATAATTTTAGAAATATTATAGTAATTATTTTTATTGCATACATCATTTATATTGTATGATCTTTTGATACTACATCTTTAATTTTGTTAAATAGATTTCATGATTTATTGAAATTTCATATGCTTAAACTGTGTATAATTACGAATATTTACCTGGTGTATATCATAAATTCATACAAATTCAAAGGTTTGAAATAAAACAAGTAATGATTGGGGAAAAAATTCAGTTAGAGCCAACAGTATGAGAAAAATATTAAATTTACTTTGCATGTTGAAAAAAAAACATCCAAAAACAACCGAAAGATGGCGCTCACGCATCATTTACTTTAATGCAAATTAGGCTGTTCGTAAAATACCTGGTTGGAAAGAAATCCCTCAATCGAAACCAATAGCATGATTTCATTACTCCATCAAGTGCTGTTGGTTAAATTTTTCTGCAAAATGTTGAATCCACAACTGTTGCATTGGGAAAGTTCTTTCGGAAAGCACAAAAAGGCCCCATTTCGTTGATATGAATCTAGTAAGGTATTCTAAACAAACTAATTCGAAGGATCGTTGCACAAAATGACAGGTTATCCTTGAACAGGAGCCACGTCCATGTGGTAAAAAGTAGGATGAAGAATTTGACAGTAAAGACATCAATCGGAATTTGCAGTGTTCGTAAAATTTTGGGGAGAAAAGAAGTTTCTGAATTTTTAAGTTTTAAAAAACCCACCTTTCACCAGTTATTAGGAAAAGACATGGTTTTCCAAAAATTTTTTACATCCTCTTCCGAAATGGATAACGGCTTATTTTCACTGCATAGTCACATTCTCAAAACATTAGTATCTGGGTAATTCCGTATCATCAAGCGTAGCTGAAACAGCCACCGCATTCTCATCACGGGACTCTTTAGCATGGTTCTACCATTTTTTCCCGGGTCCTTCTTTTACTTAATAGATGTTTGTTTCAATTAATGTAAATAGATGATTATATCCCCACCGTAAATGCAACACCCCGAAGGAAACCCGCCTTTTTTCCCTGAAAGTGAAGCAAAATTAGAATTTCGGCCCGGAAATCACGCGCGACGTGCCCCCCTCAAAGCGCCATTTAAGGATTGGAGACGATTTCGTTCGGAATTGGTTTTTTTCTTTTTTTCAAAAAAAAACAAATTTGTAGAAACAGAGATCAGCTTTTGATCAAGTACCGAGTTCGGCAGAGGAAGGATAGTGGGCCTACCAAGTTTGGGATTATCTTTCGGAAAATCGGTAGTCGTTGGACGAAATCAAGAAACCCGAATGGGGATATGTGACCATTGGATGGGGAGGGTAACGGCCCGACGTGGTCGATCGCGTCCACCTCAGTGCACTTCAGTGGGGGCGCAAATTGTACGGGAGGGATCACTCAGTCACATCACAACAATACCAGCATATTGAGTCTGTAACGCACATTCAGTGTCTGGGGTACCATTCGACCCCTTTTTACAGCAGAGGGTTGTCCGCAAGACATCCATTGCTTGGCTCCCCCACGAAACCACAGACGCCCGCCCCAAGGGAAAAAGAAGGTTTGGCGAAGGAATGCGGTGTTTCTGATGAAAAAACATCTGTTGCAACATCACGATAGTCGGATTTGAATCTGGAAACCCCGTAAGAGGGGATGCTGAACAGTGCTTTTTCCCGCCACACGGTCCGCACCGGGTTTTATGGTATGGGGCGGTTTGGATATCACTCCAATCCTCAGTACGCATTGCCGGTACTTTTAAACAGCCAGCGCCCTTTCCGAGTTGTTAACGTTACCCTTTTCTCCCTTTCAGGGCGGCCACGCCATATAACAGGATAATGCGCGACCACCCGGGGCCCCTTGCCAAAGGTTCCTCAATCACCAGATTAAATTTCCCCTTCCTGACGGTCCCCTCCGGATCTTCGCCGATAGAAAACATGTGGTCCAGGTTCAACGATTACCCAGTTTAAAACCTCCCCCCCCCACAAGATCAATTTTTTGGAAACTTGTAAACCCGCTTGGTCTGCGCCCCCAAAAAAACCCATCCAAAGCCTTTTTGAATCAATGCCGGGGTGGGCAGGGTGTTTTCCAACAATGCGGCTACCTTTGGGTACTGATTCTGGCAGGAACCACACTTCACAGAAGTCTATAAATTTGATCATTTGGGATATTTTTAAAGTTATCTACAAAATAAATTTTTTTTTTGCATTCTTGTCTTTTTTGGTTTGGGATTTTTCGGTACAGCAGTGTATATATACCCTTTTTTCCCGCTAGAGATACAAAATGATTAGAAAAAATTAATCCCATTGTTTAAAAAAAGGGGGAACCCAAAAAGACCTCACTATTTTGGAAGAACTTTACAGTCCCGTGGGGCATAAAAAAAAATATATATCTTTATATTAGATTTGACCATTACAAACATTTGGGAGGAAAAAATTTTAAAAAAACTGATATATTATTATTGTTTTCATTGTTTTTCATGTATACAAACATAGATAATATAGTAATAATGCAATTTTTAAATAACGTTTAGTTTATTTAATCAGTGAGATATCTGTTTCTCAACTCTTTCACATTGTTTTTGCAAGTCGATGTCAATGCATGTGCATTTACGTATCATGATTGATGTTGCAGATTTTCATGCGTTAAGTTTGAGAAAAACACCCCTTAAAACAAATAATATTGTACAAAATGGTTGAATTTTGTAAAGTTCTAAAGAATCTCACGGGCCGCAAAATTATTCAATTTGAGCCACAGGCAGGCCCCGGGCCGCGAGTTGGACACCCATGGTTTAAACAATAAGCAATACAACTTTTCTAACACATAAAGACACAATCCCTTGATTCGTAATTGATATTAATATAAATGTTCTCAGAAAAAATAACCCTTATTAATTTAAGTATCATTTTAATCACTGAGAATTTAAAAAATCAAATTGAAAAAGGTTAGTTTTTAATTTACGAAATTCCATCATTACTAAACAATTAAACCGAGAAAATGCAACAAGGAAACTTTACTAAGCAATATGCATGTAAATGAATAGGTCTTATTCCCAGCCACTTACACTTAACTGAATGCTTGGCATTCTATTCATAGGTCTATTAAATATTCAATCTATTCAACCACAAATTGTTAGTTAAGTCGTTAAAGGATAATAAAGGATAAAGTTGTTAGTGAGGATAATGAAAACTGTCTGGAAACTAGAAACTAACATAGCTAGTTTTAGCTTAGAGATTAATTATTCTCTACAGAATAAGATCCTTTGGCTTCAAGACCGGTGAACCATTGACAAGGCTAACCTTTAGATCACTGATTCAAAAATGAGTTTATTCGGTTTTATAACATTAATTATATTAAGGACTTCATAAAGGAACATTTTAATTAGCAAACTATAGGTAGGAAATTAGGATCACGGGAGCAACACGAGAAATTAACTAATTAATGTAAATGAGAGATACGTTTCCAGATGTAATTCAGTGACGTAAATGTAGGTATTTCTTATCTTTATGTCAAAAGTTGACAAAATGACCCTTGACGAAGTTCATGAATTTTATGAAATTCGTTATATATACATTAATAAATAATATGATTTAAATTATATATAAACAAGTAATATAAAAAAAATTCAATTCAATTCCTAATTAGGTCAACAAAGAAACATTTTATTTTAGCTACTTTTTAATAAATAATTACAATTAATATAAATATGTATATACATATGACAATCACACAATATTAAGTGGCAAAATAGAAACGGTTTCCCTCACAATTTTCAATTTTCTTTTCTATATAAGGTGTTGGACTATTATTTTTGTTCCGCACTATTTATTCATTCATTAAATTTAATTATTGCAATAGTATAATACAGTAAAAGAAAAATCCCGTTCTCAGAAATTAGGCCATTTTAGGTGTGATTTGAACCCACGACCTAAGGAACAAAAGTCCATTGCGCTACAAGAACACAACGAGTAATTTTTCTTCCGTATATGGTGTTGGACTATTATATTTGTTGCTATTTATTCATTAATTAAATTTAATTAATGAATTAATATTTAAAAAATGTGCAAACATCGTGTGACATCCACTACAAGTTTAAAAATATGTATTTGAATTTGAGTTAATGAATAAAAAGTATTTTATTAGTGATTGAAAATTTGAACGAGATATATATATATAAACAAATATTCGGAAAGTGTGAAGTTGAAAAAGGAAAGGAAAATTTGGAATTGGAAAAAAAAGACTTAAAGTTATTGATATTTAGGAATTGAATAATAGTGCACCAAACTAAAAATTTCATATTCACTTTCTATTATGAACTGATATATAATGAAGAATTTACTAAGTATATGAATACTTTATAATGATAATACATAAATATTTTTAAAAATTCGTAAGGTAGGATTTCGAGAATGTATTTTTTTTAGAAATTTTATCGCATATTTGAAACAAAATATTTCCCGTCTTTCTACATTTTACATCTCAATTTATTCATTTTAGAATTTTATAAATTAACTTTGTGTTCTAAGCAGAGTTTAAATCCTCTCTATTTTTTTTTATACAAAATATTTCGAAACCTATTTTCATAATAAGTGAAGTGGCCCTAAGAATATCAATTTAAATTAATTGAAATTCAAAATGAATAATGCATATTCATATGTTTCTCATTATTAAAACTTTTATTCTAATGGCTGATATTGTTAGGAGCAATAGGTTATTGCATACCACAATTCCCATTATAGATAAATAAATAGACGAATACAATTTCAAATATATTTTACTAGCTGATTTTAATTATTTGCTTAATTTTTTTAAATTTAAATAATGTGTATAAGTTTTAATAAACATTGATGATTAATATAAATTTTTATATATATATATATATATATATATATATATATATATATATATATTTTTTTTCTCTATAGATTGCCCCAAAGAAATTCAGTTTTTAATACACAAATATATTTTTGTTTTTAAAAGAATTGAAAATTATTTTTTTGAATAAATCTTTAAAATGAGCCCAAATCATAAAAAAACGTATTGTAATGGGAACATAATAATAATTAGTATATTTATAATATTTTGAAGTATGTCTCGACAGCAAAAATACCATTAGAAAGTTAGCATTAAAAATCTTTGATATGATGAAGATGAAAATATTCAAATGAACTGACGTTGCATATAATATATGTCGTTGGTCAATAGAATATGCAGATAGTTTATAATAAAAATAAATAATTTTTAAGTTAATCTGAAACTATAAAATATGTTAAAAAAAAACGTAATGAACGGGAGGATTGAAA